>JAYKKT010000058.1:9727500-10327500 GCA_036023115.1 Brasenia schreberi | reverse complement strand
ACCTAGGTTTAGTTTTCTTTCAAACCACATCTCATATGGTTTAGAGAATACAACTTTACATATAACTCTATTGAGTATATACATAGTTGTACTTATCACTTCTCTCCAAAATACCCTTTACAGAGAAGCGTCTATTAACATAAACCTTGTCATATTTAATAGAGTCTTGTTATATCTCTCTGTTATACTATTATGTTGAGGTGTCATAAGCATTGTATTTTGCTTTGCAATACCAAAGTCTTTGCAGAATTCTAAAAATTCTACAGAGATGTATTCTTTACATCTATTTGATATCAAGACTTTGATTGTATGCCCCAATTGGTTCTCAACCTCCTGCTTATATTCTTTGAATGCTTCAAGTGCCTCAGATTTATGTGTTAAGATATATATATATATATATATATATATATATATATATATATATATATATATATATATATATCTTGAGTAATCATCGATAAGGTTATAAAATAAACATTTTCTCGATATAATTTTACTCTAAAAGGTCCACATATGTCAGTATGAATAATTTCCAGTAAGGTTGTTGCCCTAATTACTTCTTTGGGAAATGATTTTCTAGTCATTTTTCCTTATATATAGGCTTCATACTAATTAAAAGTATTTTCATGAAAGTTGGGCAATAAGTTAGAGTTGGTTAGTTTTCTCAACTTCTTTAAACATATATGACTCAATTTTTTTATGTCATACATTCACATCAATTACATAGACACTATCAATATAAGCAGAAGGACCTTCTTTTTCATTTATGTTGAGTTTGAATAATTCATGCTCAATATCAAACAAACCAGAAAAAGTTATCTTGTCATTCTTTTCCACAGGAACAAACCTGACCTCAAACCTTTTCTTTATTAAGGTAGGGATCGATACAAGATTGCGTCTAATAGTGAGTACAATTAATACATCAAGTACAATCAGTATGCCTTGTACAAAAATCCTAAAAGACCCAACCCTAAGAACATTAGAAAATGTATTATTTTTCATATATATTTAATACTCGTCATACTTGTATTCCTTCAGGTTCATTGCTCTCTTTTTCCTTCTTGATATATGCCGGGTTGCTACAAAGTTGATCCACCAACCAGTCATCGGACAATCCATATAGAGGCACTCAGAAATGACGTACATTATGTCATACTTCTCTATTGGGTCGCATCATTGATTGTTTCCAACATTGGTCTTCTTATTGCGACAATCTATTTTGTAGTATCCCATCTTGCCACGGTTGAAACACTTTATCCGAGAAGCGAATTCCTATAATTTTTTAAAGTTTTGATCGCTCTATTTTTATTCTTACAAAAAAATTTATTTGGTTTTCTTTTATCCTAGTTGATTTTGGAGCTAGACCCTAAATCATCTTGAGCAACTAGCAACCTTTCTCTTTTGTTTTTATTCATGTGTTCTTGTTCGATTGTTAGTTTAAGTGGGAGTTTTAAAAGAGTAAAATATGGTCCAAATCTAAGTGTTGTGCTTAACATGTTCTAGGAAGAGGTAAGACTGTTTAGAATCGTGGATATCTGCATTGGTTCAGGTATGATTGATTTTGCTACAACTAAATCTCTAGCCATTACCAATATTTAGTTAACATATTCAATTACATTATCACCTTCTTTCATTTTATAAGAGTTGTACTTTTGAAGGAGTAGTTGTACATGCAACATAACTGTAGTATCATATTTAGTGGTCAGGGAATCAAATAACTCTTTAACAATTTCATATTCCTCGGAGATTCTAATCAAGTCATTTTCCATGTTGGTCAAAATGTTTTATATTTTTCTTTTTCTTAATTTGTTGTAACTAGAGTAGGGAGTAAAATCATTTCCCTAAGTACATAGTCAACTCCTAAAGTTAAGGTCAGTGGAATTCTCCTTTTCAAAGTTTGAAAATTTAGGTCATTTAACTTTTTAGTCTTTGCCAATTCAGACACACAAATTCTATAAGCCATTTAAAAAAAATTTGGCAAATAAGTAGAGAGTCTGTACATTTTGAAATAAAAAATATAAAACATAAATCACATGGATTTACATAAGACATTTCGTAAAGAACCAACAGAAAATAGGTAGGCACCTAAATGCAATATCCATAAATTCTAAGTACTTAACTATAAATATTTCTAGGCCCTATATTGTAGTTTATTTAACCCGTAGGTACCTTTCTGGGAAATATAGTAAAAACTAGAACTTTACTTAAAAAATATTGTTCTTGATATTTCTCAGAAAGTACAGGGATAAATTTGTACTTTTCTCAAGTGGCATAATGGATAATATATAAAACTAAGGGGGATATATCCATAAAATCACCTGAATCCTGGGTTATATAATTTTTTAAAATGATCAAGGACAAATGAGTAAAACTACTCTATTTTTTTATAGTTTCACAAACTGTTAGAGGGTAGAAAAGACTTTTTACACGTATAAGGGTACAACAATCTTTTCACATCAAAATATCTGGATATTTCGATAATTTTTCTCCATAATATTTTTTGTAGTTTAAGTTTTAGTACGTGGACAAAATAGTAATTTTACACTTGTGGTTTTGTTGCCCACGATTTTGCAGAAAACCTGCGATTTAAATACGGAGGAGAGAGAGAGACTAAAGAGAGAGAGGGTCTGAGCAATCGATCGTCGGCAGGCCTTCACCGTTGGCCTGGCCTAGTCATCACCTCTAACCATCTTGCCTTTGCCTCTGGCCATCTTGGCTTTCGCCTCTAGCTATCTTGGCTTTCACCTCTAGCCGTCTTGGCTTTTGTCTATGGTTGTCTTGAGTTTTAGTACAAAGGAAGAGAAATAGAAAGGGGAAACAAAGAGAAGGCAGCTAATGATTCTTTTCCGCTACCCTGACCTTCTATTTTTTCTCTTTTTCTTTGCCTGATCTCTACGGCATTTAAGTCATCTTCCAAGGGTGGCTTCCGACTGTCTCTACATTCCTTCTTCCTTTCCCTCTTTTTTTTTTTAAATACTTACACCAAAAAACTTTTCCAGCTTCATCAAAAAATTGCTCTCTCATTCTTTTTTTTACAAAACCGGCATACCTGTTGGAGTTGCCGAGGAGCTTTAACGAGGCTCTGATACCAAATTTTGGGGTTGTAATTCTATTTGCCAGAGCCGACTGTGATGTTGGGGTTGTGGTTCCCCATCTAAAGGATTTCTTATATTGTATAGTTCCTTTAATGTCGCTTAGATTTCACGGTCTTTTAAAACTCGGGGAAACCACAGGTACATGGGAGACTTCGTTGCCGTCCTAGTATCGTGAAACCTTCAGTTGTGGGCATCCCTTCTTAAGGTTTTCTTAAGAACATAATTTTTCAACAAAAATATGTTATTGTGTGAAATTTTTTGAAAAATCATTGAGTTTTTTGTTTATGAGTATGCCAGCCACGTGGACGTTATATTAAAATAGTGGTTTAACACTTCATCTTCATCTTCATCTTAAATTAGCAACCGGTCTCACACTTTATACATGCACACATTTATGCATGTTGCTTTTCCCCTTAACCCTGTTTAGATGGTGGAAAGGACCCGGAAAGAGGACCATGGGAACGGCTGAGACGAATTTAAGTTGTGTGTGTACGAGAGAGAGACAGAGAGCTCTACTATTTTGGATTTCAACGCTGCTACTACCAAGTTGGTTCTTGTTCTAAATAAATGAATTCTGATTTGGATTTGTGTGCTAGTGCCGTGAGTACCAAATTGGCCTGGAAAATAAATGAATACTATTTGGATTTGGGTGCCAGTACCAACTGGGTCCTTGTCCAAACTAAACGATAATCTAAAATTGTTCAAAATATCATGCCTGCTTACGTTTTTCGATTTCAAGAGAAGGTGCCAGAATCACATGCGCCAGCTCTTCTTATCAAAATTTTGAATGGGGTTCCAAAATTTCACTGACAACTCCTTCAACCCAATTACGTCACAATAGGATCATGACGGCACTTCTCTCGAGAAAAGAAAAAAGGCTATACGCAACTTCTACCAGTCCCAACTCAAATGGGATGGGGAATGCCCAACCCGTTAAGGTGTGGATTTGAGTATGGAGATAAGGTGTCCTGCGTTATATGTATATATATGTATATATGTATATATAGATATATGTAAAATTTTATACACAAAGACATTGTGCATTTAAAACTCTCATATATATATATATATATATATATATATATATATATATATATATATATATATATATATATGACTCGCTTCTATCTCGTACTCACTCTATCGCTTGTTGGGTTGTCTTTGATTTGTGGTGTCCGGTTCCTAGTACTAGAAATGTAGGCCCATATTCGTATAGGCTTGTAACCGTTTTGAGAAACTATAATTTTGTGTTTGATTCACGAATGATACTGATACTTGGTCCAAACTCTCCAAGATCCTTGTATCAAACGCACCCTCGAGGACCCGACCATTGCCTTCCCTACCGGTTCCGTTGCTCTAATCACCGATATTTTGCCAGTTCCTCACCTCCGCCTGAGAATGATGTGGGGGATGAATCTCCCCTTTGTGTGGAAACCAGTTGGCGTTGCCAGCTGCTTGTGGGTCCTCATTTTTCGCCAACCATCGCATAGAAAGATCGCGATTAATTAAGAATCTTTGAACCTCGAGCGCTGCCTTTCGGTTCCTGGGCACATTCCATTGATCGGCATACGTTAACCGTAGCGTTATATGCTCAAAGATGTATATACAAGTAGACATGGCCTGTTACGAGTAAACCATAACTAGACCGGGAAACAACTGATTCTGGTCTTGATTCACTGAAGTCCAAAGTCCGGTTTTGTTTTGGGTTTGATGGCTCTAGATCCATTTAGGTTCTGGTTGGGTTTTGATTTCGGTTTTGTTTAGGTTCTTGCTTTAAAAACATAATGAAAAATCAAACTAACCGATGCAAGTTAGATTTTGTAATGAAAAAGTATTGCATAAGAATTATACATATATAATAAAGAAAATTAAATTAAAGGAGAACCAGTGATTCTGGTTTTGATTGAATCACTGCTTTCCAACTGGCAGTTCCGATGCAATGTTCGAATAGTGTGAACCTGATCCATTTGAACAGCCAGGTGATGTCCAAACCAGCCTTTTCTCAAACTAAGTGGGGTCGTTTAGGATTGTTAGTTGCCATTGAGCTTGATTGTGTACAAGAATAATGTCTCGTCTCTATAATTTAGAAGATAATGACAAAAAGATATTTTCAGTCTTTATTTGTAAACCATCACAATCAAGATTGTTCGGCATCGAATCTTAAGCAAATCGCGTGCGCAACCATTTAGGAGAGGAATTGTGCCTTCCAGCCCAGCGAAAGTTCGCCCTTACAGCGAAAGCACCCTCATCTCCGTCAACCCCTGGAATCAAAACCTTCAGTGGACAACTCAGAGCGTTAGCTCAAGGTCAGAGTGCCCTAGCGCCTTGCTGTTGGTGGGGAGTTCGACTGTCAAAGAGTGCACGTGTAGGTGGGTGTGTAAGGCTTAGGCTTCCTCTTGTAACAAAAAAAAAGAACGTGAGTTGACAAATGACAATGTTTTGAATTTTTACCTAAACCGTCAAAATTGTATTAAGGTATTTTAAGGAGATTTGGAGTGTCACTTTTGTTTTAACTTTCGCATAGTAAAAATTTGAGATAAATAAAAGGCATTATGTTTAGGGTATTCAATAAAATCTCTCTAGCAATTTGGTTTGGTTTGGTTCGTAAAAGGATAATGAATTGTTCGTGAACATGTTCAAAGAGTGGTTGTTCTGCTGACAATTAGCTTGGTTCATTATCGTAAAAAGATACACTCCGGTGTTGAACTCGTTACTTTTGACTTGTGAGTCGACCCCCTAGCCATATAAGTGATGCTCTTTGTGCAGTCTTTACCATCAATTTTTTAAGAGAGGAAAACTTTATCCTCTGGTCTATCAAAAATTCATTTTGATATATGTATTTCACTTTTTATCATTTAAAGAACTTAATTTTAAAAACTCATCACTTTAATACTTTGTTGTTGATGTTATTGAGTGTCATGAAGAATACTAATGTTGCGCAAGTGCTGATGTGGCAACGATATAGCATAATATATGATGTCAATGCTAATACGTGCCTGACAGATGTAGCATTGATTCAATGGTATTTAATTTAAATCATATAGATCACAAAAACTACTTTTGTTCCTTTAATATTGTACAAATCATTATGGTACAAAATTATGAACATTCAAGTAAATTAATATTTAGTATATAAATTAAGTTTATATATATGGGGTTCAAGGTAAACCCTCTTCATCCTATCCAACGATATATATATATATATATATATATTGAGAGAGAGAGAGAGAGAGAGAGAGAGGATGTTGAAAATGCCTAAACTCTATCTACTCTCAAATCTATTTTATCATCATAATCGTTCGATCTTTGAGACGAATAATTGAGATGATATATAATGTGATAAATGCACATGCTCAGTTGTGCTCAAATCCACTCAAACATTTCTATTATTTGATTCACATGATCAAAAATAAATATTTTAACTAAAAAATAAATCAAACTTTAAATTAATAATTTTGAAATTCAAATCTCTTAATCATGCCAATTAAAATATAGAGATATTTAAATGAACTTAAGTATGGACAAGTGTGCATATGGACTATGATATATATATATATATGTTTTATTTATATATTAAGTATATATTTGATACACATGTAAAAATATGAATGTATATATATATATATATATATATATATAAATTTAATGATATTAATTATCATAAAATGGATTCTGTGTTTTATATAAAATGTATGATACTGATTATGTTTTTAGATTGAAGTGAGGTGGGGCAGGTGCCGAGCTTGATCCCCAAGACCCCAGAGCAGGGTGAAGTGGGGACTAATGAAGGGTTTGAAATGCAGGGTGGGTGACAACTCGTCTCATTGCCATCCTAAGGCAAGAACCTACTTCTAGTCGAAGACGATGACACGTGAGTTGCGGCTGTTCGGATCAGGTCGAACTCCCACTCGTTTGTGTCCCTGGTCATTTTCGGACACGACTCGTTCGTGTCTCTAACATCAGCTGAGCATGCCGTGTGCCAAGACAAACAGGGAAGGTTAAAACCGTTAGAATCGGGTCGAAACGGACCTTTAAACCCAAGGATTTAACCATGAGGAGGAGCCAAACAAGAAGCGCTTAAAACTCGGCGATCTAAAACGCGAGTCGAGCGAGAGTTGCGCACTTCCGGATAAGAGAAAAATCCAATAACGAAAATTTTGAACGAGGGTAAAAAGGGGAAACAGTAAAAAAGCGCGAAGAAAACGAAACGAGGAGGAAGAGGAGAGGACTCAGACGGGCGCGAAGTTTGGCCGAACCCAGAGTCCTCGCGCCATAAGTACTTCACATGCACGACGCCGAGAGAGAGAGAGAGTCTCTGTTGATCGGCTCCACTTTCGTCGCCTCCGCGGGTCTCGGATCGAGTAAGGCTCGTTCTCATCTTACCAGAACACCATGGAATCCGATGTTCAGAATTAAGGACTAGAAAGTGGGAAAAAGGAATGGCTGAAAAACGAAGTGTCTCCTGTTTTTCGCCTTTTCTTGTTGCGCCAAATCGTGAATGTTGTGTAACGTTCTTGAATTTTCCGGAGAAAATGGTGGTTTTTCTGTTGTTCATCGGTGTTTCATGCGTGAGATCGTGTTAGGATTTGGATTTTAGGGATAGATATTGGACGAAGGTGAAGGAAAATTCAAAAACTTGATAACGAATCTCATATTTCTAGATAGGCCTTCTTCTATAATTAGTGGGACTCTGAATTCTTTCCCCTACATTGGATTCTTCCCTTTTATTCTTCGATTAAGATAAACAGAAAAGGAGATCGTAGGAGGAAACCTCGATTTTACTTCATCTCCTTGTTCTGTTCGAATTGATGTGATCGTTGAAGATTCATCTTCCCATCATCTTTCACGGGAAATTGATACTTTTGATCCGCCTTTTTTGTGAATGTAATTGTCTATTTAACCTTTACGAAGCTCGGTATTCGTTCTCCGTAGTCTTTTCTGTATTTAGATATGCAATTTTCTTGATTCGCGTTATCTTTCTGTTCTTACACCACTAGTGTCTTCTTATGTCCGGATAATGTCATGGTTCCTATCTTATTTTTCTTGTCCTTCCATGTAGGGATCTCAACTTATGTGAATCAGATAAGATTTCATTAGCTCGTTTATCATCTTCCTGGTTGAAGACTTCCATGTTTGCCTATTTGTATTTCTTTTTTCTCATCTAGGTCATTCCTTTGTCTTCCAAAAATGAAAGAGCTAGAATGAAGTCCATACTATATGATTATGTGCTGGAATCTTTTTGCAGTAAACATTTTGTTTTCCTTTCTCTTTTAGTATGGGTTTGTTTTTGCCTCTAAGGAGTATCTTTAGGTTTCTGTTTCTCATCCTTAATTGATAGTGAGCTAAGATATCAAATTAGTTTATCTGTATTCGTTGGTTAACTGTACTTTAGAATGTGTTTACTTTTTGATCTATAGTTTGAAAGATCATTCAAAAGGCACCCTCTGATAGAAAAGTATTTTCTCCTTGCAGATCAAAGGTGAAGATGGGTTTGAACACCCGTCTTCATATTTGTATTTGTTTTCTTATCGTGGATGATGGGATGACAGGATTGAAGCCTCCCTCGTGATCTACCATTTCCAGGATTTCTACTGAACCTGAGAGGAAGAAGTTGAGAAATCAAGTATTCATTCTTCGGTCAACACAAAAGGAGTTAAAGCTCAAGATTGTGAACAAATTGGGATATATCAAAATAGGGTTCCCAATGGATGCGTCTATATCAAATTGGAATTTTAACCGTGTGGTGGGTCTGGATTGCATAGTCAATATCATCAAGGCCCTCGGAATGGGGTCCTGCTTATCTACAGATGGGAGCAGTTCTTTTCTCCCATACTCTTCCTCTTGGAATAAGAGGAAAAGTGTGAAAACAAACAACGGAATAAGAGGCCCTTCTTTTGACTCCAGGTGGGAGGAGCAGCTGCAAAAGATACCGGGAAGGTTGTACCTGAATGGGGCAGGCAAGGTTGCTTCATTGTTCACTCAACAAGGCAAAAAGGGTGTGAACCAGGATGCGATGATTGTTTGGGAGGTTAGTCTTTCATTATGAATGTGATACATCTTTTTGGTAGAAATAGACCAGACCAGATAGTTGCTCTTTATCCATTCTTAATATGAATGTGATGTAGGTCTTTGGTAGAACAGACCTGCTCTGTCTCTCTATTACACACATTTGGGAATCTACACATTTTCTTGTATATGCCCTTGGTTTGATAATCCCGTGGTTTTCTTTCTTTATGAAATGTGAATGTTACCTTGTTCATGTGTGCAAGCATATTGTGTATTTTTGGTGTAGAAATGCTGCATAATACTTTCTTGATACAAACTTCTTAGGAGAGCAAGCTCAATCTAAGGTCTCATGATAACAAATTAAGCACTATGTACACTTTTGTTGAATCATACATAGGAACCACCAGTTAGCTTATGTGGGAGCTAAGATAAGGTCTTCACTTACTCTAAATGCACACACTCAAGAGGATTATGGAATATTGGAATTAATAAAACTCAACTTCATTCATATGATGTCCAATTCATATAACCTCCATGCATTCATTAGCACCCAAAGCGTAAGCTCAACAGTAGGGTCCTCGCCTTCCACGCTGCAATGTGGAGTTTGATTTCCATTGGTGCATGCGTGTGTGGGTGTGTTAGGCTTCAACCTCTCTTTGTAACCAAAAAAAGGTCCAATTAAAATAGGGCTACATGCTTACCTGTTACATGAGAATTTGATCATCAAGAAGAAAAAGGAAAATTACTCTTAGAGAAGGGAAACTACATTAACGGTCCTAGGAAATGTAACAAGACTCCTAGAAATAACAAACTAAAATAATGACTAATAATAAGACTCCTAGGAATAAAAAACTAGATTAACGACTCAAAGAGAAGAAAATGCACTCAGGAAAAATAACTAGATACTTAGGGAGTTGAACTAAGCAATTAAGACTTTGAGAAAATGATGAGACCTTCCGTAAATAAGTGGATCTTGCATAAAAATGCCATAGGATTAGATGATGTTGGATCAGGTTGACAAAGTTGGACACTTGTTGTCCTTTGCTCTCTTTTTTTAGTATAAAGGGAGGCCGAAGGTAGGTATGCACGCCCTGCCAGTCGAACTCACAGCCTACAACACACAAATCGAGAGCCCTGCTAGGTGGGCTAACACCCTTGGTACTGGTGGGCTAACACCCTTGGTACTCATGTTCTTTCTCTTGTTTAAATAGAATTTTTGTAGCCATAATGTTTATGTTACTATTATCCATATTCTTTGTGCATCTGACTTTTGAGATGTGGTTGTCTGCAGAATTTTGGTTCCAGAACTGATACTGTCTTTTGTGGAGTTTTTGATGGTCATGGTCCTTTCGGTCATTTTGTTGCCAAAAGAGTGAGGGATTCTCTTCCACTTAAGCTGACCACACACTGGCAGGTTAGTATAGGCAGTGCTGATTCACGAGACAAATTTAGCAGATCTGGTAGCATGACATCAGATGAGACAGCATCTTTGTGCATGGAAGAGGAACTGAGGTCATCTCTAGAGCAGGAGGAGAAGGAGAAGGTTCCGGAGATCTTTTTGACCCTTAAAGACTCGTTTCTCAAGGCCTTCAAGTTGATGGATAAGGAGTTGAAATTGCATCCAAATATTGACTGCTCTTGCAGCGGAACGACGGCTGTTACTTTGGTCAAGCAGGTAAACCTTAGAACATGCGATTAGCTTGGTTTCATTGTACAGGAGAAAGGGTTCAAGAAATTGAAGCCTGACTCTTCTTTTCTGCTGCTGCAAGCAAGACTTTAAGTAATGATCTAATTGTAGAATGATTGATTTCTGATGCAATGCCCTCCTTTTTTGCCCTTTCAATAGCTTGATTCGCAGTTGTTCCAAGTGCAATTTCTAACTGTTATTCAAGCGCTCAGTGAGGTAGTTCATTTGATATTCCTTTGTTTTTTTTGTAAAAGAGGTGCTTTCTTGCACGATTCACTTGTACAGTTGTACTATGAAAGTGGGTTAGATTGGCTAAATTTTGAAAGTGTCATTATTTGTTATTTCCTTCTTTCTTGATCATTTTTGTTGTAGCATGACAGTATTATTAATTATCAGAATATCACCTATATATGTGTCACAAGAATTACTTATAAGAGTGGCTTATCACAAACACAAATTGATTACTTTATTTGTAGAAAAAAAGATAGAGCGTGTTGTAAAGATTGTAAGGTAATTCCAGGAGAAAGCTTAACCACCCAACATCGACTTTTAGTTATGGATTTACAAATAAAAAAATGGACAAAGAAGAAAAGAGTGCATCGAGCTATTCGGACTAAATGGTGGAACCTCAAAAGTGAGAAAGAAGATATATTTAAACAAAAAGTCCTTCAAGGAGATGTTTGGAATTATGTTGGCACACCCTCTGATATGTGGAACAATATGGCTATACATATTAGGAAAGTGGCGAAAGATGTGTTAGGGGTATCTAAGGGAGGTGTACCGGCACAAAAAGAAGCTTGGTGGTGGAGTGAAGTAGTACAAAACAAAATCAAGGCAAAGAGGGCATGTTACAAATTACATTATGCTAAGAAAACTAGTGAAACTTTAGAAGCTTATAAGAAAGCAAAGAAGGAAGCAAAAAGGCCGTTAGTGAAGCAAAAGCTAAGATTTGGGAGGACTTATATAAAAAACTCAACTCAAAAGAGGGTGAAAGAGATATTTTTAGGATAGCTAGGGCTAGAGATAAGAAAACTAAAGATCTTAATTATGTTAGATGCATAAAAGACGAGGATGAAAAAATTCTAGTGGCAAATGATGATATAAGAAATAGATGGAAAAACTATTTTTATAATCTTTTTAATGAAAATAAAGATGTTAGTATTAGTTTAGGAGATTTAGCCAAGTCAGAAAAGTATATAAACCACAATTTCTACCGACGTATTCAAAAGAATGAAGTCAAAGAGGCTCTTAAACATATGAAGAGTGGTAAATCGGTAGGACCAGATAATATTCCTATAGAAGTTTGGAAAATACTAGGAGAAATAGGAATCACTTGGCTCACAAGACTATTTAATGAAATATGGAAAAACCAAAAGATGCCCGAGGAATGGAGAGCAAGTACACTTATACCCGTATATAAGAACAAGGGAGACATTCAAAATTGTGCGAATTATCGAGGTATCAAGTTAATGAGTCATACTATGAAATTATGGGAAAGAATTATTGAACGTAGGTTAAGACAAGTATCAAGTACAACAGAGAACCAATTTGGATTTATACCAGGTAGATCTACTATTGAAGCGATTCACCTTTTGAGACGTCTTATGGAACATTTTAGAGCAAAAAAGAAAGACCTTCACATGATATTTATTGATCTAGAAAAAGCTTATGATAGGGTACCGAGGGAGGTTCTTTGGAGAACTTTGGAAAAAGAGGTATCCCATTGACATATATTAACCTTATAAGAGACATGTATGATGGTGCAAAAACATGTGTGAGGACTCATGAAGGAACGACAAACTTCTTTGAAGTTAATATTGGGTTACATCAAGGATCAACTTTAAGTCCATACTTATTTATAATGGTGATGGATGAGTTAACAAAACATATTCAAGATGAAGTACCTTGGTGTATGTTATTTGCAGATGACATTGTATTAGTGGAGGAGTCTAAGGAAAAAGTTAATAGAAAATTGGAACTATGGAGAGAAACATTAGAAAACAAAGGCCTCCGACTTAGTAGAACAAAGACAGAATATATGGAATGTAAGTTTGATCATTTGGCTATTTCAGAGGACATAGAAATTAAAATTGGCACACATTGCATTCCCCAAAAGGAAAGTTTTAAATACTTAGGGTCAATTTTTCAAAGTGATGGAAGAATTGATGGAGATGTTACACATAGAATTAATGCTGGTTGGTTAAAATGGAGAGGAGCATCAGGTATTCTTTGTGATAAGAAGATACCATTAAAATTAAAAGGTAAATATTATAGAGCAGCAGTTAGGCCTGCCATGTTTTATGGTTCTGAGTGTTGGGCAGTTAATCATCAACATGTACAAAAGATGTCTGTGACAGAAATGAAGATGTTGAGATGGATGAGTGATCATACAAGAAAAGACCGTATACATAATGAGGTTATTAGAAACAAATTAGGAGTGGCACCAATAGAGGATAAAATGAGAGAACATCGTTTAAGATGGTTTGGACATATAGAAAGAAGATCAAAAGAAGAACCCGTAAGAAGGTTAGAAAACCTAAATTTGGAAAGTATTAAAAGAGGTAGAGGACGACCACAAAAGTGTTGGAAAGAAACAATAAAGAATGATCTAGCTTATTGGGAGTTAACTGCTAACATGGCACACGATAGAGATATGTGGAAACAAAGAATCCATGTAGCCGACCCCGTCTAGTATGGGAAAAGGCTTAGTTGTTGTTGTTGTATATGTGTCACAAGAATGACCATATACCGGAATGTTTTATTATGTGGAGTCTCATAACTAATTTTGTACAGGGACAAGATCTTGTCATTGGCAACGTTGGTGATTCTAGAGCTGTATTGGGCACAAGGGATGAAGAAAACAATCTAGTTGCTGTTCAATTGACGATGGACCTTAAACCCAATGTTCCAAGTGCGTGCTCTCTCTCTCTCTCTAACATTTCCATACACATACACATACACACACAAAAGTTAACTTTTTAATACTCTGCAGGAGAAGTGGAGAGGATCCGGCGATGTAATGGGCGGGTCTTTGCCCTGCCAGACGAGCCTGAAGTATCTCGTGTTTGGCTTCCCCACTGTGATTCCCCTGGGTTGGCAATGGCAAGAGCATTTGGTGACTTCTGTTTGAAGGATTTTGGGTTGATCTCAGTCCCTGAAGTACTCTACCACCGCCTCACTGAAAGAGACGAGTTTCTCGTGCTAGCTACTGATGGGGTTAGTATTCTTTACAAGCATGCAGTTGAACTTTTCTACATCGTTTCTGTTGTGATTCTGAATAAACGCTTTATTGATAATCACTATCCATAAGCCATACACGGCTATTGAAGAAGAGGCAGTGGCTGCCACCTATCTCTTCCTTGATCCTTTTTTAGGGTTACTAATATGATTACTTTATATATATATATAAAAGACTTTATAACTTGAAAGGCTAATCTACACTTACACTAATTACCAAACATTAAGTATTAAGTATGACCAGATTTGGATGGCGCTGATCCATATTTCTGAATAAACGCTTTATTGATGATCACGATCCATAAGCCATATACGGCTATTGAAGAAGAGAGGCAGTGGCTGCCGCCTATCTCTTCCTTGATCCTTTTTTAGGGTTACTAATATGATTACTTTATATGTATATATATATATATATATATGTATATATATATATATGTATATATATATATATATGTATATATATATATATGTATATATATATATATATATATATATATATATATATATATATATATATATATATATATATATATGTATATATATATATGTATATATATATATATATATATATATATAAAAGACTTTATAACTTGAAAGGCTAATCTACACTTACACTAATTACCAAACATTAAGTATTAAGTATGACCAGATTTGGATGGCGCTGATCCAGATCTGGACATCCAGGCACCTCTTTCTCATTGCTCCCCTCAAGTTGAGAGAAGGATAATGTTGATTCCCAACTTGCCAAGAATATTCACAAGGCTAATTCTATTGATAACCTGGTGAAAATATCAGCACATTGATATGTAGACTTCACATAAATCAACTTGAATACTTTGTTCGCTATTTTATTCCTTATGAGGTGACAGTCAATCTTAATGTGTATTGTACTTTTATAATAAAGAGGATTAGAGGCAATATGTATGACAATTTTACAATGGGATAACCAGTCTCCATTCTCAACCAACTCTTTTACCAAACTTTAACCATAGTCATTCACACATTCCTAACAACAACTAAGCCTTTTCTCGTACTAGACGGGGTCGGCTACATGGATTCTTTGTTTCCACAGATCCCTATCATGTGCCATGTTAGCAGTTAACTCAATATAAGCTAGATCATTCTCTATTGTTTCTTTCCAACACTTTTGTGGTTGTTCTCTACCTCTTTTAATACTTTTAAAATCTAGTTTTCCATACCTTCTTAGAGGCGCTTCTTTTGATCTTATTTCTATATGTCCAAACCATCTTAAATGATATTCTCTCATTTATGATTAATTTGCCAACACTAGAACCATAAAACTATTAGAAAATGGGCCAATCGGGCCCAACCGTGGCATGCCCTGGCCCATCGGACCGTTAGGGCTAGGGCCCCCTGGGGCACTAGCCGTTGGGGGTTGGCTGTGACCAGCCCCCCTTCATTCCTTTTTTCTTCTCTCTTGCTTCTTCCACTACTCTCTCATTTCCTATCCTATAAATACGACAAATTGTAACATATTTAAGAAGCCCTTAGTGGCTAATCAATAAAGATTATTTATTATTCATTTGGTGTGCTTTGTGTTCATTACTCTTTTGGTGTGCCCTCGTTGCACTCGACTATAGCCTTTTCTAGGCTTTGTGAGTTACATTGTGGTGATATTTATTCATCAATCTTCCATTGTTATATTAGAGCATCGTCTTCATTACAAAAACATGGTACGTCTAATTGTTGTTATATAATATTTATCTTTTAACTTTAATGATACCTACTTGTCAGAAAGAATACCTGATGCTCCTCTCCATTTTAACCAACCTGCATTAATTCTATGCATAACATATCCATCAATTCTTCTATCACTTTGAAAAATTCACTCTAGATATTTAAAACTTTTCTTTTGAGGGATGCAATGTGTGCTCATTTTAATTTCTATGTCCTCTGAAGTGACCAAATGATCAAACTTACGTTCCATATATTTTGTCTTTGTTCTACTAAGTTGGAAGCCTTTACTTTCTAATGTTTCTCCCCATAGTTCCAATTTTCTATTAACTTTTTCTTTAGACTCCTTCACTAAGACAATGTCATATGCAAATAACATACAATAAGGTACTTCATCTTGAATATATTTTGTTGACTCATTAATCACCATTATAAATAAGTATGGACTTAAAGTTGATCCTTGATGTAACCCAATATTAACTTCAAAGAAGTTTGTCATTCCTTCATGAGTCCTCACACATGTTTTTACGCCATCGTACATGTCTCTTATATGTCAATGGGATACTTCTTTTTTTAGGTTCTCCAAAGAGCATCCCTTTGTACCCTATCGTAAGCTTTTTCTATATCAATAAATATCATGTGAAAGTCCTTTTTTTTTGTTATAAAATATTTCATAAGACATCTCAAAAGGTGAATCGCTTCAATAGTAGACCAGTTTGACGTGAATCCAAAATGGTTCTCTGTTGTACTCGATACTTGTCTTAACCTACATTTGATAATTCTTTTCAGTCTGATGTGAATCCAAAATGGTTCTATGTTGTACTCGATACTTGTCTTAACCTACATTCGATAATTCTTTTCCATAATTTCATAGTATGGCTCATTAACTTGATACCTCGATAATTCACACAATTTTGAATGTCTCCCTTGTTCTTGTATATGGGTATAAGTGTACTCGCTTTCCATTCTTTGAGCATCGTTTGGTTTCTCCCTGGCATCACTCTATATTCTGTCTCTACGTTAGATCTTGCTACTATTGCCTATTTCTTGCTCTTTCATCAAACAATATTTTTGTCAATCAAAACAATATACCCAAAAGTAGACTTTTTATTCTCAAGTCCAATCAACATATAAGAATACTTCAATATTAAGGTACCCTTATTAGCATACAAAATTTTATGACCAAGAGTAGTCTTTAGATATTGTAATATATGATAGACAACATTTATATGGACTTTTGAGGGAGCATAATAAATCTACTCACCATTGTCATTGTATATGCGATATTTGTAAGGTAAATCAATTTTCTCCTTTGTGTAACTTTTGCTTGATCTCCATAGGAATTTTGCTACTCTTACAGTTTACGTCTTTGTATCTTTGAGCAAGTCTATGGTATATTTCCTTTGAGTGAGGAAAACACCTCTGTCGGAATAAAATACTTCTATTCTCAAGAAATAGTGCAATAGCCATCAAGAAATAGTGCAGTAGCCAAATCCTTTGGATCAAAGAGTTGATTTAATTTTCCCTTAGTGCAGTAATTTCTTTAAGGTCATCACCTATAACTATAATATCATCTACATAAAATATCAAGATAGATATTTTCTTTTCCTTTTTAATGAATAAGGTAAGATCATTCATACTTCTAAGATATCCCAAGTGGATTATACCTTCACTAAATCTTTCAAACTAAGCTTTTGATGATTGTTTGAAACCATAGATGGCTTTCTTAAATTTACATACTTTGTCTTTAAATATGCTATCATTAAATTTTTGAGGTAATTCCATATAGATGTGTTCATTGAGATTTTCTTGTAGAAAAGCGGTCTTCACGTCTAATTGTCTTAATTTCATTCCTTGTGAGCAATTAAGTTGATGATAACTTTTATAAAGGTTAGTTCTGGAGCAAATGTTTCATTATAGTTTATATCATATGACTAGCTATATCTTTTAACTACCAACCTTACCTTATAACATTTCAGTCTCTTGTCTACTTTAAATTTTATAATATATATACCCATTTACAAAAGATGTGATGTTGAGATGGATGAGTTGTCATACAAGAAAAAACCATATACATAATGAGGTTATTAGAAACAAATTAGGAGTGACACCAATAGAGGATAAAATGAGAGAATATCGTTTAAGATGGTTTGGACATATAGAAAGAAGATCATAAAAAGAACCTGTAAGAACGTATGAAAAACTAAATTTGGAAAGTATTAAGAGAGGTAGAGGACGACCACAAAAGTGTTGGAAAGAAATAATAAAGAATGATCTAGCTTATTGTGAGTTAAGTGCTGACATGGCACATGATAGAGTTATGTGGAAACAAAGAATCCATGTAGCCGACCCCGTCTAGTATGGGAAAAGGCTTAGTTGTTGTTGTTGTTGTATACCCATTTACAACCTACCAGTATTCTTCTTGGGGGCATGTTAACAATATCTCAAGTATTGTTTTTCTTCAATGTTTCCAACTTATTTTGCATGACTTTTTCCCACTTTGGAGATTGGTTTGCCTCTTCACTATTCTTAGTTATACGATGTATGCACAAATCTATGATAGTTTCTTGAAGTACCATTATAAGAAATGCATTGAGAAATTGGATAAAGAGTACATGTTCTCTTATCTTTTCTAATGATAATGGGAAGCTCAAGTTCAAAGTTTATGAACTGACTGTGTTATGCTGGGCTACGTGATCAATAGGGGAGTTGGCTCAAAGAATTTGACATATCCTTTGGGATGAAGAATATACACTAAAGATATATTTAGTAGTGTTAAGGTCACATTTTATCTCGTATATGTGAATGAATATGGACATAACAAATACACCCAAAGATGTGAGATGGAACATGAAATGGTTTTATCTCAAGAGAGACAACTTTGTATGGATATTCTCTATTTAGAACAAAACTTGACATCCTATTAATGAGATAAAAATATGTTAGAAGTAGAATTGTATCACTCTAAAAAGATTGTAGAAACTTTATCTTTAGATTTTATTAGATAAATCAAAGTGAAACGATTTCAATCTCAATGAAGGAAACAAAATACTTATAACCACTTAGAGAAGCAACATAACAAGAATCTCAAATATCATAATACACTAACTCAAAAAGTGTTGATATTCTTCACTCACTACATAGAAAGGTGACTCGCTGAAGTTTTGCTTTTTGGTGGATATCACACTAGATGACTATATTATTGAGTTTGTGAAAGATTCTTGGGACTATATATTTTTTCTTTGACAAAGGCAAGTGACCCAAATAATCGTGCCATAACTTCACATCCTAGAATACACAACCATAAGGAAAAAAGATTATTGAACAATCTAGATTTTTGGTTAAAGAACTTACAAATGACAAGTTCACAAGGAAACTAGGAACATGAAGGATAGAAGTTAGATTGAAAACATATTCTACACTTCTTTTTCCCATCGTCGATGTATGAGAACCAACGACTAGTTTAATTAGCTCACTATTACAAAGAAATTAATAGTTAGACAGATAATTGTAGTCTTCAACCGTATGGTCAATAGGTCTAGAATCTATAACCCATACTCTAGGTACAAAATAAACAGGATTACCAATCACCATAAATGAAGTATGTGCTATTGTGGCTAGGGACTCTTAAGTAGATGTTTGTTCACCAAGCCACGACTCTAAGCCTCAGGTCTACTTCATCAGCTCAGTTATCATACCCGTACCAGAACTCTCTGATGGTTTTTCCAAGATATTGATAGTTAATGAAATTAGGCTTATCAATCAAATTCTAACAATGTTCTCGATTTTTATCATAATGAGAGCATCTCAGTTTTTCTTTCTATCATTAGATAGGATACCATAATCTCTACCACGGTTATCATATGCTCCTCATCTTCTGCTTTATTGATTCTGATTGCTTCCAAAGAATGCAGATTTGTCTATACTCATTATATATATGCTTTCTCAAGTCCTCTTCTATCTTCTCTCTAAGAAGTAAATAATAAAAATATCTAATGAAGGTTATTTTTTTTCAAGAATGTTGACCTTAATTGCTTCATATTTTGAAGATACTTCTCATAAAAGATCAAACACTTTATGTTTTTGTCTTTTTATTTCGTTTGTTTTCATTTCTTTGAACACGCATTACATTTGATACGTGTAAAAAATTACAATTCATCCCATAGGTCATGCAGACCTGCATAATATTCGTTGATGGTCCGATTCTCCTATCTATATTTTCTAATTTTCTCTAGTATTTCATATTTTGTACCTATATTTTTTCTTCTTGAATGGGCTTCAAACAATCTTTTCAATTTTGGTAGAAACTATCTTCCAAATTTCGGTTGCTGATTCTAAATACATAAAGGTTTTTCCTATATATATAAAGCAATGATTGAAGTAACCTTGATAACACCAACACATCTTCTTTTCACCATTTGAAATAGATAGAACTACTCTCAGCAGGGTGTTGTTGCTGACCCATAAGGTAATCCCATCTCCGTCTAACAAGGACTGCTAACTCAATAGATCTTGCCTATTTAATTTAGTTTTTGTCATCGAGTTTAACATTTATAATCTGAAAAGTTTCTATTTTTTTCCTAATTGTCCTTCAGAAGATTGATTATAAACATCTATATTCTTACCTTTATCAGCCATTGCAGCAACCTCCACTCACAATCTTACTAACCTGCACCTAGACTTTAGAAAAATGAGGCGTCTGCTTCAGGAAATGCCGACGACGAACTACACCAGAGATCTGCTGCTCTGCTCTGCAATACATATCTGTTGTACACTCCACAGCACTGCAATATAGCCTCCAACGATCCTCCAACAATCTTTCTTGCAGCAATACGTCTGCATCTGGTCACCAACAGTGACCAAAGATTGGGGATGGTCCCAGAACGTCTCTTACTACAGTTCTACCATCAAGACCACCACCAAAATCACTATTTTTGGTGTTTCTTTCTCGGATACCATGTTGTGAATCTGAATAAATGCTTTACTGATAATCACAATCCATAAACCATACACGGCTATTGAAGAAGAGGGGCAGTGGCTGCCATCCATCTCTTCTTTAATCCTTTTTTTGGGTTACTAATCTAATTACAGTACATATATAAAGGCTTTTATAACTTGAAAGATTAATATATCCTTACACTAATTAACAAACATTAAGTATTAAGTAGGACCAGATGTGGACATCCAGGCACGTCCTTCTCAACACTTTCATCAATGTTTAGTTTGACTGATGTTCTTGGATATTCTGTTATGGCTGCTTTAAGGACAGGAGATTGAACAATGTAATATTGCCATTTTCATTGTCATAAGTTTATGATGATTGTTTGTATATGTGCATGATACTTTTCTCTTTTCTTAGACATGCTAAAGTTTGAAGGTCTAGGATTGCGTTGTCTTCCTGGTTATGAGTTACCTTGCTTGTTTGAAATTAAGTTTTCCTAGATAAATTTGACGTCACAGGTGTGGGATGCCCTCTCCAACAAAGAAGTTGTGGACATTGTAGCATCAGCACCGTCCCGCTCATTGGCTGCAAGATCTCTGGTTGAGTCTGCAGTCAGAGCTTGGAGGATCAAGTACCCAACATCCAAGGCCGATGATTGTGCTGTTGTCTGTCTCTTTGTTAATGCAAATTCCAAAACCGAAGATGACATGCGACAAGAGGAATTAGATAAAGAGCCGGTGGAGACAACAGCAAAACTTCCAACAATTGATGAAGATTTCTCACCGAGTCCAGTCTTTGGAAGATCTGTTCGTACCGATTGTGAAATTGTGCATGAACCTAGTAGACCTGGCTCTGTGGCACACCATGGCAAGGGAGGTAAGGGCTCTCCCTCGTACAAAAATCAGGATGAATTGTTGAACTGTGCATCGCGAAAACGTAGTCAGAAGCAGGGTTCAGTGGACACAGGAGAGTGGTCTGCATTGGAAGGTGTCACTAGGGTGAACACCTTGTTGACTCTTCCCAGATTTGTATTGGGGGATAAGAGCGGGTCATCTGATCTTGAAGCTCAGAAGTGAGATGAAAACGGCGAGTTTTGGCTGGTTCAAATTTAATTTTATTTATGATTACAATTTTCCATTGTTTATGTATAGATTGGTATACCCATTTTACAGGCCTGTATTAGTCTGAGGTGTTGTATCAGCTCTCTTTGCACTGTTTTTGTCTTGGTGGGAAGAGGGGTTGCTGCCAGAATATAAGCAAAAGAATGTAATCCTACACTGACATTTTTTTTCCTTGTAATTAAATTCAGCATATTACCGGAGGGAAATTGAGTTGTTAACTTGCTATGATAAAATCAAGCAGATTTCAGTCCCAAGTTATGCGTGGTAATAACAATTACAAAATTCTTAACCTAGAAGTAATGTTGATTCAAATTTTCTGTTTTGGTTACAAGAGGAAGCTGAAGCCTACCTAACACCCACCCACGCATGCACCCCCTTGGAGTCGAACTCCCCGCCAGGAGCATCAGTGCCAAGGCACGCTGCCATTGAGCTGACGCTCTTGGTACATCTTGATTCAGTTATTGGGAATGAATAGTTTACCACAAGTAGCTTTACCATAAAATCAAGCAGATTTCGTTCCCAAGGTTTTGAAGATGAACAACGAGAAAGCTTAGTCGACCGTTGGCAAACAATTTTACGGATCAGATTATCAGAATACTTGTCCTGTAACCTATAAATTAAGCAAAAAGCTTTTACAGGAACTGAGATATTTTCAGAGAATGAATTATTTAGGGAGGTTTGCAAATATAATACCAGTTCAGGTTCTTAGGCAAATTTACGGATAATACGTTATATTGCTTTGAACTACTTTCCTGAATGTAATGCCACGGTAACCTCTAGCAGCGAGATATCTATGATAGTCAAACTTGCTTCCTGCATCATGGCAGAATTTAATACGATCATTACACAGTTCCCATCCTCCACTCACACGCGCACACACACACACACAGAGCATTCCTGCTCCAAAGGATTATCCAAATTCCAAAGGAAGTTTGTACTGTTGATACATACAGGTGCAGCATAAATTGTATACTTCATTTTTGGATCGTTCAGCTATGTAATTGCAATTTGGTGAGCCTGAATGAAACACAAGAGCTTTCAAACATCAGTGCCCCCGAGATCCATGCAGCGGCAGATCTAGAAACTCTTTTAGTGTGGGCGAATAGCCCCTCGAATGGTTTAGGATGGGGCGAACTATGTATTACCCATCGATCCCACCATGGACTATAGACTTTAAGTTGATTTTCAAAATTTGGGATGCCCCACCTCGGCTCAATGTAGATCTGCCACTAGATCCATGTAAAGTCGACGCTTGCTGTGAATCAGGGCACATAGGACGAGCTCATTAGAGGTCAAGCTCAGGCCAGGTCTCAAGAAATGCCATGCAAATTTAAAGAAAAACTGAACTCACGATCGTCCATAAGTAAAGTTTGTACAGTAGTATCTATAACTGGGGCGCATAAATGATAGTGTTTCTCTCTTTGAAATATATATTTTTCACGCATAGTGGCCTTAAAAGTGACGTTGATGATACTTACAATGCAAGGAGTGTAACCAAGCATTTGGCTGAGCTCAGTCCAACTTGGGATAATGCCCTATCTTACTGGAGCTCGAAGAGGCCATGCACATCTAAACATTCTTTTTCTAACTGGTAGAGAACGTCATCCGTTCCAACTGCCAGAAAGTTGAGGGTAATCTTTTTTTTTGTTACAAGAGGAAACCTTGAAATACAGACTTAAAGGGTGAAAACCCTACCAGTCTGTGAGGGAAATCCTAGCCATTTGAAGGTAGAGAACATCTGCATAAATACGTAGGAAGTCCGTTAAAAATCCAGACTTTTTGGAAACAAAATTACAGGTAATACCAAGTAAACGGGAAGAACTGCAGCAGCTTCAACCCACAAGAATGAGAAATAACATGATGTATTAGGAATATAGAGACAAAGTGGCGCACACGCGCACACACATATAGCCTCCCACAATAAGGCAATTTCAGCAGCCCTTCTAACTCATTGTAATGATAGACCGTTTGGTAGACACAGAACCATAAATGGCAAGATGTGAATCTACTGCACAGCAACCGTTGCTCTAAACAAAAATTAATAGATGCATCAAAATATTAAGGAATAATCCAAAAGGACGGGGAACATATAGGAACTATCAGAAGTAAGAAAAAAGAAAGTACGCCGTGCGTATGAGAGAAGCAAGGATAGCAAGCATAGTTTTGGGGTTAATAAATCCTGTACCATTATCAGACCAAACATGTTTACTCAACAAAGTATCCTAGCGCTCAACTTACTCAAGCAACTAAAAGATATCTAACAAACCACAAGTCCAGAAACCAGAAGAACTCACGAGGATATAGCAGATAAATATTAATCAGAAAACAAAAGTACGAAAGAATAACAAAAGGGCCTTCAATCGTGATATACAAGAAAACCCTATTGGAACAAGGACTCTGACTAGGGGTTCGAATCAAAAGGACTTCAATTGGATAACGCCAAGTAGAGGCTTGCTGGGGCTCTATCCCCTTTAGATTCTGCACCAATCCATCGCAGGAGATGTGGTCCAGCTCAAATCCAGTAAAAAGTGTCAATACTCTACAGCTGCCTCATGGAGCCCCCTTAGTTTCCCATCTTGCCAATTAGCAAAACAGGGAAGAAAAGGAAATCCAATTCAAGATATCAGAAGGTTCATCAAGTGAACCTTCTGATAATAGAGTGTCAAAAATCCAGCACCATTTTATTCGACATACTGCATTGATTAGCCTAACATGCTTGCAACAACTTCGTGAACTACTTTCTAATAGATATTGTATGGCTAATATAAGGTGCTAAGCAGCTACCAAGATCAACCTTCTAGAAGTTCTCTTAGAGTGAAAAATCCGACACCATTTTATTCTACATATTGCATTGATTTGCCTCACATGCTTGCAACAACTACGTGAACCACTTTTTAATAGAAATTGTATGGCTAATATAAGGCACTAAGCAGCTACCCAAGACCAACCTTCTAGAAGTTCGCTTAGGCTCTTCTCCTTAAAATAAACTCCAGTCATCCATCTCATAGTTGATTTAGTTTTCCTAATGACACATTTCAGTGACATAATCCACCAAAAATATATATATCAAGGCCATGGAAAGCATTAGGTATTTTGATGTGAATCGGCCAAGCTTGATTGAGTCCAACTAGAACCGGCTGCAAAGAACCAACCATCAAAGCCATGGCATGAGCCAAGGAGGACTAGCTTTGAATTTTAAGAAAATTGTTGAATGCATGTGGGATCCAAGTCACTATTAGACCGAGTGGAACATGGCGGGCCCACCTGGTGTCAAAGTAATTTGCGTCCTAATTGCTGTCCTCCAACAACAGAAGATTCGAGAGGAAAGTGGAGTTAATGTTGCATGGTGGCAACTATTTACTGAGAATTTACCGAGGTTGACTGGATGGTCGGTGCAAAAACAACAACCTTTGACAGGATACATGGTGGGCTCAAGATAAGAAGTACCCAACCTGAACTAATCTATACATATACATGAGATACTGAATTTTCGAAGTTTCAACCTTAAAAACTTTCAAGCATTTGCATTACATTTACAAATGATTGAATATTTATTCAAGATGCTTTTGATTTTAAGAACGTTATTGAGGTTGGGATTGCTTGCGCCCACCCGTTATCTGATCGGGAAAGAAAAAGACTCAACCTTGTTTCGAACCCCATGGCTGACAGGACAGATATGAGGCATTAAGGGTTCCGGTATGAGGCTGGGTATAAATATTCTTGAGCCTCACACCTTGTTTGCTAACTTTCCTTGGCTGCTTGAGTGTTTGATTCATGGTTCTAGGGGAGCTGAACCTTAACTTTTGGTACTCGCAGGTCCATGTTTTGTTATATGTCAAAGACGAAAAATGTGTCTAGCATGAAATAGTTCCATAAGTCCAATTCAAGTAAAAAATAACATCAGGGAAGGTAGGTCACATTCATAGACCAATGGGTTTCATGCCAAAACCCAAGGGTCTCATTCTCTCTCGTGTTGTTACCTTACCTTGCACGAAAACCTAAGCATTAGTTTTACTCTTAAATCAAACACAAAATCATGATTTATTAAAACCAAGGTTACAAGCCCACAAGGGTCTAAGTCTACAGTTCTAGTATTAAGGACCTAACACTATAAACCAAATACACCCTTAATTGACTTTATCTTTTGAAAATGTATAGCTTTGTTATTCTTAGTCGTTTACAAATACAACTTGCTACATTCTGAGGCAATATAATGACGTGCGTTGCTCAATTAACATATAAATTGGAGCATTCCATGGTTTAAACTAATGTTGTATGAAAACGGAGACGAGACAAAAGAACAACCGATCTTCAAAAGTTCCAAAAAATGAGAGGATAATATATTTATATATATCAAAAGAAAAAGAAAGGAAAAACTACATTTCTACACTTTGAAAGTGATAAATGGTTTAAAAAATAGTATGAAATGTTTTTATCAGAGTAGACAATAAGACCAAGGTTTCTCACTGTGCCGGCACTTCCGTAACTTGAAGCATTTCCGCACCAAGAGCGTCAGCTCAACGGCAGGACACTCTAACGCCATTGCTTTTGGTTCGACTCCCAAAGGGTGCATGTGGGGGTATATGTGTTAGGCTTCGGTCTCCTCTTTTAACAAAAATAAAGGCATTTCCGTGCTTCACAATTTTAAACCTTAAGCAATTTTCTGGGTCACGGCCACATTACCTCACTGAGAAGTTCTCCATTAAAAAAAAAAAAACCATGGAATTATCTGTGGCTATATTGAGCAGTCCCCTATAAAACCATGAGCATCATATATAGTACACTGCTCACGCTAGAAACCATGGGCCATTTCCTCTTTATGGCAATTCATGCCTCGGTTCTCTTTACGCTTTTGGTTTTTCAAGTTATGGCATGGATAGTCAATTGCTAACAAGTGGGAATTTTAAAGAGGAGATTTGGATTGAGAATTCAAACCATGTTTGCAATATAGTGAAATCTTTAATACGACAATCACGAGTTAGATATGTTGGAAATTTGTGTTTAAGTATGATTTTTTTTTTTAATTAAGAGTTTTGATTTTGGATGTGTTGAAAACCATGAGTTACTTTTTCTATAATGCCAATTAGAATACATGAATGTCCATTAAAGTTATATTTTATGACTGATGATTTTTATTTCAAGCCTCTATAAAATGCTGATTGTTAAATATTTTGCTGAGAACAAAATTTTCACCTTCTTCTCTCACTACGAGAAATGTTTAAGTTCTTAAAGAATTTTAGATTAAAAACAATCCTTCCTTGCTTTCTTAGATTGGGCATTCCCCTCTATTCACTTAGAGTGGATAGCCTTAACACTCAATGGCGGACCCATGAACTTTTTTTTATATGAGATGTACTTGTTTTTTATGTCCATAAAACACTTGTATTTCTCTCTATATATTGTATTAAGATTGCAGGTAAGACCCTCACCTTGCCCTAAAGTGGGTGTGCCACTAACACTTATCTTATCCACTAAAGCTATTTGTGCAATCATGTGGGGATCTCATGAAGGAGATATATCAATACCATATATTATTAGGGTAGAAAGGTTTCTATAACTCTTCCCACCATACTATCTCATCTATTGGATGGATTCAGTCTACTCTGCTGGTTTCATTTAAGACTTGGATTTGTAATTCCTTTCATTTATTGTCTCACTGATAAAAGAAGTAAACTAATAAAATAAAACTAGCTCAAGTTTGATCATTTTAACTTACTGTTCTTACACGCAAATAACGATTTCAGGAAAGTGTTCACAGGAAGTGATTCAGATCTACAATCACATGGATTCCTCTATTCTCAACAAATGAATTCTTTGATGACGTGATTGAAGACTATCTATGATGGTTGTTGTAGATATCTGCTGAATTTCCAACAATCTAAAAGCGTTATTTAGATGAATACTATAGCAGCTGATTCTACTTCGAGTGGGTGAATTTAGTATAGAAGCTTAGAGCCATGATATGGAATGGGAATGTGAACAGGTATGTAAAATTTCTTATTTTAGTCGATCTTGAATGGAGGAAGAAAAAAGTTTATTATTTTTTCTTCACTAATGTCCAATTCACTTAACTATTATGGAGAAATTAGTGATGTAGAACTCCTTAAGTGGGCCAAATGATGATGTCAACCCTACCTTATACTTTCAAAGAAATAGTTTTGGGTTGTAAGAGTAAGTCGGTGAGCGGACATTTTGAATACTTATAGATAAATGATGAAGATGGTATTGGTTGTTATAAAATAAGGATTGAGTTTTATACTTTTGATGAGGTTTAATTTCAGAGACAAGTGTCTAATGTGACAAATTCACTATAAGAACCTCACCTATATGAATAAGAGTGGTGCCACTCCATTGAGAGTGTAGAGTTGCTCTTAAAAATATTCATGAATTTAGATTTCACATGGATGTAGAAGTCCTAAGCAAGTAAAAAGTGAAAAGCAAGGAAATAATGTTTGTGTACAGTGTCACTTATGATATCATAAGACGTAACATATTCAAAGCTATTCTATATGGGAATTCGGCATCATCGTGGCATTATATAAGGTAATTTTTAAATCTAAATATTTAAATATAAACTAAATATTTTAAGTTTTTAATCTTATGTAGATTTTAATTTATATTTAAACAAGTGAGTTATCATTGGAGAATTGTGTTTAAATATAAACTAAATATTTAAACAAGTGAGGTATTCCATTGACATACATTAACCTTATAAGAGACATGTATGATGGTGCAAAAACATGTGTGAGGACTCATGAAGGAATGACAGACTTCTTTGAAGTTAATATTGGGTTACATCAAGGATCATCTTTAAGTTCATACTTATTTATAGTGATTGATGAGTTAACAAAACATATTCAAGATGAAGTACCTTGGTGTATGTTATTTGTAGATGACGTTGTATTAGTGGAGGAGTCTAAGGAAGAAGTTAATAGAAAATTGGAACTATGGAGAGAAACATTAGAAAGCAAAGGCATCCGACTTAGTAGAACAAAGACAAAATATATGGAATGTAAGTTTGATCATTTGGTTACCTCACATAGAAATTAAAATTGGCACACATTGCATCCCCCAAAAGGAAAGTTTTAAATACATAGGGTTAATTTTTCAGAGTGATGGAAGAATTGATGAAGATGTTACGCATAGAATTAATGCTAGTTGGTTAAAATGGAGAGGAGCATTAGGTATTCTTTGTGATAAGAAGATACCATTAAAGTTAAAAGGTAAATATTATAGAGCAGCAATTAGGCCTACCATGTTTTATGGTTATGAGTGTTGGGTAGTTAATCATCAACATGTACAAAAGATGTCTGTGACAGAAATGAAGATGTTGAGATGGATGAGTGGTCATACAAGAAAAGACCGTATACATAATGAGGTTATTAGAAACAAATTAGGAGTAACACTAATAGAAGATAAAATGAGAGAATATTGTTTAAGATTGTTTGGGCATATAGAAAGAAGATCAAAAGAAGAACCCGTAAGAAGTTATGAAAAACTAAATTTGAAAAGTATTAAAAGAGCTAGAGGACGACCACAAAAGTGTTGGAAAGAAACAATAAAGAATGATCTAGCTTATTGTGAGTTAACTGCTAACATGGCATAGGATAGGGATCTATGAAAATAAAGAATTCATGTAGCCGACCCCATCTAGTATGGGAAAAGGCTTAGTTGTTGTGGTTGAAGAGTTATGGTTTTGAATGAGTTGTCGATTTTGAAAATGGCAATTAAAATACATAAATAGTCATAAAAGTTATATTTTATGGCTGTAAGTGTCTTAGCCTCTATAGAAGGGATCATTGTGCCTGCTGCAGTACAAAATTTGCACCTTCCCTCACTATGAAAAATATATAGTTTTAAGAGATATTTATAATATAAAAGGTAATCCATCCATACTTTCATATTGAACATTTCTCTCTATTTACTTAGAACAAAAGCTTGTTCTATCTGATAAAGCTATCTTTCTAACTCATAGCTATCTTGTGAGGGAAAGGGCATAAACAACACTTCTAGGAGAGAGTTCATAAAATATGATCTCAATTCTTTATCATCTAGACTTATGAATCCCTCAGTGGTGCGATTGAAGACTAATGGTGGCGGTTGTGCCGGACCTCCATCTAATTCCCAACAAGATGGTGACTTGGACTAAATCTCTTTCAGGGTGACCTCACAGTTCCTACTGAGTGGAGATGATGGTGCCGCTTCATAGAGTTCCTATCTTTCGCTACATTTCACTCAGAGGGTTGAAGGGAGATAGCGCATCAAGCTGTTAGCAATGCCCACCTGATCCTCTTCCCAATAATCTCAGTGAGCAACCCTATGAGAGAGATGATTCATCATTAGAGTTTCTTGTAATCACAATGAACTTGCATTTTATTGATTCCTCCCATCATCAATGGCAGGGAACAATGAACCCGATACCAACCTGGAGCATGACAAAGCAATTGATGGGAGGAAATCATTCAATATAGAGCGATCTTCTAAATATAATATCACTTCATATGGCACGGTAAGATAATACTGCACATTGATGCAATGACTTCATATGCTTTAGGTACAAGTATCGTTTTCGCTCAGTTATCGGTGTATCACACTGCATCACACCGTCTCGTGCATATACACCATATGATATCGATATCTTGACTCTTTTCAGACTTTTTAATATTTTCATTTTTCAAAATTATATTACACTACTTAAATAAAGGAAATGAGTATGCTAACCCATTGTAGGATACAGCATGATATACGTGTATCAGCACCCTAGGTGATATTGGTCCTATACAATATTTATGATATTGATTAGGACGAAGAAAAAGTGCCTATCATCCCCTACTAAAAGGAAAGGAATACAGAGCTATTTCGATATGGACATATAGATGCAATAAGCATCACAAAGAATGCAAAATATATTCATCAAAAAATTAGGATACCAATAATTTTGAATACATTCATGTGGAAAGTGGAAATCAAATTGTGTACAGCTTAAAGGGTTAGATACCGGTATTTCGTCCAGCCTAGAGTAACAGTCTCAACGGTCTGGAAAAGCCGAATGAGCTTCCCTGCTTCCTCTCAACTGATCCTCGCTGTTTCAATTGCGCCCACGAGTTCATCAAACTTCGCTCCTCTGACCTCCTTTACAACTTTGCTGTCCTTCAGGATCTTGAACGTGGGAACTACCTTTACTCCCAGCTCTTTCGCCAAAGGCTACAATAAGATAGCAAGTCCAGAAAAGAACATAGCTACAAATACTTATTCCGTATTATTTATCAGTAAACTAAAGGAGGTACATAAAACACACTAAAGTAGCCAAACGACGAACCATCATCAAACCATGAACAAAACTAGTTTTCAGAAACTTTTAATTGTCGATCCCTGTAGCAAATAAGTTATAGAAAACATAAACTATAAAACAGACATTAGAAGAACATAAAGATCAAAGATACAAAAGTAAAATTAGAACGAAGTCAGATAGAAAAATACAAAAACTAAAATTTAGCAAATAGACCCAAATTAGGCTAAAAGAGGGAAAAGAAGTTAGGGTGGTGCTTATCTTGTAAGGTCTCCAACATGAAAAACTTTCTCTAAGAAGAAAGATAGTCAATGCAAGCAACAGACTGAGAAAAATAAAGGAGACCCTAGATTATCTTTTAAATAATTGCCAAAAATGTGAGTACACTAGTGGAAGCATCCAAATTACACCAAGTATCACTGAACAATAATACACATGGACCAGTCAAGGCTCACATAAATTGGGGCTGATTTATCGTAACATCATTAAGTCTGATATTAGATTTACCAGATCAAGTTAACCAACAGAGATGTACCCTTGTAACAAGACACACGGTGTAGGTAGAGATGGAATTGAAAATCAGAGTCTCTCACTGACCTTGTTGTCTTGATTGCAGTCGAGTCTTAGGAACACAACATCAAGATATTTCTCTGACAGTTCCTGAAATTTAGGGGCCATCACCTTGCATGGACCACACGTGCAAAGATCGTATTAAAGTAAAGGACCAAAAAAAAACATTGTAGATAAGCAGCCAGTTGATATTATGAACAACCAAAGAGTTCGAGCAGTATTCCAGTAATCATCTAATACAAAGCAAATAAGTAACAGCAAGAATCGTAAATTAGCCGCTCCAAAGAGAAACAGTGAGTTCGATAAGCCATAAGCAACCGGAAACACAAGATTTTGTCAAAAATGCTTGACCTCAATGACCTCACTATTTAAGGCCAGAGTCCCGTATTTAAGCCCCAAGGGTTCCCATAGTTAGAGGGATCCATCCCAGACAGACACTTAAACATTCAATGTTTTTGAAAGAACCCTATCCCCTTTATGCAAGATCTATTCCAGCATACAGGCCTTGTGGAGGTAAGGTCCTAGTCTACACCAATTCGGGTGAGACCAAATCTCATCTTCTGTGTCTGACCTCCCCACAAGTAACAAGTAAAACTCAAAGAAAAATATGGTTTTCTTGACAAAAAGAAAAAAGGTACAGCTAAACCTAAAACAATTGGTGAAACTGTAATATAAGATGAAAGCTAGACAAACCTTTCCTTTACATTTAGTAACGGATATTGAATCTCAGTTCAGAACACAGCTGAGAAAAGTGTATAACCGCAGTATATAACCAAATTTAATTGTAAATCTGCTGGTCACAAGTTAAGCAATTAACATGAATCCAAAGCTGGAAGCGGTCAGCAATCAAAAGCACAACATCTGCAAAAGGCACCTAGTATTCTCGTGTGTATTGGAAATGCAAAACAAGAACTTCAAGTATTATAGCAAACTTTTCTTCATGTTTTACCGATATGGTGAAACAGGGGCGGAGCCAGGACTTTTATACTGCGGGCCCAAGATGCATAATGAGTAGAGATGGCAATGGTGTGAGTCAGGGATGAGTACACCTCAGCCCCATACCCAAACCTCAGACCCTGTACCCACCTCATTCCCGAATGGAATGTGTATGGGTTTGGGTCTTTTCTTCCTTAGGGTAACAATGTGATACATTGTGGGTACAAAGTGAGACACACCCTCATTTCAACTTTAAAAGTTTATAAAAGTAAAGGTATCTTCAACTGGAGTCCCATCATTCGTAAATCTAATTTCGATAATTATAGAACCGTAAAATTAAAGTAGTATGAAATTCAATATATTTTACATTTATGCAAATAGAAGCACACAGACATCCAACATTAAGTGGTGCAACCACCATTCAACAATTACGAGGATATAAAATCAAATCACTATAGGATATAGTTAATAGTAAATCTAGTTTTGCCTATAGTTGAGTTTTGGATGTACTGATTGCATCTATATATTATATAGTGATTTCACATCCTCTTAGAAGAAAATTTTCAGTTGATTAATATGAACCAAGGGAGAAAGTACACTTATACCCATATATACGAACAAGGGAGACATTCAAAATTGTTTTCTTGTAAATGGAGAGGAGCATCAGGTATTCTTTGTGTACTTTCTCCCTTGGTTCATTATGTATATGGTCTTCTCTTGTAAATGGAGAAGAGCATCAGGTATTCTTTGTGATAAGAAGATATCATTAAAGTTAAAAGGTAAATATTCTAGAGCAGCAATTAGGCCTGCCATGTTTTATGGTTCTGAGTGTTGAGTAGTTAATCATCAACATGTACAAAAGATATGAAGATGTTGAGATGGATGAGTGGTCATACAAGAAAAGACCGTATACATAATGAGGTAATTAGAAACAAATTAGGAGTGTCACCAATAGAGGATAAAATGAGAGAATATCATTTAAGATGGTTTGGGCATATAGAAAGAAGATCAAAAGAAGAAACTGTAAGAAGGTTAGAAAAACTAAATTTGGAAACTATTAAAAGAGCTTGAAGGCGACCACAAAAGTGTTGGAAAGAAACAATAGAAAATGATCTAGCTTATTGTGAGTTAACTGCTAACATGGCACACGATAGGGATCTGTGGAAACAAAGAATCCATGTAGCCAACCCCATCTAGTATGGGAAGAGGCTTAGTTGTTGTTGTAGTTGTTGTTGTTTGTAATATGAACCATATCAAATAATGTGCAACGCCAAGTAATTGGGTCTTCTAAAGGATGAAAGCACAAAGAAATTGCCTTCTGAGTAAATTTTCTTATTGAAAAAAGTCTAGATACCCTCAAAACATGAAAGGAAGGCCCTTATAGAAAAGGCCAAAATCCAAAGAGGCATTACTGTTTCCTCAATTTTTAAGGTGTGTGTATGTGGTGGTGATGGGGAGGAGGGGGCATGCCCCCCCCTTCTCTCCGCCCGTGAGTGAAACTACATCCCTCTCTCCCTTGTTCCTGCAGAGACGAGACTTTTAGAAGTTTACTGGCATGTGTTATCAGATATGTCCAGCTTTTGAATTTGTAATCGGTTAACCTTTTTGTCATAATCGTTCGTCTCATTGTTCTTGGATGAATCTTATTCAGGGCCATAACTTATCTTCAGGGAGCTAAATCATCGATAAGACAGGCTTGTGTTCATGCTTCCACTAGATGGAGCTAACAATCTGCATCTCCACATGTTTATGAATTAGCAGCATAAGTTTGGCTACAGAATCAAGCCAATAACTCAATACGGGTTAAATCCGAAGATATATGATTCCATACAGTTAAGATAACAATTTGCATTTGATGCTTGTTCATTTACATTACTAAACTCACTCAAGTAATCACGGTAAGAACATAGTATGGGCCAAATCGTCAGAGGCACAGAGTTGATCAATTTGAAATTGTCATAAACAAACCTAGACGACATTCCAATCTATGCCAGAAAGAAGACGAGGGCATGTGGAAGTTGCAGCAAAGAACAACATAGACGTCAGCCAGAAAGAAGACGAGGGTATGTGGATCATTTCTCGCGAATGTTTATGAGAGAAAGCCGACGGTTTTTAGCCGTGGCTTCAGCCCACGAGAAGATGGAATTTCCGCCGACCAACTGAGAGGCTACCGTTTCTTTCTTCCCCCTTCTAACCTATCAGATATTTGCACAAAGGTGCCAAGTCTTTCCTCATTTCGTTTAGCTGCCTACCTATGAAACTTTTTCACGAAGCCTGACACACTCATGCATGCCCAGGGAATTGAACTCACCACCCGCAACGGGGAGTAAGAGAGCCCTGCCAGATGAGCGCCGATCACAGGTTCATTTTTTACAACACAATTTCATGAAAAGACTTTAATTCTAGGTGTGTAGGTGAGTCGAGCTGCTCGCGGAAATGATAACTCGAACTCGACTCGATCTTGTCAAGCTTAATTCTAGCTCGAGTTGTAGGCAAGTTGAGCTCAAGGTTATGAATACTAAGTTGAAGGCTATACATGAGCTCAACTTGGCTCGATGAAACCCCTACTTATTGAACCTAGTAAAAATACTATTACATGCCAATTCTTTTATGAATTAAACCAACGATTTTTCATTAAATGTTCTTTGCCTAACAAGGAGAGATGACACAACATATCTAAAGTATACCTGTTGTGACAACGAATCCAGGTAATCCGAACTGGATAGTTGAAAGCATATGTGAATACAATTTGGATTTTACATATTAGATATATCCAATGTTTACCATAATACCTGAAACATAAAAGATGCCTTAATCTTGGACCAGTGCATAATATCTAAATAAGTTAGATTCTAAGTGGCCAATAGTGTTGGTGTGTCTGTGTTCATATCGTGTCACTTTCAGATCGTGTACGAAACTAACTAGCAGAAACATTTGAATGGATATTAACATCATCCGTACTATAATGTAATTGGTTTGTTAAATTTTGAAAAAATCAAAATCTAAATAAAAAAATTATTTAAAGATAAAACCATGCGCGTCATCACAAGGATAATACGGCGGACGGGTGCTTGATAAATTAAGGTATTGATGGAAATTTCTAAATAACCTGGTAAAATATATTATATATTATTATAGATCTACTCTCTCCCATGATTCGGCGTCTGGCAGAGACGACGTAAAAGAACCGATGCATAGTTTCCCCTCCGAGTGTATTTGCGGTAGTTTGAGAGAGGAGAGAGGAGAGAGAGAGGAAGAGGTATGGGTGGCCAGGGAGGGCTCAACATCTTTCCAAGATGGAACGCCTAGAACTACTGAGGTTGGCTTGAACGAGGAGGTGGAGGCAATTGAAGCAGGAGCAATCGAGGCGGCGAGATGCCGAGTTCCGCATTGAGAGGGTTCGGGAAGAAGAAGTCCGGGAACCTGATGATGCTCCTCCTACTCGTATTATAGTAATGCTTATCAGAATAAATTATTCTGATGATGCAAATGTTTTATTGTGTTTGGCGTTGCAGAATCCGGGAAGAAGTCGATTGCGGAATTGAGGGAAGAGAGGTTGAAGAGGGAGAAGTTAGAGAAGAAGAGGACCCAAAATATGTTGTCAAGGATGAACAGGAACTCAGATAGAGAGGATAGGAAATATTCAAGGTGAACCGTATTTCCCTTTCAAAATGTTTTTCCGTTTGCTGGATAGACTTGTAAATGTATAGCCTTTTGGTTATTATGCTATTTGTTTATTTTTTGAAACCAGCATTCAAATGTTTGGGAAGTCTTTGGAGAGATATTTATTCCACTATTGTTTAATAGTTTTCTTTTCACCTTGACTGTAAATTGAGAGATTAACCATATTACTATCGATTAGTAATTGGTGATCACATTTGATTTTTTTTTGGCAGGGGATTCTTGGGAGCTCTGGAAGTGTCTTTTGTCCACTAGCTAGGATATTGAGGGCAGTACAGAAACTGAGAAGACTTGAGTTTATGAGTTCGTGGAAAATGTTTCCGCTAATATAGAGAGTGATGCTGATGTTTATTCATTTCTTGTTGCTTGATGCCCTTAAACACCACATTAATAAGTTTTTCTTATTTACCAATGCATGTCAATTTGCAGTTTCTGTTCTTGGTCAAATTTGGTTTTTCTGTTTTCCCTTTTTGGGAGTGAAATTATAGTTTTTTTTCCTTCCAAAGTTTTGTGGCTGTGTTGCAGAGAAAAACTACATCAAGTGTGTTACAAGTGCACAACAGCACAATTGGTTCCTAATGGCAATATTTCCTAATCTTGCTTTAGGCAATATATACATCAATTGTGTTATAAGTGCACGACAGAACAATTGGTTCCTAATGGCAATATTTCCTAATCTTGCTTTAGGCAATATTCCTGATTCTATGGAGGAGTTTGAAGGCATAAATGTTGGGTTAGAGTTAGGGGGTGATAGGAATTGAGATAAGATTGTGTATTTGTATCATCTCATGTATATATATTTTTACTTACTGACCCTTTTATGGAGAACCAATGATATAAAGAGAAATGTATCATGGTGCACAAACATGTGTGAGGACCCATGAAGGAATGCCAGATTTATTTGAAGTTAATACAACAACTAAGCCTTTTTCTATACTAGACCGGGTCGGCTACATGGATTCTTTGTTTCCACTGAGCCCTATCACGTGCTATGTTTATTAGCAGTTAACTCACAATAAGCTAAGATAATTCTTTATTGTTTCTTTCCAATACTTTTGTGATCGTCCTCTACCTCTTTTAATACTTTCAAATTTTAGTTTTTCATACCTTCTTAGAGGTTCTTTTGATTTCTTTCTATATGTTCAAACCATCTTAAACGATATTCTCTCATTTTATATTGACTATAAAGAGATCAAATGCCATAGCAAATTTTAAAATCTACCTACCTTCCTCATTTATATCCCCAAAACCAAAGTTTTCATGAATACCTTGATATTCTAATGCCTCTTTACCAACATATTCATTTAAGTCTCCTCCTAAACAAATCAATCTCCCTTCGTGGAATTATTTGAATCACCTTATCTAACTCTTCCCAAAAAGTTGTCTTTATACTATCTTGTAGTCCTACTTTGGGTGCGTAAGCACAAATTATATTAAAAACCTATACTCCTAACACTAATTTCAATGTGATGATTGGGTCACCATATCATTATATGTTTACTACTCAATCCTTTAAATCCTTATTTATGATAATACCAACTCCGTTTCTAACCTTTTCCTTACTTGAGTAACATAATTGAAAACTTGTATCCTCAATCTCTTTTGTTTTTTCTCCAACCTACTTTGTCTCTTGTAAACCTAGAATACGAATCTTTCTCTGAATCAGAGTATCTACCACCTTCATTAGCTTACTGGACAATGTTCTGATATTCAAAGAACCAATACGGATTTTATTGTCTAGGACTAGCTTCCTTATCCCTCGTATCCGTCCATATTAAAAATGCGGAGACCCTCTCTATAATTTATTCACTACATTCGGGCGACAATATAGTAAAACTAACTTCTTTACCCACACTCGTTCATGATGTAGGAACCTTCTCTGTAATTGATTAATTACATCCGGGCAAAAATGTAGTTGCTCTTGCTTACTTTTCACTGCATTCGGGCTCTACAGCGCATCGCTAAGCGGGATGCCCAAAAACAATGCTTATAATGTGTGTAATCCATGGTATAAAAATCTAAAAAAGTTTTACGCTGGCTGTCGGAAGCCTAACACAACCCTCTTCTTTTATCCGGGCTTGGGACCGGTAGAAAGTAAAGTTTTTCGACTTAGTAGAATAAAGACTACATATATGGAATGCAAGTTTTACCATTTAGTTACTTTAGGTGACACATAAATTAAGATTAACACATATTACATCTCTCGTAAGTAAAGTTTTAAATATTTAATAGTGGTGAAAAAACTCCGCCCATGTAAGGGATCACCCTTGCGTGGTTGGTCCCAAGTTCAGATAAAGGAGGAGGATTGTGTTATGCTTACAACAACCACCGTAACTTTGTCGGACTTATTTATCATGAATTCTACAAATTATGATAAGGCTCTATGGAAACAAAGAATTCATGTAGTCGACTCCATCTAGTATGGGAAAAGGCTTAGTTGTTGTTGTCGTGGTGAAAAAATTGATGGAGATCTTACATATAGAATTAATGCAAGTTGGTTAAAATAGAGAGGTGCATAAGAGATTCTATGTAACAAAAGGTAAATATATTATAGAGCAACAATTAGACTCACTATATTGTATGATTATGGATGTTGGGAGTTAATCATCAACATTTAGTAAAGATGTCCATGACAGAAATGAAGATACTAATATGGGTGATGAACACACGGAGAAAGTCCGTAAAGATTATATACATAATGAGGTTATTAGAAATAAATTGGGAGTGATACCAATAGATGATAAAATGAGAAAAAATTTGTTTAAAATAGTTTGGACACGTAGAAAGATGACCAAGAAGCTTCAAGAAAGAAGGCATGAGAAACTCTATTGTTAAAATGTTAAAAAGGAAGACCAAAACCACAAAGCATTGGAAGGAAACAATAAAGAATAATCTATCTCATGTTAATATAGCTTATGTTGAGTTAACTGCTACTATGATGCTTATGTTGAGTTAACTGCTACTATGACGCTTATGTTGAGTTAACTGGTAGTATGACACATGATCAAACTCTACGGAAACAAGGTAGTCGACTCCATCTAGTATGGGAAAGGCTTAGTTGTTGTATTGCTCTCTTTTTGAAAGTTTCTCCTTAATGGTTAAGATTTCACAAATGTGGAGGAGAAGAGAGCTTTCACTCATAATCTAATCATGATTAACTTCTTTGTTCGTGTTTGGAATGGTATTTGTCATGTGCCTCTAGTGGTGGATTTGCATCTAACTCGGAAGTAGGTTCACTCTTTCTGAATCTAGTTTTGAATTTTTTATATTATGCTTGCCTTACTCATTGTGAATGACTTTCTGTCCGAGTTTGGCATGCGTTTATGATGTCACCACAAGGTGGCTTTGGATCTAGTTTGGTAGTTGATTACTCTTTTACAACGCAGTTTTTGACAATGTTATAAATATAATATCGTATATATCAGTAGTTGGATCGATACGATCCAAATATATGTATCGTTGGGGTTTATTTATGATTTTGTATCGTACATATCGCTTGCATATCATACTGTATCATTGCGATATGTTATATATCATGTTCATATCATATAACATTTATGATGTTTTTAGAATAATATATAAACATTCTTCTATATTTGTTATACCAACAATTATGAGTAGGTCTACTGTTTGATTTGTTGTGCCTACAAGTTAGGTTATAGGCTCCTACTCCAGTTACTTGTTTTATTCGTTGTGCCTACAAGTTAGGTTGTAGGCTACTACTCCAGTTGTGTACTAGCTAGCAGTAGAGTGTACAATTGTTGCAACCAGGTTAATAGTATAGTAGCATTACTCCAACTGTGTACTAGTTGTTTATATTATACAAGCAAGATCCATGGCATCCTAAAAAATAATAATAATTTTGAAAATATAGTTTAATATATTAATATATAGTATTTTTTAACAAACTTAAAAGTAATGATTTTAAAATATTTTCTTTAGCTATTATTGTGTATTAGTCTCTTTATAGCTAATACAATTTTCAAAAAATGAACATTTAATTACTTATAAGAGTGGTTTGTGACAAACACAAATTGATTATTTTGTTTATAGAAAAAAAATAGACAATGTTGCAAAGATTGCAAGGTAATTATGAGAGAAAGCTTAACTATTCAACATCGACTTTTAGTAATGGATTTTCAAATAAAAAAGTGGACAAAGAAGAATAGAGTTATTCAGACTAGCTGGTGGAACCTCAAATGTGAGAAAGAATATATATTTATACAGAAAGCTCAAGTTCTTCAAAGAGATACTTTGAATTATGTAGGTACACCTTATGATACATAGAACAATATGAATATACATATTAGAGAAGTAACAAAAGATGTGTTAGGCGAATCTAATGGAGGCATACCGACACAAAAAGAAGCTTAGTGATGGAGTGAAGTGATGTAAGATAAAAGTAGGTAAATAAGGCATGTTACAAATTGCATTATACCAAGAAGACCAATGAAACTTGGGATGCTTATAAGAAAGCAAAAAAAAAAAGCGAAAAAGGCCGTTAGTGAATCAAAACCTAAAATTTGAGAGGTTTTATATAAAAGTTTAACTCAAAACAAGGTTGAAGAGATATTTTTAGGATAGTTAATGTTACATATAAGAAAACTAAGGATCTTACTTTTGTTAGATGCATCAAAGATGAGGATGAGAAGATTCTAATCGCAAATTATGATATCAAAAATAGATGAAAAAAATATTTTATAAGTTTTTTTAATGAAAATACAGATGGGAGTATTAGCTTAGGAGAGTTCCAAATTAGAAAAGTATATAAACCACAATTTTTATCGTCGTATTCAAAAGAATGAAGTCAAAGAGACTCTTAAATATATAAAGGTTGGTAAATCTATAGGACCATATAATATTTCTATAGAAGTATGAAAAATTCTAGAAGAGATGGGGCTCACTTGTCTCACAAGACTATTTAATGAAATATGGAGAACTCAAAAGATGCCCGAAGAATGAAGAGTGAGTACACTTACACCCATATATAAGAACAAGGGATATATTCATAATTGTGCAAATTATCAAGGTATCAAGTTAATAAGTCATACTATAAAAGTATAGGAAATAATTATCGAACATAGGTTAAAACAAGTATCGAGTACAACAGAGAACCAATTCGGATTCATGTATGGTAGATCTATTATTGAAGTAATTCACCTATTGATATGTCTTATGAACCATTTTAGAGCAAAAAAGAAGAACATTCACATACTATTTATTGATCTAGAAAAAGTTTACGATGGGACACTAAGAGATGTTCTTTGGAGAACCTTAAAAAAAAGAGGTATCCCATTGAAATACATAAATCTTATAAGTGACATGTACGATGGTGCAAAAACATGCGAGAGGACTCATGAAGGAATGACTGAGTCCTTTGAAATTAAGATTGGGTTACATAGTCCATATTTATTTATATTGGTCATTGATGAGTTAATAAAACATATTCAAGATGAAGTACCTTGGTGTATGTTATTTGCATATGGCATTGTGTTAGTGGATGAGTCTAAGGAAAAAGTTAATAGAAAATTGAAACTATGGAAAGAAACATTAGAAAGTAAAGGCTTTCGACTTAGTAGAACAAAGACAGAATATATGGAATATAAGTTTGATCATTTGGCTACTTTAGAGGACATAAATTAAGATTGACACACATTGCATTCCTCACAAGAAAGTTTTAAATACTTAGGGTCAATTTTTTTAAAGTAATGGAAGAATTGTAGGAGATGCTACACAAAGAATTAATGCCGGTTGGTTAAAATATAGAGGGACATTATGTATTTTATGCGATAAGAAGATACTATTAAAGTTGAAAGGTAAATATTATAAAGCAATAATTAAACCTATTATGTTTTATGGTTCTAAGTGTTGGACAATGAATCATCAACATGTGTAAAAGATGTCAGTAGCAGAAATGAAGATGTTGAGATGGATGAGCGATCACACAAAGAAATACCGTATACATAATGAGGTTATTAGAAACAAATTGAGAATAGCACTAATAGAGTATAAAATGAGAGAAAATCGTTTAAGATGGTTTCTACACGTAGAAAGACTACTCAAGAATACTCCCGTAAGAAGATATGAAAAACTAGATTGTGAAAATGTTAAAGAGAAAGAGGACAATCACAAAAGTGTTGGAATGAAACAATAAAGAATGATCTAGTTTTATTGAGTTATCTGCTAGCATGACACATGATAGGGCTATGTGGAAACAAAGAATTTATGTAGCCGACCCAATGTAGTATGGGGAAAGGTTTAGTTGTTGTTGTATTGTGAATTCATGTAGCCGACCCCATGTAGTATAGGAAAAGGCTTAGTTGTTGTTGTTGTATTGTCGTGTATTGGTCCCTCTTCTGATAGAGAACCCGATATGATTTTTGTAACATTGTTTTTTTATATTTTTACATGCTACATTTGATTTTGAAGGCTCTCCCTCGATATTTAGCATTCCTACAAGGCACCAACATTGCTTGGTGACTTCACCTCTTTGTTTAAGATCATCAATAACCTCTGTGTCTGGGTTTTGATTGTAACTATCATGTGCTCACCGTGGCTGCTTCAGATCTAGTTTGCCACCGTAGGTTCCCTCTTTCGATAATGTGGTTTTGGTGTTCTAACTACTGTACTGGAAATACTTTCCCGTGTTGTTCAACAATTCTACTAAAATGTCCTGGTGGAGGAGATCATTTTTCCTCTTTGTTTAATATTATGAATTAACTCCTCCTGGGTTTAAAATGTGTCCAATTTCTGACAATTGTCTTCAGATCTGGTTCGAGTCCTGGGCGATTCTTTTGAGCATCTAAATTGATGTTATACTTCACTCTCTTATGGCTTTCCTTTTGTGTTTTACATGTCCACGAATGTCTTTTTGGACAGGAGCATTTTCTCTGTTCCTAAGTTTGGCAATAACCTCGGTATGGTTTGAAATGTAATGTACATGTGCAGCTTTCGATCTAGTTGAGAAGTAGATGCACTCTCCTAGAATCCAGTTTTGGAAGTTCCCATGGTGCACTCTTTGGGACTGTAGAGATGAGCTCAGAGCGGAACCCTGGATGCAGGATCATCACTTGAACCTGTATCCTTGAGGCTCTTGTCAAGAGCATTTTAGCAGTGAAAAGAAGGGATAAAAGCCTCAATTGCCTGCAGAGAGTAACGGTAGTGCGGAATCTTGACGATTTCTGCCTGTGGTTTATGCTCGATTGGTCTAACTCAGCTCATATTTGGCTTGTGCTCATCTCGACTCAACTCAAATGAGTGAACGACTCTGAAGACACCATTTCAAGTTGGCAAACAAGCCACAAGCAGCTCTTGTTTGGATTTTGGAAGATTATGTAGGGTTTGGTAATATGCTCAAGATTTGTAGGTAGACCCTACCAGATACGTGCCCAGGTATAGATCTCTTGACCTGGTTCAACTCGAACGTTTTCAGAGTCTACCCCCTGGCCAGGATAGCTATGGCCTGATGCCTTTACCTCAGTAGTTATAGCGAGTAGCATGCTGACAAGAGCATTGTCATTTTTTTTAGGGCAAACCCAGCTGTCCTGCGTATCATACTCATGAACAACTTGTGAGTGGCACCCTAGTCAGGTGAGATATTGCCTTTTATCCAGAATAAATGTCATTTTGATGGTGAGACATCACCCATATAGCATCGCATCAGCTGCCTGGGTTTCGGGTTTGGGTTGGGTATGACTCTTATCTGGATGCCTTGGTGGGATTCCGCTTGTACGATACTTTAACGTTGCTGGATGTGGAAGAACAGACCTTTCACAAAGGTTTGTGACCAAAGGCTGTTGTGCTGAGTTGCCGAATGTTTCTCTTTTGCGTTGCTTAGAGACTCTTATCTGGCAGTTTCATGTGTTTGCGTCGTGTTATTTCATGTTAGTGTCAAAAACAAGTCAAGTAGGACAAAACCCTGATTCTTTCGTGTCATTCTCATGATGACGAACAAGCTTTCGGGTCAATTTTGTGTTGTCTCGTTTTGCCATCAATTTTCTATTCCTAAGTCATGATTGTGTCGTGTCATTTCATGTTGGTGTAGAAAGATGGTCAATACAAACATAACTCAAAATTCTTTCGTGTGCTACTTCAGGTGGACATGGATGCACCAAAATATAATGTGTTTGGATTGTGATCCAGTGTCTTAAAGCCGCATTAGGGATGGGAATCTCGGGCGGGTATGTAAGGATCCAAATTCATGGCTTGGGGAACACCTGCCTTAATGATGAACATGTCATGAATCGAACTCTGAGCAATTCGATAATCGTGAAGAACCGTTGAAGAATTCGGTCCATTATGGCGTTGTTCAACTCCCTATCGAGCAATCAGTCCGTTCTTTGCTCGATCACACGTATGTCGACGGTTTTCCAAGTATGAACCAGTGGGACTCTCTCTTGACGGTTAAAGTTTTTCTTCTCTCTCAACCTAATGGAAAAACTAAGGAACTCTCAAATGGTAGATTCTTCTCTAGAGTAGGGAGTGACACCTTTATATCTTGAAGGGACCTAATGCATATTAATTATCTACACATTGATATGACACTACTAATGAAAAGAACAGCATTATGGGACACAACCGGCTCTCTTTGCTAGAGGGCCAACCCCATTCGAGTGAGAGGTCATGAGTTCAGTATCAACGATGTGCACATCCAGGCAGCAGTGGCCGATCTACATTGAGCCCAAGGTGGGCAGGCAACTCACCCTGAATTTGAAAAAACAACATACAAACCATAGCCCACGGTTGAATCCAAGGTATGCAGTACATAGTTCGCCCCACCTTAAGCAGTACCCAGGTTTATTTGCCTGATCGTAGACTAATTTCTTCATTGCCACTGTCTGGCAAGACAATACCGGCTTGCCAATCAAGAAAGACACCAAATAGCAGGTAATATCTGGCAAGAAATTTGAATGTTTTAAAGATATCGTTTTCTTTTGGCTAAAATGGGGAGGCTGACCCAGGTGTGCACGCTCTAGGTATCGAACTCACAACCTTCAACTTGTGAGTCGGTTCCCTACCCAGGTGAGCCATCGGTCTGAGTTCTAGATTATCAAGTTGTAAGCAAGAAAATAAACTATTAAAATAATAACAATATGATCTACGCTGTGTCCAAAAAAAAGTCGGTGTTCAGTTTCAAGCACCTTAATTTGGGTAAGGCCTTTTATCTTTATCATAATGATTGAAACATGTAATGTTCATTGTGGGTTAGTGTTCATGATGGCGCCATTGCATCAATTATTCTAGACAAAGCTGGAAGACTTGCTCCTTTTGCATGACTACTTTCATATGGATTGTGACAAACTATTGGGCCGGTGGGTCAGGCTCCGGCCCAACTTTAAAAACATTAGTCTCACACCGAGAGGGTCAGCTCACCTGGCAGGGCTCTTTAACTCCCACAATGCAGGTCCCCAGTTCGATTCACGAGGGGGGAGGGGTGCACGCATGTGTATTAGGCTTCAACTTCCCACTGTAACAAAAAAAATATGCTAGTCTCAAACACGGGTATGGATCTGGCCGGTCTAGCATGAAGAAAACTGTATCTATCAAAGCAAATCATACAAATAATCCATGAAACGATCACAATATTTTACTTTTAGAGTTTGTGGATCTTAATTGGAATTTTAGTTGAATATGAGTTTGGCAAGTTTGTTGTAGATTATGCTTGCCTCCATTTAGTAGCGAGACTTTACCAGCGTGACCCAAACACACACACACATGCACACTCACACACAAAAGCCAATGTCCCCTCATCGCTCTCGCTTTGCTAACATATATGAGCCAAGTCCTGCTTCTATTGTCAAGTACCCGAGCTTACCTAAAACGTGCTGACATGAACCAAGACAAGGATTAACAGTTAGCACCTCTTCTTGTTTGGAAGCCATATCCAGCAATTCCCAAGTGAACTAGACGGCATTGACTAAAATCTTAGCATGTATGAAATGCAATATGCTACAAGAAAGCACGCATATGGACACAAGCTAGTAATTATTGACATGAGAGTTGATGGTAATGGCAAGGATACAGGTTGTATGTGGAATAAATTTGCGTATTCTTTTTGGTACAATGGGGAGGCTGAAGGTGGGTGAGCTTGCTCATTGGATGAATTTGGATATTTTAGTGCATGACTTGATGATTATATAGATACTTTCAATCAAAACAATAATAACCAAAGCAAATCCAAATCTTTCCCGCACTATGTTGGGTTGGCTCGATTGATTCTTCACTATTATTGAACTCGTACCATGATTAACATAAGAAAGCAATATCACGTATTATGATTTTTATTGTGTATATTGGTGAAATGTAATCAACTTGGTGATTGAATTAATATACCCTGTGGAATGTGTAGATTGGAGTTCAAAGAACCTAACCAAATTGATCCAATATGGTTTGTGTGTATGTGCATGTATGCGTGTGTGTTTACACAGCAGAGGTTATTTGAAATTCAATCGAAAAATTTAAAGCCATAATTTAAGTAGTTCACAATGGTTTTTTGTCCTCAAATTCTTTTTTGATATCATAAAAAGACGTGACTTGATGGTTTCTATCATCGAAATAATGTTTTTTAACAATAAATAACATTTTATTTACATTTAAAAGGTGATGAGTGGGGGCACAGAAAATAGGCAACGAAAATATTATAAAGGGTAGGGGTGGCAATTTCAAATTCAACACAATGGCCGGTAAATGACACATCCCGGCAAGCTGACACAAATAAAATAGGCTATCGTTCACGTTGATCTGTTTTGGCAGGAACATAAAGTGGCACTGTATGAAGCACTAAACTGTGGGCAATATCAGAGATGGCAGGAACATCCAAAATAAACACGATCCTTGCGTCTACCAAAAGGGACACGAAAACGAACGGTGTTCTGCTTGACACGAAGTAACACGAGCATGAAGATGACGACATAGACATAACACGAAACAAGAAATCGCCATCCGACTGAATGTGGATATGGATCCAGAATTTTTTTTGACCCAAGACCCATTTGAGTTGCTTTAGTCCAGATATTGTGTATTGACCATCTTAGAAAAGGTAGGAAGAATGAAAATATCCCCTGAGCCCCACCTTTTCTACTCGTTACTTTCTGCACTTTCTTTTCTAAAAGGCAAAGCTGTCTGCGGGCAACTTTTTCTCCCTTCAAGGCTTCAGTAACACTTTTCTTTTATATTGAATTCATTTTATAACAATTAATAAAAAAAGTTCATGACCTGATTATAACCCGACGAGTCGACCTAACTGTGATTTCACAACACACACACACATATATAAACAAATATATATACATATATAACATGGGAAAGGAGCACTCCATATTTTATATATGCTATGGCGCATGAAACCAAGAATACAAAGGTAACATAAAGAATTTCGAAAAGCAAAGGCTTCCTAGAGATTGAGCCTGGAGAATCTGAAAGGGAAAAGGAGGAGCAAGAAAATGAGATCCTAGAGAACATGCACCTCGGAACCATGCAGAAATGAAAAGGAAGGGATTCGTGCAGAGTTTGCACAACAAGGAAGACGACAAAGCGACGTCTCTGTTGAAAACAAAGAGACGCTATCCGCAAGTTGTAAGCGCGAGGACGGTTGCGCACACAAATATATATATATATATATATATATATATATATATATATATATATATATATATATATATATATGTGTGTGTGTGTGTGTGTGTGTGTGTGTGTGTGTGTGTGCGCGCGCGCGTGCGTGCAAGGAGAATGAATATGTGCCTCAAGTTTCATGGCACTTGGTGTGCGTCACCACTTTCCTCACTTTGTGCCACTTAAAACCACCCTCTGCTGCCAATGGTGATCTCCCACTGCCTTTGCTTATTTTGTGACTGCAGTCGCTGCCTCTGAACAATTTTTAAGAGTGACAATGGGACGGGTTTTCACTCCACCTACGCTCGCCCCATGGGACGGGTTTCCATCTTTCTTCAACCTACAAAAATATTTTTAAGAAATAACAGTTAATATTATATATTTTACATATGATATAAATTATTTTATGGTATTTTATATTAAATTAAAACTTATTATATATATGGGGTTTACCTTAAATCCTACCTCACTCTTGTGAGTATTCTTTGCCTTGTCCCATCCCGTAGCGGGGTGGATTTTCTTCCTTAACAACCATCCTGTGTAGGAGCAGGGTGGATAGGAACTGCCATGCCTAACACCGCCCTCGTCTTGCCCCTTCCTCATCTGCTGAGGCTGTGATTATTGTTCTGCTGCCGTGGAAGAAGAGCGTGGGAAGTAGGCCAGGAAAGTGGTCAGAGGAGTGGATCCGCTCCAGTGTACATTCCACAAACTGTTCCTCTCTTATGTATAGTACATACATACATAAATAAATAAACACACACACACACACACACACACACACACATATATATATATATATATATATATATATATATATATATATATATATTCTAGAACTACGAAAGTATGATTCCTAATGTATTAAATTTCTCCATTAGTGTAAAAGGTCAAGAACTCAGGAAAAAAATCACTTGCTTTATAAGCACAGAAAGCCAACACTGTTCATAGGTGATCGAAAACTGGAAAGACACGAAAAAGAGGAAGATTGAACTGCCAATCCCCCCCCTCTCTCTCTAAAAGCGAAACCTTTGGCATGCTTCGAGGCATATGACGACAGTTTGAGTATCGGTTGTGTACCATTGAGCTTGATCTTGTGTCTTTAACATTTAACTGGTTTAACACCTTTATATGATACCTAAAAACCAAAAAAAAAAAATTTACGTTACCCATCTCATGAAGAAATGGGTTGAACTAAGTGGGTGCTCATTTCAATGCCTAAATACAACATAAATGATGTTTCACATAAACATAAAAGGACACGACACTAAGCACGAAATGAAAGATAGTTTCAGCCCTGACACAGTAAAAGCACAATGGGCAACAATTCACTGGGCTTGTGGGTTGACTCACATGGTAAAAAGTCATGACTTCGGAACTCAAGGGCATGCATCTGACTTTAACTCCTTCATTGTACTAAAAAGAAAAGTTACAATAAAAAACTGATCCGAGAAAAGTTGTAAATACATATATTTATTTATGCTTAAACCTATTTAAACCTCTTTCTCGCTCAATTGATATCATTATAGAGATTTGAATTTACATCTTTGTACTTTTCATATTTTATATATACATTAAATGCATCTTACTTTATCATCTTAACCATTCACCTCAAAAATTAAACAATTGAATTGAGACAATAAATTAAATGCATGTCAAAAATCAATTATAAAATTTATTTTAGCACTAATGATAAGAAAACTAATTTGTGATTGTTATTCACAATAAAATATCTGACCCCAATACACCCATAGCCGTACCTCAACGGCCGGGGCGCTCCGCTTCCCTTTGCCGGAAGGGAGAGCTCGACTCCTAAAGGGTGGCACCACCGCTTCTGCCTCAGTTGTAAGAAAAAGAAAGTCTGACCCAATTCAATATGTGTGAGGTGTCAATTTGCTCAATTCGGTAAAATTTTACGGAAATCTCAGTGCGGACGGGCTCAAACTAGGCAAGGAAGGGTTGGCCCAACAAAATCGTAAAGGCAAGTCCGGCATCCAATGGCCCAAACCCAAACCCTAATTCATACGCATTGAGCAAGCCCCTGTAAATTCGAATGCAGCAGTAGGCAAAATCGTAATTAAGGGAGGGCCAAAAGAAAGGAAGGATTTATGGAAAAGCGTTTATGTAATTTCAGGAGTTGAAAGGGTCTCCTTCTGCAAGAAGAAAATCTAACAGAGAGTCTATATCTGCCTCACCAACACAACGGCTGCGGTCGGAGTCAACTTTAGGGTTCCCTCCTTAACCCTAGGGTTAAATGCATCCGCGCCCCTTCTCTCTCTAGAGTCCCTCACCTCTCTGTCTATCAACCTTTCTGCCGCTGCCTCCTTTTCTCGTCTTCTCTCTCTCTCTCTCTGCCCCTGAATCATTGCCCTTACCAGTCGATATCGAGTTTCCGATTTCGCTGTCGTCAACTATCTTTCGTTCTTTACCCATATTGTTCGTTCTCGTTTCTTTTGTGATTGGTTGTAGCTTTTTCCTGTTGTTTCTTGTCCTGGGTATCGTCTTTTCTCCGGTAATTTGGGGCCCGGGAAAGGGTTCATTTGATGGATCTCCCTAGCCTCGCTCTCATTCTTCAAGGGGCGCTTAGTACCAATCCCCAAGAGCGAGTTGCGGCTGAGGAGAGTCTCAATCAGGTGAAGAAATATTCTCTTCCTTGTCTTTAAATTGAAATTTGGTTTTTCTTATTTGAACGAGTTTGTGCCGGTGTCGTTATTGTTTGCAAGGATGAATATTAGGAGCGAGTTCTTTGGTGGTTGGCTTGTTGACAGCGATGGCTTGAATTGGTGTCTTAGATTGATGACATTAATTTGATCATTTGTATTTAAGATAATTTGTTGCCACTTTCTTTTAGTGTAGTCTTGATCCGAGATCCCTGATTCGTGCAAGACGGATAAATGGCAACGCGTAGTTTGGTTTTATCTTGTACTTTGAAACTATACATTGGTTTGAGGACCTGGAACATGATGCTCATTGTTGTTGTTCTGCTTTTTACCCAAAGTTCGTGATGGGTCTTTGGGGTAATGGGATCATGAATGCCGCAATCAAAATTTGAATTCTTGGTTTAGGATCGTCTGTTTTTTTTTGTCTTTTTTGCATTATTTGGAGGCCGATTGTTGTCCGTTGCCGCTTATATTGATTCCTATGTCAGTTGATCCCCGAGATTAGATAGATTTTTCTGTCTCAAAATTCATAAGATTATTTTTCTTGATCATCAATTATTTTCTTCTATGTTCTCTGTTCCTTTTGTATTTCGGTTGACAGGAAGATTTAGATTTTTTGCTATTTCCAAGGAAAAAAGCTACATTTTAGGGATGGTTCTTACTATTGTTCTGTTAGTTTATCCACACATGCATCATGGAACCAATTAAATACAGTGCATACACATAGTTGGCATCTTCCAGGAAATGCAATATCTTACTTCCTTTATCATGCTTCGTGGTGCAGTTCCAGTACACTCCACAACATCTGGTGCGACTGCTTCAGATCATTGTCGATGCAAATTGTGATTTAGCTGTCCGTCAAGTTGCCAGTATTCATTTCAAGAACTTCATTGCTAAAAATTGGGCACCTCAGGAACCTGGTTAGACAGCTGTTCACTGTTAGTTGCCTATCAACAGTGTTGGTTGAGCAGCATTTTTTCAGTGTTATCAGATTCTTAATTTTGTCTTAGGTAATGAGCAGAAGATATCTGCAGCTGATAAAAGTACGGTCAGGGAGCACCTGCCTTCATTTGTTGCACAAGTTCCTGCTTTGCTTAGGTGACCAACTTAGCCTTTGGGTGACAATGTGGGGAGATGTAATCTTGTTCAGTTTGGGATTGCTCTTTGTTGAACTTGTTCATGACTTATTTGTGTGACTTTGCTGCAATTACTCCACACAAGTAGTTTATATCCGTATCGTGGCTATCGTGGGAAGCCACGATACGATATGGTAACCTGTATTGTAAGATATAGGTTATCGTGCTGTATCGTACGATACGGGCAATATGCCAAAAAAAAATTCAAATTTTTTTTTGAATTTTTTTTTTAGGTTTCTGGCCTCTTTTCGCCTTTCTTCACTTCCCTCCAAGGCATCCTCCGATAAGCTTGTAATTTGGGTTTATAATTTCATTTATTGAATAAGAATAATTTATGAACAAATAAAAATTGTGACAAAATCATTTTCCTTTCTATTGTCAACATTTAGGTATATTTCTGCTAGCAGTTTCTAATTTCATGAGATCGCAAACAATTAAAAACATTTGGTTGTCTTGGTTCATTGAGTGGGCATTTCACAACTTCACTATTTTAGGGTTCACCTTAGATGACTTCCATTGAGTTGAACATGATCAACGTGTGTGAGGCTTAACTCAGTCCGTGAAGTGAGAAATGAAGCTCAAGCATTAGTTAAAAAGCTAGTCTCTAGTAAGAGAAAAAGAGGATATCATCAAGTAATAATATCAAATCACTGAGGTATCATAGACTCAATAATCAAAGAAATTGAGCTCATTGTTTTGCTCACATATGAAAATTAGCAAATATGACAATTACATGTACAAAGATAGCAGTTTGTTAATTTTGATATATTAGATGAGTGGATTATGGAAGATAATGAATAAAATGCACTCCTAACCGAAGAAGACATTGCATGAATTAATTTGAAGTGCAACAACATCATGAAGGAGATGGAGATTTTCATTTTAAAGCAGAAGGTGATGAGAAACTTTGAATGATGAAGATTATTTAGTTAATGATCCTGATACAGATTTACAATATGTAAAATGTAAATGTATTTCATTTTTTGCATCAAAATATGTAATTTTGGATATAATTGTTCAATTTTGAATGTTCAATATGTGCTAAGTTTTGCATTATATGAATTTAAAGCAATTGCCGGATTTTTCTTGATTTTTTTTGGATTTTTACTAATTTTTCTTGGTTTTTTAAATAATTTTTGTATTATTTTAATATTAAAATACAATACGGGCGATACGATATGATACGCCTGTATCGTGGAGCCCAGCGATACGCGATACGATACGCATCAGACAACACTTTCACTTCTCTTAATATGCCCTAGTAGTATACCTCGTTCTTTTCCTTCTTAATAGTTAACCTGACCCACAGGAATCTTGATCCTGAGACTAGGTGCTGATTTGGTTGACACAGGAAACAGTGCCATAGAAGTGAGAGTTTTTCAAAATAGATTGCCCAAACTCCCAGAATTCCAACATGGAGTTTTATAGAAAGCTAGTGAAGGACTGCTTCTCTGGATGCTTTGAAAAGTACTCTTATCTGTCAGGCTGTTTCCGATCACCATGTTAGCTGCTGTTTTCATGTCCCTCTCCATTTTATTTGCTTGGTATTTTCTGTTTCTGGATCTCCTCTTATGTCAGGGAAGAGTTTTAGATATTTGTTTTTGGGATTATTGCCCAGTTGTATCCTTTATTTGAAAATTGAATCCACGGCTAAGTTTTGAATTGCTGACTTTTGATGTCCTTTTGCCATTTCACAGAGTGCAGCTTGGAGAATGCATCAAGACTATCATTCATTCTGATTATCCTGAACAATGGCCTGCTCTCCTCCCTTGGGTGAAACATAATTTACAAGATCAACAAGTTTATGGAGCCTTATATGTGCTTAGAATTCTATCACGGAAATATGAGTGAGTATTTTATTGTGCTCTTTTTCAATCTTGCTCACACAGCTTGTTCATTTCACGCAGAAGACATGCCAAAAGAAGTTTAACTTGTTAGTTTTTGTGATTGTCTCAAATGTTATTGGGCTGTTGCAATTAGTTATCATTGGCATCTGTTAGTTGTCAAATTGATGGGTAGTTGTATATGGTATGTTCTCGTCACGCAATGTTTATTGTTTGCATGCATTTCTTTTGCAGATTTAAGACTGATGAAGAGCGTATACCAGTGTATCTTATTGTTGAAGAGACATTTCCTTCTTTACTAAACATATTTACCAGACTTGTTCAAATTACAAATCCTCCAGTGGAAGTAGCGGACCTTTTAAAGCTCATCTGCAAAATCTTTTGGTCTTTGATTTATGTATGTATCCTGTTATACAATGTGAAAAGTTACTTGCTGTTACTTGTACTATTCTTGCTGATTCTCAATGTGCTGACTGTTGTAATCTTCCAGTTGGAGATTCCCAAGCAATTGTTTGATCCAAATGTATTCAATTCATGGATGGTTCTATTCTTAAACATTTTAGAGAGGCCAGTTCCATTGGAGGGCCAACCAACCGATCCAGACAAAAGAAAGTCATGGGGATGGTGGAAAGTTAAGAAGTGGACAGTTCATATTATGAACCGTTTGTATACTAGGTATTTGTTTTCTGACTTCCAAAAATGGTTTTGCTCCTCAAATGAGTTCGTGACAAGTTATTCTCTCCGTATAGGTTTGGTGATTTGAAGCTTTTAAAACCAGAGAACAAGGCTTTCGCTCAGGTGTTTCAAAAGCATTATGCTGGGAAGATCCTGGAATGCCACTTAACATTATTAAATGTGATACGTCAAGGTGGATATTTGCCTGATAGAGTTACTAATCTTATTCTTCAATATCTTAGCAGCAGGTACAGTTGGTGTATTATCTATTTAACTGTGGCATTTGTTCTTGTGATTACTTTCTGATAGTCTCCATGTTTAGATCAATTTTCTGTAAGATGGGCAGTCAATACCATCTTCAAACTTCTGATTTGTCTCCTGATAAATTTGATGCTCATTTTGGATGTTTGGTGCCTTAACTCTGAGTGTGATGTGTTTAATACAAATTCCATGCTAAAAGGTGATTAATGTTTTACTTTTTTATGCACCATCTCTTTTCTAGGCATTTAAGGGGAATTTACTTGTTATCCAAGTTCTGCCTCTTATATTTTTTGTTGAGTTTTTATTTGCCTTGTAAGGGTCAGTCAAAAAGAAACTATCAGTTCAACGTGTTGATTTCTGTGGTCCCAATGAGTAATCATTCAGTAACCATATGCAACAAGACATTTATTAGCATTGCACTTATAGTCTCTCGCTGGTTTTCTTTTCTGTTGTGTGCAAAATAGGATGATCCTGTTACCTGTAAGATTCCCTTGTCAGTTAATCTACCAGTGTTTGGAATTACGAAATACTTGCAGAATTTATTAGCATGGGGGGCTTTAGGTCTACATCATGGTGATAAGACTTAAAAGGTGTACGATCTCCAGTCTGAGAGATGATTTCCCCACTTTTAGATTTAGGAGTTATCCACAACTGAAACAGGAGGAGAAGAGGTTAAACATTATCTGCAATTCTTTTCTTTGTCTTTAAGTCTTCCAAAACGAACTGTGGTTTCTATGACAAGTAAAAGTTTTCCCTATTATAATGGACTTCATTCTGTTACCTTTTTTCTTTTCTTAAAAAAATAAATTAAATATACTCTTTCCTGATCTTGGTGTACTTCAAATGGAGCATTGTTACATCACTTGACATTTCTTGATAGCAAATATTATTTGAGCTCCAATGATTTGATATTAGATTTATTGTAGCGCAATTCTTCTTGTTCTCTAATCACCTTTATTCTTGTTGCAGCATCTCAAAAAATAGCATGTACCAGTTGCTGCTACCACAGCTTGACGTTCTTTTATTTGAGATAATTTTTCCACTCATGTGCTTCAACGATAATGATGAGAAATTGTGGCACGAGGATCCACATGAATATGTTAGGAAAGGATATGGTAAGTTCCCATATCAAGTATGGAATTCTGTGTATGAGGTTCCCTTTTCCTGTGTTGGAATTTGTAATATGTAAGCTTATGTGAAGTGCAGATATTATCGAGGATCTATATAGTCCTCGGACCGCTGCAATGGACTTTGTCAGTGAGTTGGTCAGAAAACGTGGGAAGGATAACCTTCAGAAGTTTCTTATATTTGTCGTGCAGGTTTTCCAGAGGTTGCCTCTTCTTTCATATTTGACCTGATTCTGCTCTCTTAAGGTTTATTGCAGTAGTGTAGGATTTCTAAAATTCACTGTCATCAGGTACAATGAAGCAGCCGAAGGGTACAAACCTTATCGCCAGAAGGATGGTGCACTTCTTGCTGTTGGGTCATTATGTGATAAATTAAAGCAAACTGAGCCATACAAATCAGATCTGGAGCGCATGCTTGTCCAACATGTGTTCCCAGAGTTCAGCAGTCCAGTTGGTCATCTTAGAGCAAAGGTTTTTATCGTTTCCGTTTATACTTTTGTTAATATGCACTTGATGTGAAATATTCTTCTAGTTCCATGAGTTGACCTATGTAGGAATGATGATCCTTTTGCATTGGGATATTAAATCCACAATCTTTTGGTATGAGAGTACGAGTCCAGTTTCCTTGGTTGAGTCTGCTTTGTTTTGTTGGAATGTATGAAGCAGGTCTCTAAGGAGAGGATTTTGCATCAAAGAGCATTGTATGTGATTGTCCATGCTCCACTTCTTCGGTATGTTTGTGTCAGAGCGAGGTGGGAAACAGTCACATTCCATATGGAACATGCCCTTCTCCCTTTACTTGAGACAAGCATGAGACCAATGTTGTTCGTATCATATCCTGTATCGTTTTGGACCAGGATACGATACGTGTATTGCACCGTATCATTTTTTTAATACTAAAAATTTGAAAAAAATGAATAAAATCATAAAAATTCTGAAAAATCACGATAATTCTAAACAATTCATATAATTCATAAGTTGAGTAAATATTCATCAATCACCATTTAATTTTCAATGTATAAGCATTTAAGCACTACATCCTTAGCAAAATTACAACTTTCATAATTAAAAAAATGAGTTACATATTGTAATCAGGATCAACTAAATAATCTTTATCTTCTCCTCCCTGTTCAAGATCACTGATCCTATAGAAATGTGGGATTCTGTTTGGCCAACGGGCTTGTGTAAAAGGACGGGCGATGCACCATGTATCATACAATACATGTTGTATCGCATGATACAGAACAACATGATGTATTGTATCATGGAGTTCCACGATACGGATAACATCACATGAGACACATACCTCTACAAAATCTCTTCTGTGGAGTTATTTTACTAGGGTCACATTAAGAAGAATCGTTGTTATTGAGGAAAAGAAAGTGGCACCCGGAGAATTCAATTAAAAAACATATTGCCTAAGTCACCAGATGCTATGAATGATATTGCCAGTATTTTTGTTATGATTCTCCTCGTATGTTTGTTAAGGTGCTTGATCTGTTTGTGTTGGCGTTTCACTTTCTGATAGCTTAAAGTTTGTGAAATCTTAGGCTGCTTGGGTTGCTGGCCAGTATGCTAATATCAACTTCTCAGATGAAAGCAATTTTAGAAAAGCTTTGCATAGTGTGGTTTCTGGATTGCGTGACCTGGAACTTCCTGTACGTGTTGATTCTGTATTTGCTCTGCGGTCATTTGTTGAAGCATGTAAAGGTAACATGGTTCTTATCAATATTCAGGATTATTTGCTTCTTTCTGCAACTTAGCCATCTGTATTTATTTCTAAAAAATGTTCCTCATGTAGCCATCTGTATTTATTTCTAAAAAATGTTCCTCATGTATAGATCTGAATGAGATTCGTCAAATTCTTCCACAATTACTTGATGGTATGTAGATGTGGCAGTTTCAACATTTCCTTTCACTATCACTTAACGAATCTGGAATCCTTCTTACATGTCTAATGCATGATTTGGTTGCATGCAGAGTTCTTTAAGCTTATGAATGAAGTTGAGAATGAAGATCTTGTTTTCACTTTGGAGACTATTGTGGACAAGTTTGGGGAAGAAATGGCTCCTTATGCCCTTGGGTTATGTCAAAACCTGGTAATGTACAATTCATGAAAATGATTAATCTTCTGCTAGCAGAACTTTGGTATTGAAATATCTCTTACATGTCTTATTCATTTTGGTGCTCTTTAGGCCTCTGCATTCTGGAAATGCATGCAATCTGCTGAAGCAGATGAAGAAGCAGATGATTCAGGTGCACTGGCTGCTGTTGGTTGTTTGCGTGCTATAGGTACCATACTAGAATCTGTGAGCAGCTTGCCCCACCTTTTCCCTCAGGTGGAACCTGTTCTGTTGCCGATAATGAAGAAGATGCTATCAACAGATGGTCAAGGTAGTTACATATGATGAAAAAATAGTATTTTATGCTCTATTAAATTAATAATAGACATACTAGATAGTAGTAATATACATGTACAAATATTCAAATTTAATGTATGTAATTATATTTTAAGCTAATTTTATGAATGTATTTAGCATATATTAGTTAAGATGAAGAAGGAAGTTGTCAGGTCCATTAGGTATCTCATTTGCATCTCATTCTATTCGGACTCTTATGTTTCCCCCCCTCTCTCTGTCTCTTCCCCTCCTCCCCCTCCCTCTTCCTGCCTTCTGCCAAATACATTCATGGGAGATAAATTTCCTGATTGCAGTACGCATGTCTGCCATCTAGTTTTTGTAATGGCCTCTTTAGAGGTGCTGCTATCTACTTATTTGTAATGGCCTCCTTAGAGGTGTGCACTTTCTATCCAACAACAAACAACAACAACAAAGCCTTTTCCCATACTAGACGGGGTCGGCTACACAGAGTCTTTGTTTCCACAGAGCCCTATCATGTGTCATGTTAGTAGTTAACTCACAATAAACTAGATCATTCTTTATTGTTTCTTTCCAATACTTTTGTGGTCGTCGTCTACCTCTTTTAATACTTTCAATATCTAGTTTTTCATACCTTCTTACCGGTTCTTCTTTTGATCTTCTTTCAATATGTTCAAACCACCTTAAATGATATTCTCTCATTTTATCCTCTATTGGTGCCACACATAATTTATTTCTAATAACCTCATTATGTATACGGTCTTTTCTTTTATGACCACTCATCCATCTCAACATCTTCGTTTCTGTCACAGCCATCTTTTGTACATGTTGATGATTAACTGCCCAACACTTAGAACCACAAAACATGGTAGGTCTAATTGCTGCTCTATAATATTTACCTTTTAACTTTATTGGTATCTTCTTATCACAAAGAATACTTGATGCTCCTCTCCATTTTAACCAACCAGCATTAATTGGTGCACTTTCAATCCAATATACTTTATTGCTTTAGGTACAAAGAAGCGTCATCTCTTGTTCCATGTGAGAAATTTCCAAAAATTGGTGGTCTGTGGTTGGTCTGCCTTATTGATGCTAGTCTTGTTGCTGAATCCGATCAGAAAGAATATTGACAAAGTGCAGTTTGTTGTCCAAATGTTTTCATTGCCACCTGATGTTTCCATTGTCATTCCTATGTGGTTTGGAATGAGTCTTTATTATTGAGGATTCACTTAGCCCCTTTCTGGGAATTTTCTGCTTTTGTATTCTCTGGTATGGCAGACGACAATCTGGGAGGTACAGCGGTTGCTGAAATTATTTCTGTCTGTTGATGTATATGGTGCAGCCCCGCTCTTTATGCTTCATAATGAAATTTATGTTATCCAAAAAAGGTCATTAATGTCTGTCTTATCTCCTATGTTTTGTGAGTTCTTACTCAATGAGCTTGATCTGTCAAAATTCTGTTGTCTAGTTTGATTGGATTGTTAGTATTACATATATTATTAAGCAATCAGAGATGCTTCGGAACATATGTTTGTCAAAACTCTATTCTGTAGATTCAAAACTATTATGTGAAAACTTTATTCTGTAGATTCAAAACTCTCCTGCTTTATGTGAACGGAGAGGAATTACGTAGCATGAAATGAATCTAGAGCCTTTCTGGATGGTGATGCTATTCTGTCAAAATCAATTTACTTTTTGTGAAGGCAATCTTGGATTATGTTTGTTTTCCATGAAGTAATATTTCTCTTTGGTCTATGTCTTCTTGTTTTGAGCATTTTGATTTATGTTTCAGATGTTTTCGAGGAGGTTTTGGAGATTGTTTCATATATGACGTTTTATTCTCCAACAATTTCATTGGAGATGTGGAGTCTTTGGCCTTTAATGATGGAAGCATTGGATGATTGGGCGATTGATTTCTTTGAGAGTATGTGCATACCAACTTATAGTATTTGCTTATGTGTGACAGTTTGTTGGATTGGAGTCCTAGAAGTGATTTTGCATGAATACTTGAACTGATGAAGATTTTTAAGTTGGTTGAGGACTGTCTTGTACGTGATTGGCCTGGCCCTCACTACTTGTACTCTTGGCCTTGCAGAATGAAATAATTAACATCTAGCAGCTTTTCTACTTGTGTTTTTGTTTGGATTTGGACAAGTTTATACATTATATTGTCCTTGGCATCAAATCTTATGTATATTTAGCATACAAATTATACTTGGTTCTGCCAATGCTCCTCAGCGTCAGCCATGGTTCTTTCCTCTTGCTGTTCTTTAGCATATCCTCGTAGCTCTTGAGAGGGTCTTTCATATGGTTCATCACTTTGCATACATGTTCCTACAAGCGAGAAGTGCTTGTCATCCTTTGAAGCACTTCCCACATGCACAATTATGTTCGCAAATGAGTTGATAACGTTGGTGTAACTTTAACTCTGTAAGTTCTTTGCTTCGTTTTTTCTAGCAGACAGTAATTAATGTTGTCATTTCGAAAGCTGTACAAGATACCTGCTTATTGTTTGAATGCATTAAATAGATGTTAGAAACTTAGAAGTTCTGGTAGCTTTATAAATGTAGCAATTGTATTTGTTGGAGGTTAGGATATCTGTTATTGTCTCATACAATTATAGGGTGGGCAGGCAATGAAAAACATTAAAGGTTTGTGGTCTAACATAGTCTTCTACCTCCTTCGTTTTGAGGACATGAAATCAAACTTAAGGAATCAGCATCTATATTATGCGGGCTTTATATGCTTAAACTTAAAGATCTTTTGATTTCCATGTTTGGGTGTATTCATATTCTATACTATATTAAGGCAAGCTTCTGATTCGTTTGAACCCTATGTTGAGTAAACTTCACATTAAGATGAACTGTTACACCCTTTGTCTTTGTCCTGATTGCCTTGTGTTTTTTCCCCAACTTAGGTTCTAACTAATACCAATCTGTGCAGATATGCTTGTTCCATTAGACAATTACATTTCCCGTGGGACTGCTCATTTTCTTGCTTGCAAGGAGCCTGACTACCAACAAAGCCTTTGGAAGACTATATCAACAGTAAGTACTTGCAGATGGAAGCTTTCCTCTTAGACATGTGAAACGAGTATGGGTGCTGGTGCAATGTATCACAAGAATATTTGTGGTTATGAGGGTCTAGGGTACAAACATTCAAGAGACATTAGAACCTGCAAAATGATACTGTACTTTGACAAAATCTTTAGATATAAATTTTCCTTGTCAGTTCTGAACTAGGCAGAAGCACATCAAATGCATACAGTTTCTATTATGTAAAACCAATATATATTTTTTATTGAACTCCGTTGATGTTGCATATACTGCACACTGTTTGAGTCATAAGGCGGATAAGAAGTGTTAGTCAAAAGTTCAACATTCATTGTCTCAGTACTGCCCAATGCTTATGCGTGCACAACTGTTGTTCAGGGGCTTGTATTATAACTACCCATGTTTGTGTTGCTACTGCTATACACTAGAACTAGTGCAATAACTTGTATATAAAAGAATGTTTGGTCAGTTGACATAACATAATGCTGTTGAGTTTGTTGCCATTCGCTAATTCATGTTTACCTCCACGCATTGTCATGTGCTCTCGGTTTATCTTCATTCAGGTCATGTCAAACAATAATATCGATGATCAGGACATTGAGCCTGCTCCCAAGCTCATAGAGGTGGTATTCCAGAACTGCAAGGCTCAGGCAGATCAATGGGTTGAGCCATATCTCCGGATTACCATTGAGAGGTTAAAGCGTACACACAGATCATACTTGAAATGTCTCTTGATGGAAGTGGTAAAGTCGTTATCTTTTCACCTTTCTCTGTGAGATGCATGAATTGCCCTGGAGTTTTTAAAGTTGAATTTATATTTCTGCAAACGATTACATTATTATAAACATTATTCACTGTTTATGAGAGTTGTTGAAACTAGCATATTGGATATTTCAGCATGGTTAATTTTGTGCAGATGAAGATATCCATGCTTGGTCTTCATATCTGTCTGGTTTCCTCACTTTTCTGCCTGTAATGATTATTTGTGTCTTTGGGTTCTTTCTGCCCAATTTAAAAGAATATGCATATATTTTCTCTTTTGTACATGTATCTTTAGTTTATCACATTACAAGTTGTGTTTTCTTTATTTTGTGCATACTTTCAGTGGATGATTCTTTATTCTTGCTGTAACCTTGTTTTGGCAATATAAGAGCAATATAGTTTTCCCTTCTGTTCGATGTTCAGATTTAGTTAATGGTTATAACATCTCCCTCAAACTCACCATGATGCAAGAAATGCGCCTACAAGCATCAAGAAAGTTTGCCAACTAGAAAACGAAACGAGAAATAGAATGTGACTTGGTAAAGAAATCCGCACCGCAGTTGTTAAGAAACAAATGGCAAGGTAATGGTGCCATGCTTGAGATGATGATGAGTAAGGTGACAATCAATCTCAATGTGCTTAGTTCGTGCTCATGAAAAATCGAGTCCGTGAGCAATCAATAGAACTCCTGCTTGTCACAATACATGTGAGCCGGACGAGAAGAGAAACCTCCCTATATCCGCAAGTAACCAACGTAACCAAACAATCTCTTTGGTAGTAGATGCCATAGTACACGATATTCTCGCTTCATGCTTGAAGATCGAGAAACAATAGATTGTTTCTTGCTCTTCCAAGAAATAAGAGAATCACCCCAAAAATATATAGAACCAAGAATGCATTTGCTATGACTGGTGGGATCACTGCCATGATCAAGATCGTAGTACATGCACGCAGCCTCCAAGGAAGAGGTTGATGGAAATAAAAGACTATGAAAGATCAGACCTCAAGATATCGCAAAATACGAAGAACATATGTCCCAAATGAATCGTCAGAGGTGAGAAGCAACAACCGACTAACAACATGAACAAATATATGCAATATCTGGACGAGTAATAGTAAGGTATACCAAGCTCCCAACAATAGTACAATATAAAGTAGGATCCGACAAAGGTAAACCATCGTAAGAAGAAAACTTTGCATTAACCTCAATGGGAGTTCGTCAAGCTTATTATCAAGCAAGTCTAGCTCGCTCAAGAATATCTACAACATATTTCGATTGAGAAAGAAGATAACCTCGGAGTAGTAGTACCTCAATACCTAAGAAATATCGTAGAGAACCCAAATCCTTCATTTCAAACTGTTTAGCTAACTCTGTCTTCAAAACGAAATACCATCAATATCGTCACCAAAAAGAATAATCATGTCATCAACATATAAAGACAAAATGATACGACCTGCGTATCATTGCACTTAACAAAAAGAGCGTAATCATGACTACTAGAAGTACTCACAATCTAAAGGAAGAGATCACAATAGAAAATTTTCAAACCAAGCACCTGGTGCTTGTTCGAGACCATATAACGCTTTCGAGCTTGCAAACATACCCTAATCATGTAAAACACCAAGAGGGGGCGCCATATAAACTTCTTCTTGAAGATCTCCATTCAAGAAGGCATTTTTAACATCAAGTTGAAAGATATGCCACCGACGAACCAAGCTATCAGTAATAAGAGTACGAATAGTAGTCATTTTTACAAATGTGAGCAAATGTCTCCTCATAATCCATACCATACTGTTGAGAATACCCTTTGTAACCAACCTAGCTTTGTATCACTCAATAGATCCATCGATTAGTCTTGATTTTATACACCCAACGACAACCAACAACACTCCTTACTAGGAGGTGAGAGGAACCAAGTCCTGCACCTTGCCTTTGCAAAGTAAAGTTCTCATCCATAGCTTGCTACCAAAGAGGATCAAGAATAGCCTTTTTATAGAGGAAGAGGCTCGTAGAGACAATGACAATGAAGAAGCTGTTTAGAAAGGAAGAAAAAGATGAAGAATAACAAGAATAAGCAAAATCAAACTTTGTGGACTTACGAATGCGTATGGATTAACGTAGAGGTGGATCCACAATCTCGTACTGCTCGAGGACCATAGGAGAAAGAGGAAGTCGTAGTGCAAGAGTAGAGTAAAGTGTCGCATTTCTGCATAGGTAAGGGTATTTGAAGTACTAGGAACCTAAGATGACAAACTATCAAATCCTCCTAAAAGGATCTATACGAATAAGGTCGATCTACCGAGTCAAGCTATGAGTAAAGTGATGGAATAGAAAAGAAAGTTGTACATGCCGAGAAAAACAACATTTATTTTATGCACATTAAAGTTTCCCCGAAAGTTATTGGATCAAAATAATCGATACTCCTTTTTACTTTTACCATAACCAAGAAAGACACAAATAAAGTGATCGAGAGGACAACTTGCTTGCTTCCACATAGCAGGACTAAGAATCGAAACAAGTACAACCAAAAACTCTAAAGAAAGAATAATCAGAGCATACCCATACAACTTTTCAAAAGGAGACAAACCTGAAATATGAGAGATAAGATGGAATTGTATTAATCAAACTTACAAAGAAGAAGAATAGCTTCACCCCAAAACACACTAGGAAACGTAAGTGTGCACAACAAGAGAGAACGAGTAGCTTTCAACAATGTGCCTATGTTTTCTTTCGTTTCTTTCTCCAAAAGGAAGATGATGCATTTTTCCAAGAATACATTCTTTACATTCAAAATTTTTCTCTCTAATGCTTTTCATCAAAGGAATTTTACACAATTTTTGAGAGTTCAAGTCACATATTTGAGCAACGGAGAGTAGATTTAAATTAAGTTTAGGTATAAAACTTACATTTTGAATTTTAAAGTTTTGTTTTTCAAGGTTTCCTAATTTTTTGATTTGAAGTTTTGTTCCATCATTCGTGAACACATGCTTTCCAATGGTTTCACAAGAATTAATCAAAGAATCTTCACTATGTGTCATATAAAAAGATGCACCGGAATCTAGAAACCAAGACATACCTTGCGAAGTACCTAGAGCATTCCAGGAGATGCTCGCTTTTTCTTTAAAAAATTCTTCTATGAATGCTTTGATGTTGTTGGGCAAGATACCTCCTTCCACGACTCCCACGTTCCCACCCCTTTTCCGAAGTAGAGGACAAGTGGTTTTAGTGTGTCCATTTTTCTTGCAATAATGACAAATTGTATCCTTGTTGGGCCATGGTCCCGTGGGCTTCTTGAATGGGCCTTCATTGTTCTTGGCATGTGGAGGCTTGTAAGTCTTCAAATTTGCTCCGGGTCTTGATGTGGTAAGTACGGCTTCTTTGGTCACATGCATGTTTTTTCCTTCCATAACAAGATCGGCTACAAAGGTATCCCCTCTAGGTCTAGGTTTCCTATGTATAAGGCTTGATCTAATGTTTTAAAATTCATCTCTTAAACCACGCATAAACAAGAAAAAATATTGATTTTTCAAAAATTCTTGAAATTCGTCTAATTTGTGAAGTTTTCCAAATTTGTCAAAACTTCTTAATTGAGTTCATAGTTCCGAAAATTCATTACTAAGATTCCCTTGTTTGAGCATAATCAATCATTCTTTCCATGAGATCAATTTGAAAGACAAAATCATCTTGAGAATGAAGCTTTTTCAAATATTCCCAAGTTTCAAACGCATTTTCAAAAGCATTAATCCGATTTCTAAGTTTTTCATCCACATTTTGACAAATAATCCATGTGATTTTTGCATTCATCTTTTCCCATAATTTCAAATCGATTTTGAATTTCTCATGTGCGATGATGATTTCATCATCATCTAAGCCATCAATGTCCAAAATTGGTTCTTTTATAGTTCCATCAATGTAATCCCAAAAATCTTTTGATAAAAAATATTTTTTCATTGTTCTAGCCCAACTTTGATAACTTTTCGGGTCTAGAATGCATCTAAACGACTCATTTTTGCCTTCCATTTGTGCAAAAAATGAATATTTTGGATTAACCTTAAGTTTGATGCAAGTCTTCAACTTTCGCACTTTTGGCATGCTTTCCGATACACTCGTTTTCTTCAAAGGTTGATGATCAATAATTGTCGATGATCAAAGGTTGATGCGACATGAATCAATTTCACCAAGTCGCCAAGAGTCAAATAATGTCTATCTTCAAGAATGATTAACAAGTGCGGAAGCACATACAAAACAAGTCAAGAAGCAGTGCAAGACTGCATAATATTATTCATGAAATGGTGTCTTATTTATAGGCATTACAAGGAGAAGAAGGCATGAAGCAAAGAATTAAGAGAGGCAACATAGTGGGCCAGCACTAGCTGTTGGGGACCCCCAGCGGCCAGGGCCAGCATGGCCCTTACCCTTCAGCCATGATGGTGCGGGCCCTAAGGGTCCGCGTACCCTATTACATATTAACATTGTTTACTCTTTTTGTGAGCATTGCTTGGCTGAAAAACTGAAGCAGCAAATGAGAAGCGAGGACCAATGAACAACTTAAAAGATGAACTTAATGGGAAATAACATAGAAGTTGAGCATGAAGTGAGAATTCAATGGATGAAGGAACAAAATACGCATTAAATCAGAGGTTGAAAAAAAACTAATTTAAAATGTGATCAAATGAAAATTAGATGCATAACATGGTATTTATTTCATTCTTAGTATGTGATTTAAATGCTATGATCTTAAAATTGTAAAACCTCGAGAGTCAAGAGTGTACATAAGAAAAAAATCCATTCAATTTATATTGGTAAGGAGCATAATTGAACATGAAAGGCACATATTTTGGAAGAGGAAAAATGACAAACGGATTTGGGAAGCATACGAGAACTGCATAGAAAGGTGTTTCCTGTAATGTTTTGGAAGCGAAAACGTTGAGTCGGTTTTCACCTATACTGGTAATCCTGCACTGCTCAAGATTCATCGTGGATCGGTTATCATAGATGATAGACTTACTGCATGACATGTATAATGGCCCTTCAGTGAGGCCGTTTTCTTATGAAAATGCAGGTCTTCACTTGAGCAAAGGTATAATATAGCATGCTTGTCAAAAGGGCATAACTTGCGCATGTTTCTTGAGCATATTCATCATTTCTTTGTGACAAGCAACAATGAGTTATTTCAGTTTTTGAAATGTGAGATATATGGTGGAGGATATTTAATAAGCCTCTGCTTGTGTCTTTGCAGGTTGCTAATGCCCTCTACTACAATGCGGCTCTGACGCTTACCATATTACAAAAACTTGGGGTTGTCATTGATGTATTTGGTCTCTGGTTGCAGATGCTGCAACAAGTTAAAAAGAGTGGTGCACCTGTAAATTTTAAGAGGTCCATTTAAAACTTCCTGCCAGGGTTTCCGTAGTATGTGTTTTGAAAAGTATACCTACTAATTTCAAGTCTGTTGATCAATAACAGGGAACATGATAAGAAGGTTTGTTGTTTGGGATTAACATCAATGCTTTCCCTTCCCCCGGGTCATTTACCAGCTGATTTTGTTGGACGTGTGTTCAGAGCAACCCTTGATTTGCTTGTTGCTTACAAGAATCAAGTTGCAGGTGATGCATCATTTCCTCGATCGATGATTCCATCATTTGTGATGCCCTTTTATGTTATTGTAAAGAAATGAAATGTCTCGTATTCTTTTTGATACATTATTTTTTGTTTGCAATGTACTTGTTATCATCTTTGGGTTTTCTGTAATTTTGGAACACCAGCTTCAAAAGAAGAAGAAGAAGAAGAAGAAGCTGATGATATGGATGGGTTTAAGACGGAAGAAGATGAGGATGATGATGGATCTGATGGAGAAATGGGTGATGAGACAGAGGATGGTGATGATGCGGACAGTCTCCGCCTTCAAAAGCTAGTTAGTCAGGTTGGAGATATTTAAGTAGAAAGTTTTGCTTCCATGAAAGTATTGTTTTTGTGCCGGATATGCCAACCCTTACAAAACTTTGCCCAACTTTGCTCTCCATTTGGCATAATTTATGTTGCACAGAGATATGGTGGGATGGGCATTTCTCATTTTGGACATGACACTGAAATAGAAAACGACACCAAAATGTTTTGGCGAGGTTTCAGTTGAGCAAAAGATTTTACAAATAAAATGGTGCTCATATGCATGCAAATCTCTCGCAGTTTGGCTAGTTAGACTGTCAGCTTCATGCACAAGAGGCCTATTTCGAATCTCAGCTTCATGCTAATCTTTTTATCATTTATTTTCCATTTCTTATATATATATATATATTGTTAGAACCTTAGAATGTCTTGTAGCAATGTTGTGCCATGTTGTGTCCATGTCATGTACATGTTTCTTTTTTCTTATAGATTGTATTCAGGTCAGCAAGCATGTTTTGTGATTGCATTTTTAATTTTCTGTTATTGAGAATAGGAAGTTCTTCCTAGCTGTTGGGGCCTTGTGCTGGCATCTTTCCTCCCCTTGTTCACTGGTAAATAAGTGAGCTAATACCTTGCAAAGTATGCTGTAATCAGCAGATACTGAGTGAATATTTTCAAGCATTTTCAGTATATATATGAAGTGATTTAAGGCAGCCTTGCCTTTGTAAACTCTCAAGATTTGGGTGTCTATCTTAACGATTCTCAAGAAGGCTAAGTTACCAGTGTTAGTGAGTGATTTATTCAAAGCACTGTGGAGGAAAATTACTATATTTATATACATATTCATTTCCCCATTTCACAAGATCTTGAGAGTTGCTGTTTCTTGTATCCCATTTCTGTTTGTGCTTCGGGTGCCGCATAGGTAGAAGAATAGTGTGCGGAGCTTTTTGTTTGTTTGTTTTTTTAAGTCACCTGCTTTTAAGGACAGACAAAAAGGTTTTGTTTTTCCCAAAACCATCATTCAATAAAGTAGTAATGTTTTGCATCAAATTCAGGCAAAAGGTGCACGTCCACTTGATGATGATGATGATGACTCAGATGATGATTTTAGTGATGATGAAGAATTCCAATCTCCAATAGATGACATTGATCCCTTCGTCTTTTTCGCAGACACTATCAAAGGTAAAATCTTGGTATCATGGTCAAAACCATATAGGCACTTTTTGTTTGGTAAATCTGCAGGGACTATAATTGAAGTTTGTTCTAGCTGACTGCGTCAACCATTTTTGAAGCCCTTATCTGAGAGCTGTATCTAACTTTTTAAGGTTTTTTCAGCGTGATGCTGTATTTATTCAAATTAAACTGTGTAGTGCTTTGGAACTAGGCAGTTTAATTTGCACGGTCATGGATTGCTGCTTAAAAGACTATATGATCTAGCATGCAATGCAACTGAAAGGTTCCAAATGGTTTCTTGTCCTAATACTATTCCTTTTACGTCATAAGTTGCTGAAAGGTGTTTAATTTTTCTATGGAGTGGTAGGACCGGTGTTTGATTTGTTTGTGGAGTGGTAGGGGATTTTATACAGGTCCAAAGCCTCGGTAGAGTAGGGTTGAGTTAGTGAAAAGTACTTGTTTGCTATATATATATATGTATTTATTTCTTTGTAAGCTGGTCTTTGCTAGTGCGTGCAGGAACTATCAGGTCTTTGAGCATCCTTTTCCGGAAAGCAGATTTACCTTTTGCTTCAGAATCACTTAAGAATGTGATGTCCTTCAAGATTGCCACTGTCTACTAGCACTAGGAGGAAGCAGCTCTCTCTCTATAATAGACTGCCCATTTCCCATTTCTTCGTGGGGCCATGAGTATGATTTTGAAAGTTATAAGTGAAAATTTATAAAGATGCCCTTATTACACTCATGCCCCCTAAAAGCAAAGGGTGGACATGAGTATGTAGTGTCAAGATGTGTGGGACCTTCCTCCTTCTCTCTATATGTATATGCGTGCATGCATATATGTATGCACGAAATGTATATAGAGACTTCTAATGAAGAGGTGTGCCTCCATGTGCACTCTCCCAAAATCTTCCTCAGGCTTTTGTATGATGATTGTTGCATGCTTATTGAGTTAACTTATGAATCTCTTCTGCTAAATGTGACAGGGATGTCGGCATCAGACCCAGTTGGGTTTCAGAGTCTGATGCAGTCACTAGACTTCCAGTATCAGGCTCGTGCCAGCGGTATTGCACAGCATGCAGAGCATAGGAGAGTAGAAATTGAGAAGGAGAAATTGGAGAAAGCAAACGGGTCATAATGTGCTTACATCTACGAAGTTTATGCTACTTGCCCTTGCACTGGTCTGATTGTTTCTGGTAGAGAAATGTCGACTCAGATATCCCATAGTAATAGTTTTTCAGTCCTGCTGGTTAGCCCGTCATGGTGGGTTCAAGCTGTAGGACCCACGTGAGTCAGGTACCCCATGGGTTTAGTCTCTTTCCCTGGACAGTTAGTTGTCTGAAAAAATGAACAGGGATACAGGAGTGGAGAACACGGTGTCTCTGTGGTGGTTGCAATGTCCGTTGAATGGATATCTGTCTCGAAATGCTCAGGTTGAGAGCATGGTTTTGCTGTCAGGGAGCTGGTTTACTCTCTCTCTCTCTCTCTCTCTCTCTCTGCTGTTTAAAGATTTTCGTGTGCTGGTTGTTGGGCCAGTTGGTTGCGGTTCTATTTAGGAAAATGCTGTCGCCTGTTATGTGACTGCAACAGTGGTGAACTTGTACGAGGTGTTGATGGTAATGAGCGAGAATGGTCCTTGGGAGTGTATTCTGTATTTCTTCCCCCTTCTCATTGGGAGAGGTGGTCTACATTTTATAGAGATGTTGGTTATGAGGGGAGGATTTCAGGCTATTTATTTTTCGGACTTCTATTAAATCATTATTTGTATTCTTTCACAAGGAATATGAGGTTTTCATGTCCACCCCATGATGCTTTTTGTTCTTTCTGGTTCTGTCGTTACAGTTTGCAATGCATTTGAATTTGTGTGAATAAATATAAATATTCCCATCTCCAGTGTAAGTTAGAAAAGGGTCCTCTATGCCTCATTTGTTTCAAATAATTCCTGGCTTTCATTTTGAGAGGCTTGGATTAGGCGGACGGTATCATATAAACTTTGTGCATTGAGCTCTTCACGTACTGTTGGTGAACCAACCTTCTAGCCGGTGAGATATGCCCCCTTTCAGGTTTCGAGCTCTCACCCGTCTTGATTCTTTCTAATGTATTGTGGACCTTTCCTGATGATAATTCTGATGGTCTTGAGTGGGTGAAGTCTCAGCCATCATTTGCCTTTTCCAATTCCTGTTTGATCTTTCTGCTGCTGGACCTCTGTGATGATTATACTTGGGCTGGTGCTGAGATCAATGTAGAAATTTATGCCAAGCGCAAACTTAATAGTTTGGCTGGTCGAATGGTGAAAGCCCATGGTGCATAAGATGGCTCACCGGTAGGCGTGTCTTCTCAATTTTAAACCACGTGTTGGCACTCGACCGCATCTCTTCTTGAAGATGAGACATGCTTGAGATGCATGCTTAAAGAGGAGACACACCAGACGTGCATCTCTCTCAAAAAGGAGACATGCTTCTCGTGTAAACCTTAAGAGAGGAGATACTCTCTTGTACATCTTTTTTTTTAAAAGATGCATGGTTTGCGTGTCTTTCTTCAAAGAGACGAGGGTTTAAGAGGAAGAAGATGAGAGGGTCCTTCATGACGATGATGGATAAGATGACAGATGGGTTCCTGCAGCTGGCGGCATGAGAGAGAGGCACGACAAACGGGTTTCAATGAGAAAGTTTGTAGGAGAGGTGAGAGAGGGAAACAAAAGGAGAGAGAGAGTGGTGTGTATAAACATCGGTAAAGTCGAAAAAGGGGCGCACTCAGTAATTAGGAGTATGTGATTTGTAAGGATGATATATATATATATATATATATATATATATATATATATATATATATATATTTGTGACTAAATACCCTTATCTCTAGCATCGTTCAGACACTTATAATGCTGAATAGTGTAGTTGAGAACCAATATGATGCATCTTACATGTCTCTGTCCCCCTGTTGTTGCAGGAGAGAGTGGCCTTGAAGAGGAAGATCAATGCTTGTGTACCCCCTCCATTTGCATTTAGGGGCATGGGCTGGTTCTAATTCCTTATTCACTTTTATCTGAAGAACTTCTTTATACTGGGTGTGCAGTATGGCCTCTGGGAGGCCTTTATATAGAGGTTCTTCACCTCAACGCCAATCAGACCAAAAGTTGATCGTTCTGTCATCACTCAAGAATCATTTTTCACCTTCTGCTACAAAAGTCTCTCCCCATCGTATACTATGTCAAACATAAGAGAAGGATCAAGCCTTTTATGTGGGATGAACAATGATTCTCAGGATAAATATTTGTTGGCTACTTGGTCTAACCCAAATATTCAGAGGTTGATGGAGTACTTTCTAACGTCTTCAGATAAATACGATACATTGAAATCCCTGATCCTTCCCAGCCACAAGCCACCTTATATCTTAGGTTTGCAAACATCAATCCGTTTCAAGAGATGCACTTTATGAGTGTTGTAGGATCCATTCAATAAAAAACTGCTTACGATAGAAACAATCTGCGTGTATGTTTTTTTCTGGAAGTTTGAAGCACAAGAACCATTAGACTGGTAGGATGTTTCCACTCCTCTAATTATGAATATGTGGTTCCAACCGGAACCGAACAAGGCCAGGAACCGGCTGAACCCGGAACTGGTGAAACAAAATATGAACTGAACGATCCAGTTCAGTTCTGCTTTCACCTTTTATAAAACCGGATCCGAAACCAAACTACAAGAGGCCCTTGGATCCAGTTCAACCTTGATGTGGGCAAAAGAAGATTGGAAATTTTCTCAGGAGCAAACATCAACATTTCATCGGAATTTTTTGTGCGAAGCCCTTGGATCCAGTTTGTGTGGTCCACCTTCTCTATCACCGAAGTTTTTTACTCAAATTGAACCATGGAATCACGGTTTCATGCCAACAACAAGTTTCGTGTATTTGATGCATAAAAAAGCTTAAAATTGTGAACACCAAAAATCAAAATCTAGTTCTCTTGAAATCATGAATCAAACACACCTTGAGAGTCCGATCCCCGTAATTGCTAGGCTATTTGTGGCTTCCAATGGGTGTCAACAAAACAAACTAATTGGCTGTCATTAAATATTTGAACCTATAGGTTATTTTAAGGGCTCATGGGTTCGATACTTGAGACATGAATCTGGCTTTCGGCCTCCTCATTGTGCAAAAAAGAAGAGCAAGTTTTGCTGATATTTTTTCGTGCTATGTTAGCTGATAAGACAAAAGGACCCTTAGCGGTCGTGTTCATATCAGCTTTCGTATTGGATGCTACTGTGACAGATATTCAATGTCACGTGTGGTTGGGACTTCGTGTTTGTTCGGGTCACTTCGTGTCGTGCAAAAAACAGGCCAACCTGAAAATAATTTGGAATTTATTTCAGTGTTGGGTTTAAATCCCGTGTCTTATATTAATGCCCTGCCGCGGGTGATTTAGGATCGGATTCATGTTAGGATCTAACCCGCTTGATTTACCACTTGAGGGCCTGTTTTATTGAATTTGGTAAAATTGGGATCCATCACGAACTCAATTTCCCCTGGTATTTGAAGAAACCGGAATTCAGTTTCCGCAACAAATCGAGATTCCCAAATAGCCCCAATTGCAAACCCTTTGAGGGGATGCCTTTCGTCGAGATGGTAGAATTGGAATCCAAATTCCACCATAGATTTGCTTCTGCTGCTATTGGTGGGAAAGTGAATCCAGCTCTACCTCAATCCAAGCACAGAAAATTCCATAATAAAATCACGTTTTGATGGAATATGAAGCCCCAATTCCTCCACATATCAAAACTCAAGGTTTTTAATTGCACTGCATACGTGTGAGGTGGACACGGGTGAAGATGCTGCTCTTTAATGTTGCGTGTGGGTCCGTCACAAGTGAATGCCGTCTTCATGATTCCTTTTTGTCATCTCACTGGGTTCCTCTTTTGGGTTGGATTTGGTTGGAGAGACCTAGCTGGCCTTGATTGCGCATATGCCGGCTTAGTTCTTTCTTTACAGTGGAGATTGGCTGGCACGCTCCCCCCCCACCTATATATATATATATATATATATATATATATATATATATATATATATATATATATATATATATATATATACGTGTGGTGTGTGTGTGGGGGTGGGCCGGGGGGGAGAGCGTGCATTTGCTGGGGTCGCCAGCATACTTTTGACTGCCATTTGGTTTAGCAAGGAGCAAATGAAGAAGAAAAAAAATGGAAAGAACAGTTGAAGTGGTGGAAGGGAGGACCGAGAGACGAAAGTGTGTACAATGTGCATTACATTTATTATTAGACTATATAGAGAGTAACCGATAAATGCCAGCATACTTAGATACTAATAAATCTAAAAGATAGAAATTTAAATTTAAAAATAAGATATATATACTTTTACATGTACACTTTATTTATATTATATACTTTTGTTTTTAAATTTAAAAAATCAATAATCCATTATCTTATTGAAATTTGTTTGAATTTTTTAACACCTAAATGTACTAGCATATACTAGTTTTCTTATATATAGAGAGAATGTCGTCTAATGGTGTATATAGTAAACAATGCTTTTGTATTTTAAAAGTATAAAAATAAGTAAATTATTTTTCTTATGAAAGTCGAGAATCTATAAATAGGTACTTCCAAAGTACCTTAATATAATATATATCAAGAACCTGCGTATCGAGACAAATCTCAATCATTCTTGATGAATGTCTCAAATATAAAATTTAAAAGTAAAATATATACATATAAATCAAATATACTTTCAAAAGATATACTTTTTACTTTTCAATGTCTCAATCATCAACCTTTCAACTGATGGTAAGACTTATTTGAATATATTAGCACAAGTATAGTTGTATAGGTATTTGTTACAATAGGATACGCTTACTCGTTTGGAATCAAACTCACCACCTGCAAGTGGGCGTAGGCAACCCTACGTGTGGGCTAAGCCTATGGGTATATATAATTCAATCTCAACAAATTTGCTTTACTACCATAACTAAATTCATGCATAAAAGAACAAATGTTTTATGAATAAGAAAATTTCTTTAAAATGCAATATGGAAACAAATCTTTTGGTTGTTCCATCTTGCACATGCATGTCATCTAACTAATTCAAATCAAACTTACTCGATTTATTGCCGTGACTGAAGTCATTTGATGCTTGAAAAGGGAAACTTTGGATGAATAATGGTTGTTGCATCTTAACCTCTCCAAAGATTTTCCCAATAACTTATATATATATGGGAAAATTGAGAGTCGTTAGATATCCTCTTGTGCCAGACTACTATGTATAGATCGGGCAACCGATCATCATTTATACAAGGATCGATGCCATTTAATACACATGAGTGCATTAAATGCAACGTGAGATTGACACATTGATCGTCACTGTTTGATTGATCATATAAATGGTAGTGATAATGAAGCCATGTCTAGCATTAGCATGGAGGTTGTTTAATAGCTCCCACTCTCTCTCTATATGAGTGTGTTTTAGTCATTTCAGTGCATAATCTCGATTGAATAAGATCAATGATAGAGATTCAAGTCACTTTATATTTAATGCACCATATGCATTAAATGTAAGTACAAGATTAAACAAAACATTTGATTCAAATTTCTATTATTGATATAAAAAATCATATAGTAAAAATATTTGTACAAGATTATGCAACTAAGACTCTCTCTCTATATATATAGAGAGAGAGAGATGGAACCCAAGACAAGATTGATGTCACAATGGTTGAAAATTAATTAAAGCTCAAGAAGTTCCAAAACCTATATTAGGCTCGTCAATAATGGAAACGAAGTATTATCAATGTTTAGCAGGTTATGTTCGAGTTTTGGTGCTCCTAAGGACAAAATATTAGAGAAATAGCTCCTATTCATCTCTTGGAAAATTGATAAAAGGAAACAAAATGATAAACAAATCTAAAATTTCATTAGTAAGAGGATTTATTTTAAGACACAACATCCTTTTCCTAATATATTAAATATTATGTCTTAATGACCACTTGAAGATAACCATAATGCGTAAATACATATTTACACATATATATTATATGGATCTTGCCACTACTAAGGTTACCTATTCATGTCTTATCATTATTTTTCAGTTGCATGAGTATAGTTTGAAAGATTGCAAAGGTATTTGAAAAATAATGAAAGATAATTTTATTATATTTATACTACCAAAAGGTAATTATTGAACATGAATGAACATCACAAGACGCCGAATTTTCTTTGGGTACAATCTGAGGTTGAAGCCACATACACGCCCTGGATGTCGAACTTGTGAGTCGACCCCCAAGCCATGTGAGCTATTCGGTGTGTTACAGACCAAATTATACTTCAAAAGAAGTATTCAACTGAATGATATACAGACTATGTACTTAGAAACACTATCATTATAAACACATAACATCCATGAACTCATATACATCTGTAGGGCACAAACAATTAAAAGTTATATTGTGGGTCCAATTGAGATATAGATGATTTGATATGGATCTATGTTACTGGCAGCTAACCTGGATCCAGCTTGGATCCCGCAAAATACTGCAGTCTCTCGAGCTGTATTTTAAGATCCAGATCCAGATCTGTTCTTATCCAGCAGCGGTAGCAGTCTATGATTGAGTGTTGATGTGAAAAGTTGTCCCTACACTTCCTGTTGAATTCCATTGGGCTTCCTGGTCTCCTAATTTGGATCGGTATCCGATTGAGGAGCCCTTGCTTGGTCGACTCAAATCTACACAAGGTTATAAAGGACAGAGAAAAATAAATAGAAAAATCCCTTTATCACTGGGAAGAAAGAAAAAACTCGCTCTCTAAGAGGAAAGATCAAAACTCTCTCTCTCTCTAAGTGCATTATGGATGGATTGTGGGTCTACCAGGCATCAGTGGCAAAAAAACAAAGCCATAATTATCAACCACCCCACCTTCTCACATGCTTCTCTTCCGTCCTCATCTCAATTATGCACTGTAAAAACCAAGAAAATAAACTCCATGGGTCTTTCCCTCACAGATTTGCACAAGCAATTCTCTCTCTACATATATATATATATATATATATATATATATATATATATATATATATATATATATATATATATATATATATATATATATATAAGACTTTTAAGACAAGTTCTTTAGTTTCTTATTCCTCTGCTCTCTCTCTCTCTCTCACTTCCCGCATCCTCCGTCTCCTATCCTTCACTTCTCTCAGTCCAAAACTCCGCTTTTGCTGCTTTTTTCAACTCACACCAATGATCAACAACAAAATTCTCTCTTTATCCTCTTCACCAGCGATCCTCCTCACCCTTTTCTTCTTCCTCGTGACCACCAAGCTCTCAATTTCATTGAACGATCAAAAATCCAAAACCATCTACGATGTTCTGCAATCGAACGGCCTGCCAATTGGGTTATTGCCCAAAGGACTTAGCAACTACAGTATGGATGAGCAAGGGAGATTTGAGGTTCATCTTGATCAAGCTTGCAACGCAAAGTTTGAAGATCAGGTCCACTATGAGAGGAACATAACGGGCACGTTGAGATATGGGCAGATTGGAGCTCTCTCTGGAGTTTCTGCCCGGGAGTTGTTTCTTTGGTTCCCTGTGAAAGGCATAAGAGTTGACGTTCCTAGCTCTGGACTCATATATTTTGATGTCGGTGTCATAAAAAAACAGCTCTCTTTGTCTCTCTTTGAGACCCCGCCTGAGTGCAACGCTGTGGATGATCTAAGCGGGCTTGGTCTCAATGAAGGGAAGAGACTTACTGATGTTGTTCACAAGGTAAATGTGAAGGTCTTCCTATCTCGTTTTCCTTATGGTTTCTGTGGATGATGTGTCAGCAAGGTTTGCAGTACTAGTTTTCTTTTCGTTGTTTTTATATGGTATGGATCTGAACGAAGTTGTTTGCGCCTTTGCGGTGTTAAATGATTAATTTGTGATGTCATGCTCTTGTAAGACTTCCTTCTCCTTGGATGCCTACTGAAAATTGTTAGTTATTCTAACTGTTGCTCCATTAAGTTGAATTCCCTTTGATCTTTTCCTTTTTACATGGCATAAGATTTTGGTGCATTGCTTGTTGTATTTTTGTGATTGTTTTTGTTTAACTGAAATAACTTGATCAAAATATGTGTCTGGCATTTTACATCATAGTTTCTGTCATTGATCATTGATTGCTACTATATATAAGTGATTCTTGATTGCATACGACTGATGTTCAAGTTATAATCCTATGTTAATTTTCCTTTGTTCGTGTTCATCCTTGAGGTATGGGTGATGGAGATCATTCAAAACAATTTAGTAATCATGTTGCTGTTTTGCTTAGTTTTGATAAAGCATCAGGCTGCTGACTCCATCACGGGTTTACCCATGGATATTCTATACCGTTGTATTATAGAAATAATGCACTTTGATAAATTAGTTCAGTTAATAGGAGTTCAATGTCAAACATGCCTTCAGCTTGGATGTTCTTTGGAGTCGACTTCACGGATATATTAGATATTGAAGTTTTTAAGCTTTGAAGTTTGATTCCTCTTTGTTTACTGAGATGGTGAGGATTCCGGGATCTCTTGTGACTCTGCTTGTGTTTTCCAATCAAATACTTCTTAATTTTCTTCTTAAGAATGATGCAGTGCCTGATATCATGTTCTTCTGATATCCTGACTGATTGAAAATATTTTGTTTCAGGGCAAAATGGGGAACCTTTATGAAATCCAGAAGGGCATTGAGAGGGCTATTCTATGAATACCTGAATTGGGAGTTCAACTCGTTATTGTTTCAGACTTGCAGCAAGTTATAAATATGGGCCTCTCTTACATTAAGACAAACTCAGAAAGTCTTCATTAGTGTACAGGCTAGTTGAGATTTCCGTCAGTTAGAGAATGAATTTTTGGTAGGTGAGGAAGATGTTTGCTGCTTTGTCAACGGACAAAGAGAGAGGATAGAGAAGAAAACAAGATGTACAATGGAATAATACCAATATCACTTGATATGGTCAGATTACTTTGTTAAGCTATCAGTTGCAGATTTTGTTCATTATATTTCTATGTGGAAGGGAAATAGAACTTGTGAATATATGGAGTTGATTCATTTGTGCTATATGCTCGTCTTATAGCCATTAAGATTCTTGGTGCAGTGACTGCTGAATTATGTGAATTTCACTGCTGGAACCTTTGATCTGTTTGTATAGTGACATGTATCTATCTATAGGAGGTAAGGCGTATCATTTACCTTGCTGGAGGATTATCTTTCTTCTTTATTTGCAAAAATATCAGTATATTTGGCATCAACTGTTTCCAATAATGGATTTAGAATTCGATTGATATGAAGTTGTTTTGTCATGATATAGCTCTGTTTCTAGATTGAATGTTTACCAATATGAATGTTTTGTCATGAAATTGCATTATTTGTATGATAAGATGCTTCCCTGCAATAGAGGAATCACCTAAAAAGTGTTTTGCTGCTGAGTTGAAAACTGTATATTGGTAGTTGGATGACGCTAGGCTCCAGTTTCCTTTGTCTCGGTCAGAATTTGATGTTTTACAAGTTCAGATGACTCTTGTGATTCAACATTCATAAGATAACCGCACTAGTTTAATTGCAAATTACCTGATTGTTCCTCGAATTGGCGTACCTCCACTAATTATTTTTGGCATATATTCTGTAATCTCTCTTATAAGATAGTAAGTGCAGGTATGAGTCTATATGCTTAGCAGATTGATATTCAGAATATCAGGATCATGTATATATAGCAGATATTATATCATATGCTCGTTGGTGGCTCTTTAGAAAGAAAAGAGTAGAAAATGTGAAGATCAATAGCTCACAGTAGAGATGGTGAATTATTCCAGACTATCAAGTTACATCAAGCCTTTTAGATCAACCTGAGCAGCAATAGGTAGGTAACCATTTTTCTGAAGCATGAAGATAATAACTAGAAGCTACTTTTGAAGTGAGGAAGAAAGGAGAACCGGAACCAGGGATTCCTACTGTTTGGTTCTGCTTCCACCTATTCAGAAACTGAACCGGAACCTGAAGCAGCGGTTCCAAATTTTTTTCTTTCGGGCTTAAATTCTCATCTTTGTTTCACCAAGTTTTCAAATAAAACCAGAACAAAGCTCGACTCAAAGACCAGCTAGAATTCTTGGAACTCACGGAACTGGAACCTGACCTGGACTCAGAGGGCTCAGTTTGGTTCCTGTTCCAGGTTTTGGTAGAACCAAAACCAGAACCAGCCAGGTGTAGTAACTGGAACATGGTTTTTAGAATTGTAGATGGGGATGCCACGATCAGAACAAACCGGTAAGTGGCATGTGTAGGAGACAAACTCAATTGATACTCGTCGGCCCTTTCAAAGGAAAGTTGCAAACAATGCACAACCAACAGCAAATAAATGGTACTATAGAATTCAATGCCGAGAGAGAGAGAGAGAGAGAGAGAGAGAGAGAGAGAGAGAGAGAGAGAGAGAGAGAGAGAGAGAGAATATACCCACTACTGACCTGAACCTCAACGAGGGTGGATACGGATTTGAGCCCTTTTTCCAGCCGGTAATGAAGCAGTTATCAAACATGGAGCATATATATATATATATATACTCAACCTTTGCTTATTAAGATTAGTGATTGAGTTGTAAATTAAAAATTGAAATTTTTGCAGGATATACCTAATGCACCTAATACTATTCACTTTATGCATAAACCTATCAACCTTTAATCTCAATGATCAAACTATTAACATATTTAAATAGATTTAAAAACGAATGAGTATGTGCGTGGAGTATGGTCTCTTTTTTTCTCTTTCTCTATATATAATTCGGCGTTTTCTGCCCCATTTAGGTCAGGCCAGCCAGATCAATATTGCCATCTAAATATTCGAGATCGTTCTAATAATATTAAATGCTCTGTCTTTTCATCACGTGGTATGCACTTTTTGTTGATGTTAGTGATATTGAATATGGCATGTCCCTTGGTGCTTTGGGAAGGCAACGGGGCCAGTGAGAGCCTGGTGAGCATCAGGCTTCAATTGCTAAAGGCGGGGCCCCTGAATCAGGACAACGGTGTCAAGAGTGTCCACCCATTGTCCTCCAACTCAAACGTCGTCACCCGGTGCTTCGGGTCTCATTAAGATAAGTTCTTCGTTCTGCAAAGCCTACAGAATCAGAATATGCAATCTCGATGACCCTCATGTTCACACACACACACACACAATTTCCTTCTCTTGAACTTAGCATGGTTCTCGACCCCATATGCACAAGGTGTGAGTTCGATGCTCGGGGCGTGCACCCCTGGCTCGGGGCCCCCGTAGTAACAAGAAGAACGATGGGTATGGTTCTGAACCAAATGAGAAGCAGCTATTGCATTCAACAATGACATTCTTGAAAAGGCAAGTAATCGAACCTGTGTGAAACCTTAGCCACCCTTTCCACAGCATAAATGGTAGAAACTTCATGGATCAAAATCACAACCAAGGGGGTAGGAAGTTGGGGTCCTGCGCGGCGTTGGTCCAGGCAATATGAGTCTGAACCCACATACTGTCCCAGGTTGTGGCTGAACATCAACATATATCATACGAAACTTGTTTGAGCCATGGCAGGGTCCCCCAGCCAACTACGAATTAAGCACAGCAATGACTTAGAACCCATGTATAGGGATGTTAATTGAGAGGAGATCTCTATTTCCCGTGGGAACGGTCTCAAACAAGGTGGACTTGGAGAGTGGAAAGGAGGACAGGAAGAGCAAGGAAATCCTTAACGAGGATCTTGGAGGAGAAGAGGATAGCATGTCTCCGTCCCACAAATTCGGGTCCGATCCTTCCCTTCATTGATTTTAGAAAGTTTGGGTCTATTTAAAAATATAATAAATTATAAAAGAAAGTGTTACCTTTTTTTATCGTTTATCATATTTCATATGTAATAATATGTTTCAAATTAATCACATTTTGCATCAATTAAGTTTCATTTCATATTTAAAAGTGAGATCTCACTTATATTTGAGCATCCCTCTTTTCTCTTACGAACCCATGGAAACACAAGAATAAGGATGTAGGCATTTTTGGTCCCGTCATAGGGATGAAAACAAAGTTCCGAAACAAAGATAGGTACGGGGACTTTGATCCCGCCCCACCCCATCCCATGTAGCCAACCCCACTTGATGCTGGACAAGGCTTGGTTTCGGATTTTGATTCGACAATCACTTCAGCTTAGAAGAACCATGAGAAAAAGACCTCCATGAGTTAACTTATGAAAGCAGTAATGTAGATTGATCACAAACTAACCAAATTGACATTTTCTCACTTATTTGCTAGTCACCATGAGTTTAATGTCATAATGAGAATTGTATGAAATATTAGTACAAATTATACTACACACCCATACCGATGACTTTTGAAAAGTATACTTAAACAAACAAAACTCCTACAGAGAAACCATAACAAATCATCAAAGGCGTCTGATAAAAAACACAAATCAAATCAGAGGATCATACATATAAGTTAATCCAACCCTAACAAAAAGAAATCTCATCACCCAATCGGTCAGGCCACTGGACCAGGACCTAAATATAATCAAGTCCTGTTTGAGTCCGCAATTATATATGACCTTCAGTATGCTTGTTATGCTGGCATGTCAAACAACACACACACACACACACATATATATATATATAAGGACAATCCTAATTAGGTGTCATTCTTGTCACATGAAGACTAATAGCGCAATATTTCTTACTCAATACTCACTCATGTTCAATCACTTGTTTTGCATGATTTCATTAATTGCCACTATCTTTCACCATCTTTCACTATTCCTCCGTTAGTAAAACCACCTTTTACTCACAAAAATCATTATCATTGTCACTAAAAAACCATCAATATATAATTTTTTTTTATGGTTGAATGGATGTGGAAGTAGAAGTTAGAGGAAGAAGGGACAGATAAAGAGTTTAGGAGAGTGATATGTGTGTCATTTGATTTTTGCTTTGTGAAATCCAGCTTTTTCTTTTCTTGGGTTTTGTTTTGGCCTGTGGAATTTTTTGTGAATTTTGTGTGTGTAAGCTTTGTTATTATCTATTCAAGCCCCTTGACGGTTGGATACTACATACTCTGCCTTGAGCTCTGGAGGGATGAGTAATGTTTTCGGTTTGTTCATGGTTGGCTACTATCTTTCTTTTTTTTTTTAGTTCTGAAAACATTGGACTGGACGAGGATATTAGGCTTAGGGTTTAGTTCTTGAAAACATTGACCTCGATTGGAAAAAAAGGTTAGGATTCATTTACCTTCCAACTATGTACTATGTTCCCATAAATGATAAAGGTAGACTATATTAATTAAGTTAATTGAGGTTTAAGTCCTGCTAAAATCATTTTTTGAGTTTGAACTTGTTCTAATCTTAAAATGAAAGAGTAATCTTTAATCAAATTTTTGTCAACAAAAAAGGGGGGCTCATATACTTTTTTATTTTATTTTTTCTCAAACCACTAAAGTAGTATATCTTTACATGTTTATTTACACAACGAAAATTTATTGCATAAATTTAAAATATTCAAATTGGATGTACTATATTAATTATATTATTATTTTATTATATAATAATAATATATTATTAATTAATTATAAAATATTAAATAATAATATAATTAGTTTAATACAAGTGTTTAACTAACTTACATGTTCTAAATTTATGTAAATTTTTTTCTACTTTGTTAAAGTACTTTTATAAACTTCAGAGAGGTAGAGGGCAAGAGTTATGGGAAGGGACCGAATCCTTCAGTCCCTCCTTTCCTGAATGCCTTAAGCTCTAGCAACTTTTATAAACTCTGGGAGAGGTAGAGGGCAAGTATTATGTGGAAGGGAATCCTTCGTAGTCCCTCCCTTTCCTGAATGCCTTAAGCTCTAGCAACACTGCTAAATTACCTTTTATTTTGTGTGTATACTTTTTCATTTTTTGGTTTTTTAATATATTCTCATTTTTTTTTTAGGTGTATAATTAATCCTTTTGAACACGAGCAATATGGTTAGTTCTTTCCTACACAATTTACTTTTACTTCGTTTATACTATTCATTTGCATTGTATTGTTACATTGGGTTATTAATTACGTCAAAATTTTAAATTTAAAATATGCCATTGTTAACTATTGAAACACCTAATTTGCCCTTTCTTATTACTGTAAACTCTTATTCAATGTAGGCCAATTTAAGTTTGTAAAGTGTTGGTATATTTGAGTTATCATTTTAATGAAGAGTATGCTTTACTAAATGGGGAGGGAAGATGAAATTTTTACAGACACTATCATATTGTGACATTAAAAAATATATATGCAAATTAGAGCATGTTTGTATAGGATTTTATTCACATTCAACAGCTTTTTTTATTGAAATTTTTTTTGATCGTTCATTTGTTTGGGTAACATATTTTTAGTTTTTACACTTAAATTTAATACATTATAATAATTTTAGCCCGTCTAGCTCAGTTGGTAGAGCGCAAGGCTCTTAACCTTGTGGTCGTGGGTTCGAGCCCCACGGTGGGCGCCCGTCTAGCTCAGTCGGTAGAGCGCAAGGCTCTTAACCTTGTGGTCTGGGTTCGAGAGCCCTCAACATCGACTTCGAGGTACAAAATATCTATAAACTACCACTTTAGAAAATTTCCAATCCACCAACAGGCATCAATAGATTCAAATACAAGTGTATTTATGAAAATAGGTTTGATGGAGAGCTTACACTTTTTTTAAGAGTGTATTAGTATTTTTTAGTTGTAATTAAATAAGAAAAATGATGAGAAAAAAAAAAATATATGATTAATAATAGCAAAGAGAGATGTAAAAAGTGATGTAAAAAAGAAAAATTAGATTTCTTATGAAAAGTTGTGAAATTGTCTTTGACTCTATCTATTATTTCTCCTAGTACTTACATTTTCAGTACTGCGGTACGAACAAGAAAATTTCCCTCGTTTGTAATGCATGTTTGCCTTCGGTTTGTAGTTGGCTTATTGGCTACTTGAATTTGCTCTAAAGGAAGTGGCTATCTTATTACTATTGTTATTATTATTATTATTATTATTATTATTATTTTGGTTTTGATATTTCGATTGTTGAAACAATCAAAATTATGGTTTCCGGCAATTTTTTACAGTGACTCAATGACAACAATCACAAATGGGTTCTATCGTAGAAGTGACACTTAATATAATTACTTTTATTCACAAAGAGTTGGGTCCACAATCAAGCCAATCAAATTAAACATATGGAGAAATTTTAAAAAGAAAAAAAGTGAAAGAAAAGAAGAATTCTTGTGATTCCATCTCTTTCGTACACCCATTTGGTATCCCTTCTTGTGGTGTGGTGGGTATCAGTGGCAAAGCAAATTGACAAAAACTCGCCATCGACTTCAATTATCTCTTCCCCATCATGCTGCTAATGTCCAACTGATTATCTTTCATGGAGTTAATCCAACCACTAATAACAACTAATGTGGGGCTGCTGATCAGATGCTCGTCCCCATGTCACATAATCACGAACTTCGTGCCGACGGAATCTTGATTTGTGGGCATGAATTGAAATCGGCAGTGGTCGTGGCGTGGCTCGATTGGATACAGCCAAATGGGTACATGTCTTGTAATTAATCAAGTCATTACAATAATTAAAGTGTTTGTTAACTTTCTCAATTTGATGCCAAGAGCATGTGAGAGGAGAGGTCCACAGTGGCATCTCCATATTTTTGGATATGGGTCCCAGTTTGAATCCCTTGTTCTTGCATGACTGCAATTTTATGTTGTTCCTCTCAACTGCATCCTCATACAGAAGAGATGTTGCCCCTCTCTTTTATATGGCTTTTCTCTTTTTCTTTTTTGGTACAATGGGTAGTTGTGTGCATAGACTAAAATTTCTTACACAAGCACAATCTTTTTAGGCCACAAATTGTAGTATCCAACCTTTGGGGAGGGTGAAGCTAGATGAAACACCTCGGGTATTGAACTCATAACTTTTAACTTGTGAATTGACCTGCTATACATCTCTAGATTTTGTGTAGAGAAATTACAAATTATATTGTACAAGTAGGTGCAGTGGCGGACCCAGAAACTCTTTTGGGGTGGGGGCGTATAGTCCCTTAAATGGTTTGGGTGGGGTGAACCATGTAGTATAGACTATGGATCCCATCATGTGCTATAAATTTTAGGTTGATTTTAGAAATGTCTGGTGGGGCAGGGCAAACACCCCACCTGGGCTCAATGTAAATCTGCCACAGAGTAGGTGGTTCCAGCCAAACCGGAACCAAGCTTTCTTTCATTATAAATGGGGCAGGCAAGATGGGTTCATAGACACCATTGTGCTCCATTTTTGTGCCATGTTAGCATTCAAGTCCAAAAAGACTAGATATTCCATGCAATTGATGGAGAAACCCTTACTTTTCTCAATAATATAATAAGAACTTAGTTATTGCGTGTTTTACATAGTGAATAGTGAAAAACCATGTGCTTGAAATGATCCATGCTTTATGAGAGCATAGTTATGCCTATGTTCGTTCATGCTCTAATCTTAAAGATTTCAACCGTTTCGATTTTTAAAATCAACAGAACGAGATCTTTAAGTTAAAAAATAAATAATATTGAATATATTTATTATATCTACAAAAATTATATATTACTTTTTACTTTTAAAATTTGAATTTCAATCATTGATCTTATCGATCGAATAATTGAGATCCTTGAGAATGTTTAAGAGGTGTGTTTTTACCACGTTCTCCATGCTTTATATTATTTGTTCTTTTTCACAATATTCTCAGTAATACTTGTAGCGAGGAGAAGTTTTGATTTTGGTTTTCAATTCGTTTTTGGTACCAATTGAAAGCCCTTCATTTGCATGTGTGAGCATGGGGAGAGCTTTACCCGAAACGTGGGCCCATCAAGCTCGAACCAGGTTAGTCAGGGTCCAACATGCTTTCACATACCAATGGTTTAAACAAAAAGAGGTGGATGTTGCCCACTTCTAACAATGCATATTCGTGCTTTACTTTTGGGACATGAATATTAGTTACAAAGTTATAAAAGTATTTACAAAAAATATAAATGACACATTTATTATACTCTTTCTCTTATAGTAGCTTTTAAGGTGAACATGATATATTGCAAGAGAGTGGGCAGCATTCTCTCTCTTTTTCTCTCTCTCTCTATATTGTTGCCAAAAGTAACAGTTCCATATGAATGATAGAACACGATGCATGCAAATAAAATATGAGGGAATACTAGAGAACTTTAACCCCCATTTTTAAGAGAGAAACAATAATGGATAAGGTATGAGGTGATAAAATGGATTCTCGAGAATCTGACTCTGTGTATCGGAGTTGCTAAAAGGGTTATGTAGGCACTCGATGTATTTAAGAAGATGAAAGAACTGTGTTACTTCTACTCTTAGATAAAGCGAAAGAAGAAACAATTGTAATTATACCATTGATTTCTCTATTTCATCTTTGGTTACACATGCCAATTTATAGATTTTTATAGAAATGACAAATATCGTGCTAAACTTTCCGGACGTGATTTCTAATAACTGGTATACTTTGCGTGATCAATTCTGATTAAAGTGGTATACTTTGCGTGATCAATTCTGATTATTTTCTTGGATTATGTTTATATTTACCATTTATTCTAGAGAAACAATGTCTCTAGATCTAGGTGTGTTTTTCTTATGTAGCAAATAATTAGTATATAAAATACAAAGAGAAATAGCTCACCTGTTTTGGGGGTCGACTCACGTGTTTGATGTGTAAGGCTTCTACATCCCATTGTACCAAAAATAATCAACATAAGAAAATGCTAACACACTTTTGACGCATTATATGATTTATGTAGGAAGAAAATTTAGACATCTAGAAACCAGTGATTTATTCTTGTATTACCTAAAATTCAGAAATTTGCACTTTCTTTAGTCATCCAATTCGACAATAACAACTATCCGCGATGCTTCTACCTAGGGGATCAACTCAAAAGAACCTTCAAGTTGAAGTTCAAGAGAGAAACAAACATTCTAAAGGGCTAGGTGTTTGATACTCAGGGTAAAACTTTGTCAGATTTTTGCAATGAATCTTTCTTCGTGATCCTAAACGACCGAAACACCTACATGAGCAAACTTTGTCAGGTTTGTGAGTAGGTTTATGTATGCATCCACTGGAGTAGATATGGCTGATTCCGATCCAGCCCGGTGGTTCCAACCGGAACTGAACCTGGTCAAGAAATAGCTGAAACTAGAACCATCAAAATCGGATCAGGATCTAGAAAGGACCCGGTTTGGTTTCAGTTCTAGCTTTTGAGGAACCAGAACTGACGGTTCTATAATTTTTTTAATGTTTTTTATCAAAAAAATTTAAAATATTTTTCAGTTACAAACCATTTAGGACCTAAACCGGAACCGATGGTTCCAAACCAGAACTAAAACAGGAACGATCCCAATTCGGTTCCGGTTCTTGGTTTTAGGCAAAGAACTATCCATGTCGACTCTGGAGTCAATGCCAAGGGTTTTACTAATATTAAAAATGTCTTAATATGCTTGGGAGCAGTTATGTGGGAGACAAATTTATCAAAAGCAGTCACATTGGCAACTATGATGCATTGAACTCCACATGACAGCCAATGTACCACAACTCATGAACCAGTACAAACCAATCAACTCTTAAGCACATTAATGCAAATAATATGCCAAATCAATGGCATCAAGTGTATGTATGATTCCTTAACTTGCATGTAAGTGTATTAGGACAACACTCGATCCTGTAGGCCTAAACATGGCTGGTTCCGGTTCGAACTGACTGATGGGCCGGTTCGAACCGACTGATGACCCATTTTCTAAACAAGAGAGGTTAACCACATGGATCAATACTAACCATTCCAATACATTTCTTTCTAATTTTAAATATAAATGGGAGATCAAAGCCATAAGCATGCCCCTGAGTATTGAACTCATAACCTACAGCTAGTGACTCCACCCCCTAGCCAAGTGAACTATTGCTCTTTGAACGGCCAGTCTAATATATATACTTATTTCTATTAACCATCACTATCTTTTGGTATAAAAAAAAGAAATTAAATCGTTATATTTTGACATATTTGGCTTTGCTTTCATCAGATTTAACGTTTGTCAAATCTTGTAAAAGCTATAAGAGCCAACATATGTTAAATCTAATAGCTATTGGGTGTATGCAGACAATTGAGTTGCAAGGGTGAAACTTAGGGTGTTCTTTGCTAATGTCAAGAAATTGGGAGTGGTGCAATGAAGTCCACTCTTGATATGCTCACTTATTACTGTTTAATAGCATGAGTGTAATTTAAAATTTATATTTTTAAAATAAATAAATAATATTATAGAAATTTAGAAAATCCTAGGAGAAACAGGAATCACTTGGCTCACCAAACTATTTAACGAAATATGGAGAAACCAAAAGTTATCCGAAAAATGGAGAGCGAGTACACTTATACCCATATATAAGAACAAGGGAGACATTCAGAATTGTACGAATTATCGGGGTATCAAGTTAATGAGTCATACTATGAAATTGTGGGAAAGAATTATCGAACGTAGGTTAAGAAAACTATCGAGTACAACAGAGAACCAATTTGGATTTATGCCAAGCAGATCTACTGTTGAAGTGATTCACCTTTTCAGACGTTTTATAAAATATTTTAAAGCAAAAAAGAAAGACCTTCATATGATATTTATTGATCTAGAAAAAGCTTACGATAGGTTACCAAAGGAGGTTCTTTGAAGAACCTTGGAAAAAAGAGGTATCCCATTGACATACATAAACCATATAAGAGACATGTACGATGGTGCAAAAACATGTGTGAGGACTCATGAATGAATGACAGACTTCTTTCAAGTTAATATTGGGTTACATCAAGAATCAACTTTAAGTCCATACTTATTTATAATAATGATTGATGAGTTAACAAAACATATTGAAGATGAAGTATCTTGGTGTATGTTATTTGCATATGACATTGTTCTAGTAGAGGAGTTTAAGGAAAAAGTTAATAGAAAATTGGAACTACGAAAAGAAACATTAGAAAACAAAGGCCTCTAACTTAGTAGAACAAAGACATAATATATGAAATCTAAGTTTGATGATTTGGTTACTTCAGAGGACATAAAAATTAAAATTGGCACATATTGCATCTCCAAAAGGAAAGTTTTAAATACCTAAGGTGAATTTTTCAGAGTGATAAAAGAATTAATGGAGATGTTAGACATAGAATTAATGTTGGTTGGTTAAAATGGAGAAGAGCATCAGATATTCTTTGTGATAAGAAGATATCATTACAGTTAAAAGGTAAATATTATAGAGCAACAATTAGACCAACCATGTTTTATAGTTTTGAGTATTGGGCAGTTAATCATCAACATGTACAAAAGATGTCTATGATAGAAATGAAGATGTTTAGATAGATGAGTGGTCATACAAGAAAAGACTGTATACATAATGAAATTATTTGAAACAAATTTAGAGTGGCACCAAAAGAGGATAAAATGAGAGAATATCTTTAAGATGGTTTGAACATATAGTAAGAAAATCAAAAGAAGAACCTATAAGAAGGTACGAAAAAACTAGATTTTTAAAGTATTAAAAGAGTTAGAGGACAACCACAAAAGTGTTAGAAAGAAACAACAAAGAATGATCTAGCTTATTGTGAGTTAATTGCTAATATGGCACATGATAGGGCTATGTGGAAACAAAGAATTCCTGTAGCCACGCAGTTTAGTATGAAAAAAGGTTTAGTTGTTGTTGTTGTATTGTACTCATGCTCCGATAAATAATGATATGATATGAGTTGTGATGAGTGAGCATGACGTTGTGTCACTCCCCCCCCCTCTCTCTCTCTCTCTCTCTCTCTCTCTCTCTATATATATATATATATATATATATATATATATATATATATATATATATATATATATATAAACTTTAAAGAAATAAAGAATGAGCATCATCATCGTGGGTCATGTGCAGCATGTGCAAAGGTTGGACTTTCGTGGTCCACATGCACCCACTTCTCCAACCCAACCCTAGATGACTTCATTCCAAAGTTTACTTCTTCTTCCACCGCCCATTCATTCGTCTCATCCTCCTTTGTATCCGAAAATTCCTCCTTCATTTATCTCCCTCCTTTTCGCTGCAACTCGTCGATCGCAGCTTCTCTTATTATTTTCCTTCGCTTCCTTTCAGAACTCCTTTTTCTTCTTGTTAATTTCTTCCTCTTAATGATCTAATTCTCTCTCTTTCTCTCTTTACATCCTCTTTGTCCTTGGTTGGTCCCCCTGTGTCAGAAAACCAAATCTTACCTGACATTCCTTTGCATTATATCGCGAAACAAACAGACCACCTGGATTATCCAAACACGCTGCTACTATTTTCTCTCTCTCTCTCTCTCTCTCTCTCTCTCTCTCATCTAAGCGTGGTCTTCCCTTTTCCCTTTGTTAAGAAAACATCCAAACTTGTTCTCGTATACATCTCTCTCTCATATCGACGTTGGTATTGCTTTCCTTAAGAAAGTACTTCCTCTCCTAGACATCTCTCTCTCATATCGACGTTGGTATTGCTTTCCTTAAGAAAGTACTTCCTCTCCTAGACATCTCTCTCTCAGAGTTAAACTTGCGATGAACTCTAAAAGATCCCTGAGGCCCATGTTCGCCAGGCGTTTTTTGAAGGCCTTAGTCGCCATAAGACTAAGGAGGAGGAGGAGCCGTTCCACCTTATTCACGCGTGCAAGGCAGATCAAATTTGTTTCAGATTTCAGTTTGGCTTCTGCAGCCACCGCATGCAACAGAAAGCAAGCATGGAGCAGAGCCGTGCTCAAAAGCGGCCAAGCCGTCTCACGGGAACTCCACAGACGGCAGATAGTTTCTGTCTTGAAGACTGGAAGCCGACCGCTGAGACGATCAGATGTGCTCCGTCGTCTTGTTCCCGGCGGCAAAAAAATGGATTTTTGTTGCTTGTTGGAGGAGGCCGGGGATTACGTCAGGGCTCTGTCGGCTCAGGTACAGGTCATGCAGTTCATCCTAGAGTCCGTCTCCCCTTAAATTCTTGCTTCTTGATTTACACATAAATGAGAGTAAACTTATGCAATGATGAAGGAGAAGGAGAAGAGAAGAATAAATGAGTATTAATAGAAGGCCACAGATATACATACTATGGTCGGAATATTAGACAGGTTAGATCTTTTACCGAGAGAAAACCATACGTAGATCTTCCATCCTTGGACTGCTTAATGTAAACAAATAATCACCGTTCATGACTGCGCGTCTGTGTGTGTGTGAGAGAGAAGGATTTTCCTTGTAAATTATTGTTTTGTCTAATGATATTTGAGGAAAAAATAACTAGTTGATGATAAAAAAAACTAGAAAACGGTTTTTTTCTGAATTACGTATTCCAGCTGTTTTAGACGATAGTCAGAATTTGTGGCAATTGTAGCAGTGTTTACCTCTTTTCATGGATAACCGCAGTTGCTTGCTCGAATTTTTACTGCTGATGCTTTTTAGTGGCACTGGAAAAAGAAGGAAAGGATGAAAAATTATTTCATATCTATGTTTTGAATAGAAATTTTTTAGGATAAAATGGTTTGAGAAATTAGATGATACTGACAGCAAAGGCATTAGAAAGTTAATAATATTTCCTAGCATTAAGCTAGTTAGAAATAGTATCTCTTTGAGAAAACTCCGAATTATTTTTTGTGGGAACAATAAGTAAGTTTCAGATTCCGAACTAAATAATAATAAAAATCTGATCATATTGTGTTGGAGTTAAATGTTGATACAACGAAAGATTGAGCATGACACAACGACGAAGCCTACATATATAGTGTAAGAGATGACTTGGTTTTCGTTTCATGGTGCTTCTGATCATGTTGATCACAGATGATCATCGTAGACGTTTCTGTTTTTCCCCGTGAATCGCATCTGTGTATTGCACTGTTTATTAATGTATTCAGTAGTAGATGGTATTTTCTTGGAAAAGAAGTCCTTAGTCAGAAAACTCCGGCGACATTTTTGCCGCTGTTAAACAGTAGTACAGTGGTCTTCTTTCAGGAAATTGGTGACACAGACACACGTGAACATACACGCATGCGCGCACACACACGTGAACATATATGTAGGGAATATATGTGTATGCTAATATATACATACATACATATATATATATATAATATATGTATATGCTAATATATACATACATATATATTCACAGATGTATGTATGTATGTATCAATGTATGAACTGCATGCTCCAAATTGAAGGTAATATGCGCACTTGTAGTGAAACGCACGACCTTACATGTGCACCGGTACTGCCATGTTGCTGAATATGCGAGACGATGCCCACGAGCTGGGTTCTTTGTTTGTGGTATTAAGTACAAGCTCAAATTGCTTACAAGGTGTCCATTTACACGCGTTTAAATATAAGTTTAGTAGAGGAAGAAGACGTGCTATTTTTTTAAGGCTGCTAATTTAATTTAACTATTGTCGATTTGAAGGGATCACCCTTACATTACCGGTCCCAAGAGTTAGATAAGGTGATTCAAAAGATTCCACAAAGAGAGATAATTTGTTTAGGAGGAGACTTAAATGGACATATCGGTAAAGAGGCATTAGGATATCAAGGGATTCATGGAAACTTTGGTTTTGGGGATACAAATGAGGAAGGTAAGGAGATTTTAAATTTTGCTATGGCATTTGATCTCTTTATAGTCAATACAATCTTCAAAAAATGAGATGAACATTTAATTACTTATAAGAGTGGCTTATCACAAACACAAATTGATTACTTTATTTATAAAAAAAAAATAGAGCGTGTTGTAAATATTGCAAGGTAATTCCAGGAGAAAGCTTAACCACTCAACATCGACTTTTAGTTATGGATTTACAAATAAAAAAATAGACAAAGAAAAAAGAGTGCATCTAGCTATTCAGACTAAATGGTAGAACCTCAAAAGTGAGAAAGAAGATATATTTAAACAGAAAGTCCTTCAAGGAGATGTTTGGAATTATATTGGTACACCCTGTGATATGTGGAATAATATGGCTATACATATTAAGAAAGTGGCGAAAGATGTGTTAGGAGTATCTAAAGGAGGTGTATCTACACAAAAAGAAGCTTAGTGGTAGAGTGAAGTAGTACAAAATAAAATCAAGGCAAAGAGAGCATGTTACAAATTACATTATGCTAAGAAACTAGTGAAACTTTAGAAGCTTATAAGAAAGCAAAAAAGGAAGCGAAAAAGGCTGTGAGTGAAGCAAAAGCTAAAATTTGGGAGGACTTATATAAAAAACTCAACTCAAAAGAGGGTGAAAGAAATATTTTTAGGATAGTTAGGGCTAGAGATAAGAAAACTAAAGATCTTAATTATGTTAGATGCATCAAAGACGAGGATGAAAAAATTCTAGTGGCAAATGATGATATAAGAAATAGATGAAAAAACTATTTTTATAATCTTTTTAATGAAAATAAAGATACTATTATTAGCTTAGGAGAGTTAGCCAAATCAGAAAAGTATATAAACCACAATTTCTACCGACGTATTCAAAAGAATGAAGTCAAAGAGGCTCTTAAACATATAAAGGGTGGTAAATCGGTAGGACCAGATAATATTTCTATAGAAGTTAAGAAAATACTAAGATAAACAGGAATCACTTGGCTCATAAAACTATTTAATGAAATATGGAAAAACCAAAAGATGCCCGAGGAATGGAGAGCAAGTACACTTATACCCATATATAAGAAAAAGGAAGACATTCAAAATTGTGCGAATTATCGAGGTATCAAGTTAACGAGCCATACTATGAAATTGTGGAAAAGAATTATCGAACGTAGGTTAAGACAAGTATCAAGTAAACAGAGAACCAATTTGGATTCATGTCAGGCAGATCTACTATTGAAGTGATTCACCTTTTGAGACGTCTTATGGAACATTTTAGAGCAAAAAGGAAAGACCTTTCACATGATATTTATTGATTTAGAAAAAACTTACGATAGGTATTGAGGGAGGTTCTTTGAAGAACCTTGGAAAAAAGAGGTATCCCATTGATATACATTAACCTTATTAGAGACATGTACGATGGTGTAAAAACATGTGTGAGGACTCATAAAGGAGTGACAGACTTGTTTGAAGTTAATATTGTGTTACATCAAGGATCAACTTTAAGTCCGTACTTATTTATAATGGTGATTGATGAATTAACAAAACATATTGAAGATGAAGTACCTTTATGTATGTTAATTGCAGATGACATTGTATTAGTGGAGGAGTCTAAGGAAAAAGTTAATAGAAAATTGAAACTATAGAGAGAAACATTAGAAAGCAAAGGCCTCCGACTTAGTAGAACAAAGACAGAATATATGGAATGTAAGTTTGATCATTTGGTTACCTCAGAGGACATATAAATTAAAATTGATACACATTGCATCCCCAAAAGGAAAGTTTTAAATACTTAGGGTCAATTTTTCAGAGTGACGGAAGAATTGATGGAGATGTTATGCATAGAATTAATGCTGGTTGGTTAAAATGGAGAGGAGTATTAGGTATTCTTTGTGATAAGAAGATACCATTAAAGTTAAAAGGTAAATATTATAGAGCAACAATTAGGCCTGCCATGTTTTATGGTTATGAGTGTTGGGCAGTTAATCATCAACATGTACAAAAGATGTTTGTGACAGAAATGAAGATGTTGAGATTGAGTGGTGATACAAGAAAAGACTATATACATAATGAGGTTATTAGAAACAAATTAGGAGTGGCACCAATAGAGGATAAATGAGAGAATATCGTTTAAGATGGTTTGGACATATAGAAAAAAGATCAAAACAAGAACCTGTAAGAAGGTTAGAAAAACTATATTTGAAAAGTATTAAAAGAGGTAGAGGACGACCACAAAAGTGTTGGAAAGAAACAATAAAGAATGATCTAGCTTGTTGTGAGTTAACTGCTAACATGGCACACGATAGGCATATGTGGAAACAAAGAATTTATGTAGCCGACCCCGTCTAATAGGGAAAAGGCTTAGTTGTTGTTGTTGTTGTACTGCTGATTTGAGTACAGTTTATGTTCTATTCTGATGCTCAAAATGAGAGAGATTGAGGTCACCTTTACATTTATAACAGGTAATGCTACAATATATTGTCCTAGTCCGCCGACCCCTCGCTACTTTAACATTACCGAACACCATTTTCTTATCATGGTTATGTCTAAACCGAGCCCCCACCACCACCACCACCACCACACACACACATATATAGTGGTTTTGACACTATTTGTTTGGGGTGTTCAAGGATCTGTTGAAACTGAACCAAACCGGTTCTAAATGCCAAACAGTTTGGTTTGGTTCTCACAGGAAAGGTAATTGGTAGTTCGGTTCATGGTCCTAGTACTGGAACCGAATCATGAGAAGCGAACCAAGTGTATAATGGATGGCGTTAGTCCAGTATCAAGCAGGGAATGGAATGAAGGGTAGATTGCACACTATAAACCAATGAAGGGCACCAAATAAGGCATTCTCTTTTCGGTCTTTTGTGTAACATCAAATACTTATCAGTTTAATATCTACTACAATAAGAATTGTTGTTCAGAATTAAATCGAACAAAAACTATCAGTTTGGTTTTGATCATGCCACGGTTTGATTCGGTTCAAGTAATGGTTTGGTTTGCATTTTCTCTTACAAAATCATATTTTATGGTTGACAAATTCTTACAGGATACTTATTGAGATTTGATCTCATGCGACCTAAAACCTGATAACACGTAGTGATTCAACTGGCTCGGCGATTGTTCCCTTAATGCAAGATCTCAAGTTCGAGTTGTGATCGGAGAAAACCAGACTTGGAAGAACTTTAACCCAAAAGCTGGTCGACTCAGCTCAAACCTGATTAGTCGGGGTCCTTGTGTGCTTTTCGATACCAGTGGTTTATACTGAAGAAATGGTACCATTGAAAAATCAGACTTATAATGTTATTAATAAGCATTGATCAGACGCGATAACAACTCTATTTACATGAATATCAAATGGAATAGTTGGTCCCACAAGGTGGGTTCGATCCAGATTTGTTATTTTGGAATCAGGCCCAAATAAAGATCCAACAATTGAAGCCCTAGACTTTTTTTTGCTTGTGTGGTCACAGCAGTGGCTGTGATCCAAAGAGACCGTGTGGCTCACTTTATTCATGGAGAGCACATGCTAGCTAGCTAAGCTGCATTATAATAAGGCCTTTTAGTTTGAGCAAATTATTTTGGGTCGGGTCAGGTGATTTGACGTTTGGGGAGTTGTGTGTGTGTTGAGTCGGTAGGTGAGGGTTGGAGTTGTTGCAGGAGTTTTGGATTCCCATAAGCACATGGCTAATAGCTCGCATAAGAGCTTATTTGGACTAGGAGATGTAGTATGGTCTAGCCTTAAAGACCTTATTCTTAATGGTGATCACTTCTAATATTTCAGATAAAAAAAATTAAAAAAAAAACACACCAGAAAATATCACGATAATAAAAAAATGAACCCAATGCATGCATATTGCAAGAAAGCACCTAAACAGGGGGAAATGGTAAAAGAAAATGTAAATTTAACACACACTTGCATTTGTTTTAATTAATCAACATGGGTTATAAGTTGGATTCTCTTTTTTTGCATGGATCAAAATTGAGTAATTATTAGTCCAATTACAGACATAATTAATTATAAGTTTAAACTTAATTCTAAGCTAAGAATGGATCAGATCAAAGTTATTTGTGGATATTCTATGATAGGTTGGATTACTCACAAGCCCACCGGGTAGCAGTCCTAACTCGCGACCTGTTTTGTGGTCAGTTAGTTTCCAATCGCATTGTTGACGAAAGGAAGAGAATTAGGGTGCAGCTAATTAATTAATCGTGTGAATTAAGGAGTAGATAAATTTTTTAGCCAAGATTAATATGAGGTTAGTTTGGAGAGGTTAAATTCTGGTAACCTATATATAATCATTTTATTCTCTACCTTTAACTGTAACCCTTAATCTTGATATCACCCTCCCTGCTCTCTCCCTCTCACTATGCTCTTCCTTATTGTTTCTATTAGATCTTGCAAGTTCATGTGCCTCTGCATTGGCTGAACATGGAATCCACCTGATGGATGCTTCCTGTAACCGCATGAACACATTGATTATTGTTATTGTAATGCTATTGTTTGCAGAAAAGACTGATTTTGCATTTCTTTTTCACCATTGCAAGCAACTATTCATGAATGCTCGACCGACTTGCTTCTCAAGCTCAACACTCTTCCTAGGCAATCGTTTCCCAATTCGGATTAACATAAACACGAATTGAAGCTGTAAATCGCATCTCATGACATGCATCTTTCATCTGTTGTAACAGCGTGGCACATCACAACTCCCGAATACCCTGATTCGGAGAATAATTCATTTGTACTTGAGGGATCATACTCGGGCCAATCTAGCCCCAAAGACTCGGCAGGCATCTTTTAAGGGAAGCTACTTAAGCATGTAAAGTAAATAGCTGTCACAAGTATAAAACATAGAAGCAATGTCTTGCATGAAAATCAGATATGATCATAAGATACAAGTTTTGACTACATCCTATTCCTAGTGGAAGCAAATGACATCAAGCCAATATTTTTGAAAACTTCCTTTTCACAATTGCATGATTAACTTAGAACACTCGTAACACATCAATCACATTAATTCGACCAACAAGGAACAATGTTTTGCTTTTCAGGCGTAATTTATGCAACTTTGAAATCTCTGCATTTTTTGCCTGTAAAATCTTCCTATGTGTTCACAAATAGGTTCATATCTTTGACCTCAAAGAAGAGAGAAAAAGACAGTGTGACAGGACAAAGTTCTCAAGTTGCAAGTTCTCTGCAAGTTGGCCCAAATTCTACAACAAAGGTTCCTTGACCGGTGTTAAAAACGGTGCCTCCACTTTCCAAGTGAAACCAATATCAAGTTTTTTCGTGCACTCAGTGGGTCAACTGCATAGATTCTTAGCCTCCATTGAGATCCGTCTTCAAGCATGTTACCGTTCCCTTGGCTAGAACTGCATTCTATTCCCAGAGCATCTCATAGCCTTTCCCAAACATAGGTAAATATCATCATTCAAAGATTTCAATGAATGAACGGCAATATCTCCTGTCCTTCGACGCATTTATTTTCAAGGGACCTGCTGTTTTATGCATTTCACATTCTACAGCACAAACTGTCCATCTTATTAAAAGCCTTAGCAAAGTCAACCTGGCTATTAAATCAGAATACTTTAAAATCAGAGAATCTTAGATCATTGGGACTTTAAATGAATATCTGTCTATTGGGCACTACCTGTTCAATCATCTAAATCTTGGTACAGAAATTCAGTGTCGGGAGAATATCCGATGCTCTTCATGTTTAGAATCAATCCTCCTAATACTGAATAGATTAAATCACCTTTCTTATGGGTCTTATCTCTCGCTACAAATGCATTAACCTCATTATTTACTTCAATCCAACTATATCCTGTTTCCTTTACAATGCCACTGTGGTTCATTCCTTTTCTCACCTTCTCAACATCACCCCACATTCCAGCCGATGCAAACATGTTTGACAGCATAATGTGTGATCCACTATCCTCCGGATCAATTGATATAGCGAATTCAGCTGCATGCTTAGCCAACTCTATATTACCGGCTTTTCTGCATGCACTCAGGAAGCTCCTCCACATGACTGCATCTGGTTCCACCGGCATTTCTTTCATGAATACCTTTGCCTCATGCAACTTGCCAGCTCTGCCTAAAAGATCGACCATGCACACATAATGTTCCATTCCAGGTTCAATTTTATATTTATGTTTCATTGAATAGAAATATTGGAACCCAATCTCAACAAGCCCAGCATGGCTACAAGCAGAAAGAAGTCCAACAAAAGTGACATAGTTGGGTTCAATACCTGCGCCTTGCATTCTCTGAAACATTTGAAAAGCTTCACAGCTGTGGCTGTGTTGTGCATAACATGATACTATTGAATTCCAACAAGCGACATCCTTGATGGTAATGACATCAAACAGTTTCTGTGCATCATTAATGCTCCCGCACTTTGAGTACATGTCTAACAGTGCATTTGAAACGAATGGCTCCGAATCTAAGCCATTCTTTATGACCTGACAATGAAGCTGCAAACCATGCAAAAGAGAAGCCAGTTGACTAGCTGATACAAAGCCAGATACATAAGTAAATTCGTTGGGAATCATTCCTTCATGCTGCATCTCTATGAGGAGTCTGAGAGCCTCCTCCCCGTTTGCATTTTGTGCACATCCAGAAATCATAGCATTCCAAACCACAACATCTCTTTCCTGCATCTGTTCGAACACAGTTCTGGCATCATCGATGCTGGAGGATTTTGAGTATACATCTACAAGAGCACTTCCAGCATAAAGATCCAATGACATCCCCACCTTGATCATGAAGGCATGGATTTGTTTACTCAACCATACATCTGTGGTTGCTGCTGATGCTCCCAGGACACTAACAAATGTCAATAGGCTCGGGCTCACTGATATCCATCTCATCTGGTTAAAAAGATTAACCACTGCTTCAAGCTCACCTAGTTGAGCATACCCTTCAATCATTGCATTAAATGAAACTACATTGCGATCATCCATTGCATCAAATACTTTCCTGGAATCTGCTATAGAATTACACTTTGCATACATGTCAACAAGACCATTCTTGACAAATTCATCAGAGTCAATGTGAACCTTGATAGTGTAGCAGTGTATTTGTTCACCAAAGACCAAGGCCTCAAGTGCACCACATGAGTTGAGAACAGCAGTACAAGTATACCCATCCGGTCTATGACCATTTCTGTTCATCACTGAAAACAGCTGAAGAGCATCCCAATCAAATGAATTCTGCATGTAACCAGCGATCATTGTAGTCCATGAGACAACATTCTTAACAGCCATATGATCGAACAATTTACAAGCAATACTCAACTGTGCACACTTCGAATACATATCAATAAGCACATTGTTTACCAAAACATCTAAATCGCATTGTTTCCTTGTAATATATGCATGAATTTGTTTGCCATGATCAAGCAACGAAAGAAGTGAACAAGCACTAATGACACTAGAGAGAACGTACCTATCTGGCTGAACATCGGTTTTCATCATCTGACAGAATAACTGAACTGAAATATCACTCTTTCCGGCAAGTGAATATCCGGCAATTATTGCAGTCCAACTAACTGCATTCTTTACGGGCAATTCCTCAAAAACTGATCGTGCTTCTTCGATGTTACAGTTCTTTGAGTAAACATCAATCAGAGCAGTACCCACAAACACATCTGAGTAGAGACCAGATTTGATTGCATAGTCATGCAGCTGGGAAGCCTCTTCTAATGCACCTAACCTCGAACAAGCCTGCAAGATGCTCGCTAACACAAACTGGTTTGGCTTCTCGTGGGCCGCCTGGAAACGAGAGAAGAACCGGAAAGCTTCTTCTCCATAACCATGTTGAGAAAACCCAGAGATGATCGTCGACCATGATATGAGATTCCAATGCGGCATTCTCTCAAACACTTGGCGTGCATCTTTTAAACAACCGGTTTTAGAGTACAAATTAAGGAGGTTGTTGTCTAAAAAGATATCCGGCAGGAGGCCTGATACAACGATCTTCCCATGAACTTCTCTCCCTGCCATGGAAGAATGCATGGAGGTGCATGACTGCAACAAGCTGGCCAATTCCTGCCGGCTTTCCGGAAAGTTGTGGAAGGGAGAGACCAAAGAGGAAGACAGGTACGAAGAGAAGAGAAAGAACGAGTGATCGAAATTGTTTGGTTTGTAGGAAAACTTGATGGGAAGCGAAAGGGAGCTTTGCAATCTCATAATCCCATGGAAGCTGGTCACGAATCAGGAGAGATAGAGAGTTATCGGGTTGATTTGGACCCAAACATGTTCAGGATATCACAGATTCACGAACCATCATGGTGCTTCCATGGAGCGGATCGGGCGGGCTAGTGGCTTGGATCCAAGCATGGTGACCACATTCAACACGAATGGGAGACTGGGAGCGTGCTCTTCAACAAGACCGGCTATTTGTAGTTACACTGCTAGGGCTGGCAATATAAGACATGACACGGAAATGGACACGAACGTAACAATAAGTATGGGTCTGCTTCTACCCAAAGCAACACAGGAAAACTCGTGCCCTGGTTTTGCTTTTGACATCAAAACTTGAAGTTTTGAAACCATTCTAACACTAAAAGAAAAAAAAGAAAGGAAAGACCCAGAAAGTCTTTGTTCGTGTCCTTGCGAAGTATTAAAAGAAATTTAAATCATATTTGGATTGTCTTGTTTATGAATGACATAAACCCGACCTGAAACACGAAACTCCCTCACCTACTGGTATGTACTTAAGCTCATTGCAGCTCATCATATGTTAGTGAGATGAGTTAGGAGCAGGTCAAAGCTCCACTATGCTTAGCTTGTGTACCCGACTCTATTTAAAGAAAATATTTCCAACATTTTCATATATATAAGTTGGACAAACATTTTAATCCAATTACTCTGAAATCGAACCCGGGATATGCTCTCATAGAGTCCCACGCTACACACCACGCGATACCCGAACTCGACATCACTTGATTAGTTTTACAATAAAAAACTATTTTATTAATTACAAGGAACAAGAATTTCATATTTTCAGTGAAAATTATTTAAATATTTATTTTTTAAAGCCTAACAATCAAGTTGGGGCTTGTCTCAGTAGGCCCTAAATGAGGAAGCCAAACAAGGTACCTAAATTATTGCTCTTTTTGCTTCTCGTACATTAATTATGTAATTCTGTTCAAGATATGCTATGACATCTATTCTAACATATCATTTACTCATCGCAATTTGTTTAAAAGAGTTCAACCATGACACTGTTGATATGCCCTTCATATCTTATGATACATTGCAATATGGTGTAGCATCATATTGCAAATGATGAATGTATCTTGCAACATTTCTTTACACTCGAACTAGCTTTCGTAAAACTCTTCGGTGAACATGGTCAGTTGGCCCTGCAGTTCCAACTAGAACCGAACCAGTTGAAATCGGAACCAGTCAAACCTGATCTGGAACTAGGGACCATCTGGTTTGGTTATTCACTTTCCATGGAACCAGAACCGGGTCAGGACTAAAACTGTCAGTTCCAAACGATTGGTACCACAATCCCTTTATTTTATTTTATTTCAAAATTTTCAATGTTTTTTTGGAGTTCCAAGTAGTTTAGGACTCAAACTCGAACTAACTTGGTCCTAGTTTGCTTCCCGTTCTTGGTTTTAGTCTACTCGAAACCAGTCATGTCTACTTCAAGACACCCTTAGGGCAAAGTCAGACTTGAACTTTTGCATGAACACGCCACCATTCGGATCGAACCCCAACCAGTTGTACAAAATATATGTTGGTTATCTTTCCTGGTCAACGGTTGCAGCCGAGATGAGCCTCAAGGAGGATTACATTACCTTCAAAGAGAAAAGTTTTTTTTTGAAAAATAAAACGCTATAATCCACGGTTGAAGCTGTGAGCTACAGTCATTCTATTTTTTGGGCCTACAGCAATTTCACCTCACCCAAAAATATTCAACAAAAGACTTGGCCCGAGTTTTCAACAATGGGCTAATCCCATGAGCCTAGAAAATCCCCTGGATCAGCAATTAAGTCCATGATCGATCATGTTTGACTTAATGGAGATTGGACGAGTATGAATTACTGTTCTGAAATATTCACCGATGACAAGTGATCAAATCACCTAAGTGATTCGAAGCTTCGTAGGAGATCACTCAAATTCAAAGCCTATCACTTTTGATGTAAATAAATAAGTATATACATACATACATATATATATATATATATATATATATATATATATATATATATATATATATATATATATATATATAAACACACCTTCTCAATGTTCTCTTGTCAGACTGCGCCGACTACCCACCAACATCAATACAAGATTCTATGTCCATGCATTAAATGTTATTAAGAATAAGTGCTTTGGTCATCACCCCCGATTGAGGACATTGACGATGATGATGCTCAAGTCAAACGATATGCTCTGACATCAACATCAATACAAGATTTCATGTCAATGCATTAAATGTTATTTGAAATAAGTGCTTTGATATCATGGTCCGAGTGTACATATGATTAAGTAATGTTTAATATTAGAAACTTATATATATATATATATATAATAACTTTGCTCATGTGACCGATCTCAAACTTAAATAAAAGAAGAGGGTTGTGTTAGACTTCCGATAGCCAACATAAAACTTTATCAAATTTTTGTACCATCGATTGCACAAATTACATGATAAAGCTTTGTAAAAACAAAAATTCAATGTACCTGACCTTGTTTAGTATGAGAAAAGGCTTAGTTGTTGTTTATATATATATATATATATATATATGAAAAAAGTATAATATGTTTCATATTATATACTTTTTATATTCTTAGATATTAAAGAGATTGATGGTTGAATTTAAAACTGAAAAAGAAAAAAACAACTCAAGCATTAATTCACTCTAAGGCTTTTGACACCAACTTGCAAGCATGTGATAAGCTTCAACAACCAATTGTAATAAAAAATTTAAAATAGCATATATATATATATATATATACTTTTCCCAGGTTTACTCAATTCATGTATATTTTTTTGCTGATGAATTAAACCATAGACGGTTGAAATATGGAAAGGGCCATAGCAATCGTATTATACCCCTATATAAATAAATAGAGAGAGGGTAATTAGATTATGTCCACTCATATCCATCAATTATTTTTGAATAATGTATTATAAATATCATACATACTTCTTCAAAAACCCTTAAAAATTTTAAAATTATACTTCTATCATTCAAAAAGAACATGAACATGCAGGATTTAGTTTTCATATATAGAGGGAATAAGAACCCTTAAACAACCTTATGCTAGACATTACTCTTATCATCACTGTCCATACAATCCATCAGACATGTATGATCAATACACTCATTTCGAATAAAATTTAATGCACTTATATGTATTAAATGACCTTGAATTCCGTATTATTTTTAACAATTGTACAAACATCACATATTGTCTAGTTAGTATGAGATGGTGTCTAATATCTCCCAGGTTATATATATATATATCATGCAACCATGAGAAAGACTCAGCTTTCAAAAGTCATGATTCACGAATAAAGTAAATGTTTCTTGACATGAAACTAAATAATCTTTACGTAAAAAATTCTACTTAAAAGGCTTCTAAAAATAATTAGTGCCAAGTCGTACACGAGAGAAATACAGGTGTTGACGACTGTCGGAAACCGTTCAACACCGTCAGCCGAGTGGCGAGAATTCTTTAATGGCCAAAAGACCAGTGACCGGTGCAAACAAGATTACCCGGTTGGGTAACCAAGCTCCAGTCACAAGATCATACAACTCACATTGCAACAGCTACTAAAACTCAAAAAAGAATGTCAATTCGAAATTGTTACAAGAAATAATCCACATACATTGCACAATGAACCAATAGATAATGAAGCTTCTGGACCAAGATCCACCTGAACTCAGGACGGTGATGGCCATTCTTTCCGGATCCCAAAGTTGTAACTGACATCCAAGTAAACCTCCACCTGAACTCAGGACGGTGATGGCCATTCTTTCCGGATCTCAAAGTTGTAACTGACATCCAAGTAAACCTTGCCATCATCATCCACAAACTGGAGAAATGGAGAAGAAAACTTGGGCATGAGTTCAAGAATGAAAGTCAAGTTATGATCAATGACTGCAAGCTCGACCAAGCAACACTTACCTTTGTTCTGGCTGAGTAAGAGCCCCTAGCAAACATTCCGGAAGGTGTGACTTCCTCCTCCAATTCGTATGTGTAAGGTTCTTGTTGAGGACTGAAAGTTCCCAACATCACTCTTGCGCTATCCACTGCAAAAGTTCATTAAAGTTGCTACTTCAATAATCAGATGATGTTCTGTACTGTAATAATATGCGTATAAACATGACACGAATCAATATCACTTGCGATGCCAAGTTGGATTTGCTTGTACTTCAGCTCTACTGGACATGGTACTAATTGTTTAAAGACTTTATACTGAAAATTCCACCTTCAGTGGTAGTTTAGTGTCTTATCAAGGAACATTTCATAGAATATTAAGCAATATATACAACAACAAAAACTAAGCCTTTTCCCATGCAATATGAGGTCGGCTACATGGATTCTTTGTTTCCACATAGCTCCATCATGTGCCATGCTACTAGCTAGCTCAATATAAACTATATTATTTTTTATTGTTTCTTTCTAATAATTTTGGTCATCTTCTTCCTTTTTTAACATTTTCACGATCAAGTTTTTCATATCTTTTTATAGGAGCGTTCTTGGGTCGTCTCTCTACATATCCAAACCATCTTAAATAGCTTTCCCTCATTTTATCCTATAATGGTGCTACTCCCAATTTGTTTCTAATAACCTTTACTCATCCATCTCAACATCTTCATTTATGCTAAAGTCATCTTTTATACATAACTATAAAACATAGCTAGTCTAATTGCTACTCTATAATATTTACCTTTCAACTTTAATATCTTCTTATCACATATAATACCTAACGCGCCTCTCCATCTTAACCAACAACTAAGCCTTTTCCTATACTAGACAGAGTCGAAAACATGAATTCTTTGTTTCCACAGAGCTCTATCATGTGTCATGTTAGCAGTTAACTCACAATAAGCTAGATCATTCTTTATTAGTTCTTTCCAACACTTTTATAGTCGTCCTCTACCTCTTTTAATACTTTTCAAATTTAGTTTTTCATACCTTCTTACATGTCCAAACCATCTTAAACGATATTCTATCATTTATCCTCTATTGGTGTCACTCTAAATTTATTTCTAATAACCTCATTATGTATACGGTCTTTTCTTATATGACCACTCATCCATCTGAACATCTTCATTTCTGTCACAGACATCTTTTGTACATGTTGATTAACTGCCCAACACTCATAACCATAAAACATGGTTGATCTAATTGTTGCTCTATAATATTTATCATTTTAACTTTAATGGTATCTTCTTATTACAAAGAATACCTTATGCTCCTCTCCATTTTAACCAACCAGCATTAATTCTATGCGTAACATCTCCATCAATTCTTCCATCACTCTTAAAAATTGACCCTAGGTATTTAAAACTTTCCTTTTGGGGATGCAATGTGTACCAATTTTAATTTCTATGTACTCTGAAGTAACCAAATGATCAAACTTACATTCCATATATTCTGTCTTTATTCTACTAAGTTGGAGGCCTTTGCTTTCTAATGTTTCTCTCTATAGTTTCAATTTTCTATGAACTTTTCCTTAGACTCCTCCACTAATACAATGTCATCTGCAAACAACTTACACCAAGGTATTTCATCTTGAATATGTCATCTGCAAACAACTTACACCAAGGTATTTCATCTTGAATATATTTTGTTAATTCATCAATCACCATTATAAATAAGTATGGACTTAAAGTTGATCCTTGATGTAACCCAATATTAACTTCAAAGAAGTTTGTCATTCCTTTATGAGTCCTCACACATATTTTTACACCATCGAACATGTCTTTAATAAGGTTAATGTATGTCAATGGGATACCTCTTTTTTTCAAGGTTCTTCAAAGAACCTCCCTCGATACCCTATCGTAAGTTTTTTCTAGATCAATAAATATCATGTGAAAGGTCTTTCTTTTTCGCTTCCATAAGACGTCTCAAAAGGTGAATCGCTTCAACAGTAGATCTGCCTGACATGAATCCAAATTGGTTCTCTATTGTACTTGATACTTGTCTTAACCTACGTTCGATAATTCTTTCCCACAATTTCATAGTATGGCTCATTAACTTGATACTTCGATAATTCGCACAATTTTGAGTGTCTCCCTTTTTCTTATATATGGGTATAAGTATACTTACTCTCCATTCCTCGGGCATCTTTTGGTTTTTCTATATTTTATTAAGTAGTCTTGTGAGCCAAGTGATTCCTATTTCTCCTAGTATTTTCCAAACTTTTATAGGAATATTATTTGGTCCTACTGATTTACCACCCTTCATATGTTTAAGAGCCTCTTTGACTTCATTCTTTTGAATACGACGGTAGAAATTGTGGTTTAACACACTTTTTTTATTTGGCTAACTCTCCTAAGCAGTGTTGTTCGATGCGTACTATATTGTGTATCATTTTGGTCCATGATACGGATGTATCGTAGTGTATCATACTTTAATATTAAAAAATTAAAAAAATATAAAAAACAAAAAAAATAGCAAAAACATGATAATTGCAAAGAATTCATATAATACAAAGTTTAGTACATATTGATCGAATCAACAAACTCGACTCCGCATTGTTCGCAAAATTTAGGTTCTGACATCCTACCCCTACTATACCTATTAAGGGTAAGAGCAAAGGAGTCTCGCTAGCACCTATAGACAAGGGCTTGGCGTGCATTAGTGGAAAATGGGCACCCATGGGACGCCCAAAAGAATCGTTCTTTTCTAGGTCAGAGTAGAAAGATCAAGACCTCAAGAGACAAGCTTTGTCTTTTTCTAAGTCATGCCCTCCAACAGGTGGTGGTCGGCGACCGTTGAACAATTAAAAAAATTATATATTTTGAAGCAAAAAAAAAACACATTTACATTTACATATTGTAATCAGGATCATCAACTAAATAATCTTTATCTTCTCCTTGCTGAAGGTTCTCAAAACCTTCTTCTTCAAAATCAAAATTTTTATCTCCTTGATGATGTTATTGCTCTTCTTCCAAACTAATCCATGCAATGTCTTCTTCGGTTAGGAGTGTATTTTCTTCATTATCTTTAATCATTCACTTCTTTAATATATCAAAATTAACAAACTGCTATCTTTGTACATGTAGTTGGCACATTTGCTCATTTTCATATGTAAGCAAAACGATGAGAGCCATTTCTTTGATTATTGAGCCTATGGCACTCCAATGATGTGATATTGTTAGTGAAGAGAGGCAAATAGAAGCCAGAAACCCTCAAAAAAATTGGAAAAAAAGTTTTTTTGTCGTATCGTATGATACAATATCATATCGTACGATATGGCACGATAACCTATATCATATGATACAAGTTACCATATCGTATCGTGGCTTCCCACGATGCGATACGGATAACACTGCTCCTAAACTAATACTAACATCTTTATTTTCATTAAAAAGCTTAATAAAAATAGTTTTTCATCTATTTCTTATATCATCATTTGCCAATAGAATTTTTTCATCCTCGTCTTTGATGCATCTAACAGAATTAAGATCTTTAGTTTTCTTATCTCTAGCCCTAGCTATCCGAAAAATATCTCTTTCACCCTCTTTTGAGTTGATTTTTTTATATAAATCATCTCAAATTTTAGCTTTTGCTTCACTTACGGCCTTTTTTGCTTCCTTCTTTACTTTCTTATAAGCCTCTAAAGTTCCACTAGTTTTCTTAGCATAATATAATTTGTAACATGCCCTCTTTGCCTTGATTTTATTTTGCACTACTTCACTCCACCACCAAGCTTCTTTTTGTGCCAGTACGCCTCAATTAGATATGCGGAACACATGTTTTGCCACTTTCCTAATATGTATAGCCATATTGTTCCACATATCACAAGGTGTACCAACATAATTTCAAGTATTTCTATTTAAATATATATTCTTTCTCGCTTTTGAGGTTCCACCATTTAGTCTGAATAGCTCGTTGCATTCTTTTATTCTTTGTCTATTTTTTTATTTGTAAATCTATAACTAAAAGTCGATGTTGGGTGGTTAAGTTTTTTTTTGTAGAATTACCTTACAATCCTTACAGCACACTCTATCTTTTTTTCTACAAATAAAGTAATCAATTTGTGTTTGTGATAAGCTACTCTTATAAGTAATTAAATGTTCATCTCGTTTTTTGAAGATTGTATTGACTATAAAGAGATCAAATGCCATAACAAAATTTAAAATATCCCTACCTTTCTCATTTATATCCCCAAAACCAAAGTTTTCATGAATACCTTGATATCCTAATGCCTCTTTACCGACATGTTTATTTAATCTCCTCCTAAACAAATCATCTCCCTTTGTGGAATCCTTTGAATCACCTTATCTAACTCTTCCTCAAAAGTTGTCTCTGTCTTTATACTATGTTCTAGTCCTACTTGGGGTGCATAAATACAAATTATATTCAAAACCTCTGCTTCTAACACTAATTTAAACATCATGATTTAGTCACCATATTATTGCATGTCTACTATATTATCCTTTAAATATTTATTTATGATAATACCAACTCCATTTCGAACCTTTAACTTACCTGAATATCATAATTTAAAACATGTATCCTCGATCACCTTTGCTTTTTCTCCAACCCACTTTGTCTCTTGTAAACATAGAATATGAATCTTTCTCCGAATCATTGTATCTACCACCTCCATTAGCATACCGGATAATATTCTGATATTTCAAGAACCAATACGAATCTTATTACGTAGAACTAGCTTGCTTAAGCCCGCATCCGTCCATATTGAAAATGTGGAGACCCTCTTCGTAAATTATTCACTACATTTGGGCAACAATGTAGCGGGACTAACTTCTTTACCCACACCCGTCCATGATGCGGAAATCCTTTCTGCAATTGATTCACTCCATCCAGGCAAAAATATAGTGGTTCTTGCTTACTTATCACTGCATTCGGACTCTCCAGCGCATCGCTAGGCGGGGACGCCCCAAAGCATAAATCTAAAGACAAAGTTGATATATAAAGACAAAGTTGATATATAATTGAAACTACAGAGAAAGACATTAGAAAATAAAGGTTTCCGACTTAGTAGAACAAGGACAAAATATATGAAATATAAGTTTGATTATATGAATACTTCATGTAACATAGAAATTAAAATTAGCACACATTGTATCTCATTGCATCTCTCATAAGCAAAGTTTTAAGTATCTAGCATCAGTTTTTAAGATTGATGAAAAAATTGATAGAGATGCTCGTATAATTAATATAGGTTAGTATACTCTTCGTGACAAGAAGATACATTTAAAGTTGAAAGGCAAATATTATAGATTAACAATTAAGCCTATTATGCTATATGGTTTTGAGTATTGGCCAGTTAATCATTAATATTATATGTATATATAAAAGATGTCCATAACATAAATGAAAATGATGAGATGGATGTAGACACACAAGAAAAAACTGTGAGGTTATCAAAATTAAATTGGGGGTGGAACTAATAGATGATAAAATGAGGAGAAAATTATATAAGATAGTTTGGACACATAAAAAGGTGAAAAGGTGACTAAAGAAAGCTCTAGTAACAAGAAATTAGAATCTAGATGGTGAAAATGTTAAAAGATAAAGGAGAAGACCACACAAGTGTTGGAAGAAAACAATAAGAAATGACTTGCTTTAATTGAGTTAGTTGTTAGCATCATTCACATCGAGCTATATGAAAACAAAGAATTCATGTAGCCAACTCCATCTAGTATGAGAAAAGGCTAGGTTGTTGTTGTTGTACCAAGACAGGAAAATGGCATTTTTCAGCTGGCTGTGCTAGGAGGAACTTCCATAGTTCCAGTATTTCAGACGCACTGTATAAGATGGTCTTCGTGATAAAAAAATGTTGCCCAAGTGTGTATACCCAAAATCATCATTAAAAAGGTACAAAAAGGGTTTGATTTCACAGCTAATGCAGATCAACAAACACCATGAACCCCGTTACCATGCCCATCCACTATCATCTCCATCCTCTACCGATCACATAATAGAAGGTTTCACGTAAGGACAGGGACTTAAGGTTGGAATATTGTTGTCTATTGCAGTGTTCTCAAGCAGAGCCCTAGTTGTAGCAGAAAGACAGAGATTTCCCTTACCTAACAACCAATTAGGTCATAAACAACCCTAGGTTAAGTCAATCACTACTAAAACCAAAACCAAAGCCAAGCCTTTTCCAACACTAAGTCTGGTTATCTACATAGATTCTAAGTCCTCAGAAAGGTTATGCACGGATACAAAGAGAGGAAAAGGAGAAAGGAATTCTCAGTATTCCATGCACGAAGAAAGTATTACCAAGATCCTCATCTCTTCAAAGTAAGACAAAGAAAAATGCAAATAAACGGTTGTAACACAAGCATGAGTGAGAAATCTTGCCTTTCATGCCGGTCTTCCACACAGTGTTAGTATATTTGAGTCCAGCTACAATATTATTTGAAACCAAGAAAGTGAACTTGAGACGATAAGGGCTTCCTTCCTTGAGCGCAAAAATACAGCCCTTTGCATTAGGCACGAAGGGAATCGGCAAATGGACGTCCGCTCGGCCCGGTGACAAGATTGAGAGACTCAATATCTTAACGTCTGGCTCAAGAGTCTCTGTCACAATCAAGAGAACAAAGAAAATACATGAGCATACAACTTCAGTTTCAAATATCCTAGCATGGAGTTTGTTTGCTTCAATTTAAAGTCATATAAGAGCACAAAGACACCTGATGCCCACAGAAAATTTACTAGATCAATGGATGAATCAAACAGTGAACAATGAAATAGAAATAGAATACCTCCAACAGCAGATAAATCCACACTTCCGAGAAGCTGCTCTTTCCATCTCCTCAGGCTCTCATCATCCTAAGATTTTTTCTCCCAAGTTCAACACAGATTTCAAATGAATTACAGAGAAATGACAAACATAGGATTCCAACAAAATTCCGAGAAAAAACTTGCAAGTAAAAGCATATACAAATATTACCAAAAGAATAGCAAAAGAGAACTTTTCAATATACCTTATCTTTCTCAAATTGTTCTTTCAGGGTGCATAGAGGACCAAGATCAATGCTGTTATCTTTCCCTTCCTCGTCCACCTCATGACCATCATCCTCATCAACCTCATCAACATCACCATCGTCGGCAGAACACAATGAGGCATGGCTACACTTCCTCGTCAGCTTCTCAACGTCGTCACCATCATTGCCATGGCCATCGCCGGAAGTGCCAGGCGCCCCACCGTTACCCTCCAATATCTCGTTTTTCTCCTTTTCCTGGCCGAACGAAACGTTCTTCATAGTTCTCACAAACAGCAAGCCTCCTTCCCGTCTTTTACTTCACTTTCTCCCTTGTCTAAATCACAACAAGAAAAACAACAAAACAGAAACACCCGTGAAAGGAGATCCCACGGAAACAACTGAAAACGGCCTATTTCAAAGGATTTTCCATCAAAAAGAAAAACAAGAAAAGTACAAACGGGAATTCATTTCATAGAAATGAAGGATACCCATCAAAGGAAAACTCAAGAAATCTAAAGAAAAGAACGCATTTTACACAAATAACAGATACCCATAAAGGAAACTACAAGAAAGGACGTACTTGACAAAAATGAGAGGATACCCATCACAGATGAACGAGGAAAACGCCATTTTCCTTCGTCAAAGTCATGGAAAGGGAGAAGAGGAAGCAGAGAAATAGGTGAAGAAGAGGCTGACCTTTTATGGCGGGTTCCGGAAATAAAGTTTATGGCAGCCAAGATTCCAGAAATGGAGAAGGTTGACTGCCTTATATGGATTGTGCATTGAGGTTCTAACTACGAGTGACCAAATTTGGAGAGGCGAATGGCCGCTAAATTTGGAGGGAAGGAGGGAAAGATTTCCGGCGAGGTCTTGACTCAACAGACTTTTCTCTACAAACGAGGGCCTAAGGCTCGTGTAGGAAAACTCTCATTAGTTCCCACGATGCAGATTCGGACAAAGGCTCCACTTATTCATTCATTATCCAGTTTCAGTAGTTGGTTTGAGACCGGTTTCAGTAGTTGGTTTGAATGGATTTATGCTGCCGAGCATCAAAGTGATGGAGTTTCAGACACGATCCGAAAAGACCCAGTCTGCATCGGGGATTAGGCACCTCGGAGCAGGTCTGCGTCGTCCCTTCCACGAAATCCAAAACCAGACAGGTCACAACCATATTCAGACATGGCCCGTTTCGTTTTCTTAGAACCTGTGACCGAATTGGCTTGAGACCGGTTTCAGTAGTTGGTTTGAACTTAGAACTGTTCAAAACTGGTAAATAATATTAAAAAATTTAAATAAAAGAAAGACATTTAAAATACTAGAATCAACAGTTTGAAATCGTTTATTTCGAGTTTGTTCTGATTTGATGGAAGAAGAAACTGGAATCACGTCAGATGGTCTCCGGTTTTGGTTCTAGTTTCAATCAGTTCAATTTTGGTTGGAATAATCAGATTCATTCGAAAATGGTTATGTTTATTCATATAAATGTCAATCATGTTTATGTATAGAGAGAGAACTATGCTTTAAACTTCATATACCCGGGATGATTGATATAACCAAAACCCAAATTATCTCGAAGCACAAGAACTAAAATCAAACCAATTTATATGAACGACTGAACCAAACCAAACTGCAAATTTTCAGTTTAATTTGGCTTGGGAGCTCTTTGGCTGAAACAAAGCTACTTATTTGTTTTGTTAGTTTAATAGACAACTCAAACTATTTATAAGTATACAACAACAACTAAGCCTTTTGCTATATTAGATGGGTTGGTTACATGGATTTTTTTTATATAAGTTCGATCATATGTCAATATAAGTTAGATTCCTTTTTATTATTTTTTTCTAATACTTTTGTGGTCTTTCTCTTCCTCTTTCAATATTTTCATAATCCAGCTTATTGTACTTTTTTAGTGAAGCTTTCTTTGGTTACCTTTCTATGAGTTCAAACTATAGTTTTCCTCATTTTATTATTTATTGGTTGATTTTTTATGAGTTCAAACTATCTTAAATTGTTTTTCTCATTTTATTATTTATTGGTATAACTCTTAATTTGTTTATAATAATTGTATTATATACATGTTTTTTCTTATGTGACCACTCATTTATCTCAATATTTTCATTTTTGTCACGTATATTTTTTATATACACTCCGAACTATAAAACATAGTAAGTCTAATTGTTGTATGATAATATTGATCTTTCAACTTTAATTGTATCTTCTTATCTCAGAATACTCGATACACATTTTTATTTTAACAACCTAGATTAATTATATTCGTAATATCTCCATCAATTTTCTATTGCTCTAAAACAATTGATCTTACATATTAAAAACTTTTCTTATAAGAGATGCAATGTTTACGTTATATATAACAAAATTAAGTTTTATAACTTTGACATGTGAACACTCACATCAACCATTTATTTCTCTCTCTCTCTCTCTCTCTCTCTCTCTCTCTATATATATATATATATATATATATATATATATATATATATATATATAGATCAATTATAGCTATGTATGTAGCTCAAATAATATAATTTGCCTAAGCAATTCCAACTTTGCAACTGAGAATGATTAGGATCATTAGTGTCGCTAACATGTCATTAACATCATGGACCTCCACATGATTTAGTTGGTTTGATTTGGGTCTTCATGATTTTTGAAAATAATAAGAGAGAAAAAGATAGATAGAAATGAAAACTTCAGTTGTGTGCTGAAATTTGTTTTTTTGTTTTCTACAACACTCATATCTTTTTATTTTGTGAGAAGGTAGTTAGTGGTGGAATTTCACGATTGAAACACTACCTAGCAGGGACTAGGAAATAAGTTGCTCATTGTACGGACAGAGTTAGAAGTTTGCTAGAAGGTATTAAATGGTAATGTATTCAGATGATTGAGAGCATACAATAGAGGAAACAACAAAAATATGATTTAGGGATGTTTAAAGAAGATGATGATGATGTTATTGAATTAACTGATAATATTATTTTAGATGTTAGAACAGAGATTAATAGTAATAGTTCTCGACCACCAAACAGGAGAAAAAGAGTTGTTGAAGATTTTGCAAGTGGAAGTAGTAGAAGAGGAAGCTCAAGAAGGAGTAGAGGAAGAGTTGCTTCTAGCATACATTTATTTTTTCTTCCTAGCACTACATTTGATGCTCAACCTAAAATTTGTGTTGCTATGGCTTCAGAACAACTGCATGATCAGATAGACCTTGTAGTGGGTAGATAGTTTTATGATACATGCATTCTATTTGATGCAACAAACAGTTTTCATTTTTAAGCAATGATAGATGCAATTGCTAATATTAGTCTAGGATACAAGATGTCCTCTTATCAGAAGTTGAAATGAAAGATATTAGATAAGATTGTCATTTAAGTGCAAAAATATTGTTCGACTTTGATAGAGTCATGAAAGGACACATGATGCACTATCATAGCAGACAGATGAACAGATATGCAAGAAATGACCTTGTTAAACTTTCTTATCTACTGTCCTAAAAGACTTATGTTTTTGAGATTTCTAGACATTTTAAAAAAGAGGCGCACTAAAGAGATCTTAAGGCAAGAGTTTGATAAGGTGATATGCGAGGTTGGGCTAGAGAATATAGTCCAATTGATTACAGATAATGCAGCTAACTATAAAGCAACTGAGAAGGAGTTAACAGATACTTGTGAGACTTTCTATTGGACACTATGTGCAACTCATTGTTTAAATTTCATCCTTTAGGATATTGGTGAGATAGATAAGATAAAGACTACAACTAAGTGTTGTCAAGATATCATCAAATTTATTGACAATCATGCCTTTGTATTATGTATGATGAGGAGATATACAGATGATGCAGAGCTTTTTCGTACAGCTGCAACTCGGTTTTCAACTAATTTCTTAAATGTATAGAGTATTGTAAGACAGAAATAAGTCCTGAAGAGAATGTTTTCCTCAGATGAGTGACAACAATTTAAAGGGTTCTTTCAAAATAGAAGAAACTGAAAGTTGAATGAGATTTTAGAGATAATCTTGAGGAGTACATTTTGGAATGAATGTGTTTGTTGAGGATTACATGTCCTTTAGTAAAGGTTTTGAGATTGACTAATAGTAAGGAGAAACCATCTATGGGCAACCTTTATGAAGTCATGGATACGACAAAATAAGTTATTAGAAATAATTTTAATAGAAAAAAGAGAGATTATATGCTTGTGTGAAAATTATAATAATAAATAGAATAAATAATTAAATCAGCCTATTCATGCAATAATATATTATCTAAATCTAACATTCAGATACTCAACAAGCTTTAAAAGAGATGGTGAGGTTAATCGAGACATCATTGATTGTATAAACAGATTAGTCCATAATAAGAGCAGAGCAGATGCTATACATCAATAGATAGAGATCTATTATAATGCTCTTCACTTAATGGGTTTGCCTATAACAATTCGCAACCGCACTAATATGCGCCCAGGTAAATTATTTATTTTCATATTTAAGTTTCTTAAATCTTATATTATTGTGGATTAAGTCTCTAATGTTTGTCTTTTTCTACAAATGTTTAGTGGAATAGATTTAGAAGTGATTGCCCAAACCTTAGAGATTTTGCAGTAAGAGTTCTGAGTCAAACCTTTAGTACAACAGGTTGTGAAAGGAATTGGAGTGTCTTTGAATACATCCATACAAAAAAGCGCAACAGGTTGGAACATAAGCAACTGAATGACTTAGTTTTCATCCGTTGTAACATAAGGCTTTGCGAAAGGTAATCTTCTATTAGTTAGAGTTTAGTACTTAAGGATTCAATTTAATATATTGTTTGACTTTAATTGTTAATGTTATTTACTACTTACTTTTTTTCTTTCTTGTAGGCAATTAAAAAGGATAAATAGAGAAGAAAGCCAATTTGATCCAATAAGTTTGGATAATTTTGATATATTAGAAGATTGGATTATAGAAGATAATGAAGAAAATACCCTCCTAACTGAAGAATACATTGCATGGATTAATTTGGAAGGAGCGTAACAATATTATCAAGGAGATGAAGATTTTGATTTTAAAGCAGAAGGTGGTGAGGATCTTCAGTAAGGAGAAGATGAAGGTTGATGATCCTCGTTACAATATGTAAATGTAAATGTATTTCATTTTTTGCTTCAAAATATGTAATTTTTTTTCAATTATTCAATGGCAAATGATCAATATGTACTAAACTTTGCATTATATGAATTCTTTGCAATTATCAATTTTTTTCTAATTTTTTCTAAAACTTTTAGATTTTTTAAAGTTTTTTACTATTTTTTAAATATTAAAGTATGATACGATATGATATGCCCGTATCATGTACCAAAATGATACACAATACGATATGCGATGAACAATACTAAAACAAACCACACATTTAATAAATATGAAGCAAACCAAATAAGCAAATTCTACTTTTAACTTTTAAGGAAACAAACAATAAATTTCATGTGGTACATGCATATTAAATTGTTAACCTTATATTAGAAAACAAAAACATAAATAAACAAAGTTATTATAAGCATTAAGCAAAGGAATGAAATAAATAAATATATAATTACTTATTTGCTATGGTGAATATGGCGTTGTCAAGCCTGACCCCTCTCTTATTTTTCAGAGTTTTTATGAATATTACACATTTTGCTCTAGAATTGTCCACAACCATCATTAAACATGAAAAAAAATTACATGTACTAATCAGTAATCATGTTGTCACAGAAAAAGGTTAAGGTACATATGTAGAAGCACATATACATGAACAAATAGATTAGATAGAAGAATAAGTTACATAGCAATACACGGAGAAGATTCACAAAAACAAGAGAAGCAATTGGATCCTTGAATCTTGATGCATTAGATGGAACAATAAGTTACATAACATCTATCAAAATTCAATTACAATCACACTTAATTGTTTAATATACACTTAATTGTCATGTTCACTCATTTTCAAACAAAGATCCTTATTCTTCCAGTTCCTTTTTCTCTATATTTGTTTCTTCAAAATTAATTTTTTCTTCATCTTTCATACACATCTTTTTCTTTCCTTTATTTTGTCTTCTTTGTCGCTTTCGTGTCCTTGACGTTGTATAAATAACTTCCCTTCTCGATGCTTTGGATGCTATATCAATATTTTGTCATGTAAGTGAATCATCATCACCAATGAATTCATCATCAATATTATATTCATCGTGTTCTTCACCCGATGCCAACATGATGGGGTCGAAATTTGCTCTGTTAACTTTCCTCTCTTCATACATTCTTCTTAGCTTTTCATTATATTCTACAAAAGCTAAGTCGTTAAGCTTTGGATGCAATAATCTATTTTGTTTCGTGTGAATCTAAGAGAAAGAATTTAGGTAAGTCATTAACTCAATAAAAAAACTTTAATTTAATGACAATATAATAAAAAAAGTATAATTCTTACCATTTCAAAGGTACTTCAATTGTGTTCACATGGGATGACACTACAAGTAAGACTTAAAATCCGTATAGAAAAATTTTGCAATTCAAGGCACCATTCAGCCATTACAAAAATCATGTATAAATAATAATTAATCATATTCAAAATCATAAATTATATCTTAATAATAAAAGAAAACAAAGTTGCTTGAATTAATTACCTGGTGCATATGTTTTTCTTGAACTTATAGATAATTCCAATATAAAATCACTCGATACGCTTCGATAACTCATAAGTTGGTGAGTGATTTGTTATTATTCTTCCTTATTTCGTACATGTATAGCTATAACTTGAAACAAACCACCTTTAATCTCAGCATTAGATTATATCCCATCATAATCATATAATATAACCATGAATTTAGATACAATGTAACATAATGTAATGACATGCATTTGTATGTCCCATCTTTTGTTTATGATCTCCCAAATAAAAGCATACTACTCTTTTTGTTCTTCAAGTTAACGTATAAACCAAGATAAATGTTATTATAAGATTAAGAAGTAAAGATTAACAAATTACAACACAAAACTTTAAAATATTTATATACCTTTATTTGCTCCTTCACACGATCCATCTTCTTATAGATGTATCCCATGACAGGTTATCACTGCCCACCATACGTAAAACATCTAGTGAAGGACCCATTGGTCTAAGTGAAAAACTAATGTCCTTCCAAAATTTGAGTTAGCAAAATTATTGCATTAAGACTGATTTCCTTCAATACTATTTAATAAAGGATATCTTCTTCATTGTTAAGAAATAACTATCGACCTTAGAGTTTCTTTAGACTGTCAAAAGTTATGTGGGGTTAATAATCTAATAGTAAAATGGGTTACAACCAGTCTATGTATGTCTTTTTCTTTTATAAAATGTTCATCATATGCAATATTTCTCCATGACTATATAAAAATATCACTAACTTCTTTGCCGTGCTAAAGATACCTTTTATTTTATTTGTCTCTCCAATATCTTCAAACATCATATCTATACAGTGTGTAGCGCATGGTATCCAAAACAAATGATTAAATTCAACCATTAACATTTTACCAGTTACAACATAATTTGTTGTATTATCTGTGATTACCTACATAACATTCTTCTCTCCAACCTCTAAGATTACTTCTTTTAACAATGTACACAATTTATTTACATCTTTCACTTCATGAATTGCATCAGTGGACTTAAAAAACACTGTATCTTGAGAACAATACACTAACAAATTTATTAGTATTCTCTATTTTCTATCGGTCCATCCATCTGATATAATAGAGCATTCATATGAAGCCCAATGCTTTTTGAATCCATTTGTATACTATCTTACTCTTTCCACTTACTTCTCCAAGAATGTTTCCCTCACTTCATGGTATGATGGAACCTTCATTTCAGGTTCAAACTACACTATATCACTAATCATCACTTGAAAGCAAAGGGATCTGACAACATTAAAAGGGATTCTATTTTGATACATCCTCTACCTGCTAATGGATATACATATTTGTTCTCTTTCTTCTTTCTTATATTTATTTTTTAATATAGCTTGTCATAGTGAGTCAGGTGATGATCGTATAAATAAATCCATGAGCCCCTTCGAAAGAGGTGGTCATGAGTCAAATGATGATGAAGATGATAAACACTGGATGCCTCTCCCTATGTTAGATTCCATACTAGAAGCTCCTCCATATGAAAATGAAATCTTGCCTTCTTCTTCGTTGTAGTGTGTACGTATGTAAATTGCTTTTTTTATTTCTTCAGTTGCATTCTTGTAAGGTGTTACATTTCCACTCCTTCCCATTAAATGATCCTTGTATCTTATTATTATACTAGTAGAAATATGACTACATAACATGCAAAACACTGAAATATTATCTATCTTAGATTTTATCAAACCCCAATTCCATCTTTCATCCTTAGAAGTTGGGGTCTATAATTGTATGCTGGATTAAGAAACTGATTACCAATTGTATTACCAGTGTTGATGCCACAACTACCACTGCCACTACCATTACCACTTAGTAACAAATAGCTACACTTTGATAATTTCATACTCACTATAAAAAAATCAGAATAAATATTGAGTTAGCAAGAAAAATGGGATAGAATAAGTGATAAATTGGTAATAGTACAACTAATCAAGATTAAATAAAACCAAGTTAATCAAACAAATGATAGAGCATCTTTATGACGAATTTATTAGCGAAAAGAATGAAGGTTCCATTAGATACAAAAACAAAAAGCATCCAACCAACCCTTGGTGACATATTAGGGAGTAGATAATGTGTAGTTTCTTTTTCTTCCTTTTGTTTATCTGCTTCAAACGTGACTAGATAAGATCTACTGATGGTGGTCCCTTGCCCTTAAGCAGACGATCCCAAGCCACATAGGGCGATAGTCAAAAGCTCATAGATGACATGAAACTTCTAATTTTTTGAATTATCTACTTATGGTCCGATTTTTTTCAAAACTAACACGATTTCACTAATATTGAGAGGGTGAAATGTACAAAGGTAAAACAAAATAGCAAGTAAGAATCCACATAGAAGGCTGCACTTGGCACGAGATATGCTTAATTTCATTATGGTTATAATAGGAGGTATAGAAGCCTTGAAATAATAGCGGAATGTGTAACAATTGGTATCTTGGTCTAAAAGCATGCAAGTCCACAACTTCGGGACGTCCAAATGAAATTGCCTCACCTTCTCACTAAAGTAATCGTGCACAACAGACAAAGTTTAACCCATTACCCTGTGCAAAATGACAGACATTGCACCATCAACCCCCTCATCTACAACACGAATAAATTTTGCATGTTGAACAATATCCTTTATATAGACAACAAACCATTATTGAAGGCAGAGGTCAAGACATGCAAATGAAGAGCATGTGGTAAGTGTGGATGGTGGCTGCCACCATTGTCGCCTACTAGAGAGAAAGAGAGGGAAGAGAGCATGATGGTGGCTTAAAGATGACATAGGTTTCATGACGTCCAAATGAAGAGCATGCAATGAGTGTGGATGGAGGTTGCCACCATTGTCGCCCACTAGAGAGAGAATGAGAGAAGATAGTGCGGTGGTGGCTTAAAGAAGACAAAGGCTTCAGGATGTCCAAATGAAGAGCGTACGGTGAGTGTAGATAGTGGTTGTCACCATCATCTCTCACTAGAGTAAATAGAAAAACAAAGAGAGAAGAGAGAAAGGGAGAGGGAAAATACCAATGTTGGAGGAAGACGGAGGTGGTAGTTGTTGTTGGCGTGCATGTGGATGATGGCAGAGAGAGCAAAGGCGAGAGACACAAGAGGTTTTTATTTAATTTGGGTTGGGTCGATTCATGTATATTGGATCGACCTTACCCAAAATGTGTTGTACGCTATTACTGATATAGCGTACCGCTATAACATTGTTAGTGACTCTAATTGTGCCCAGGAAGGTCACTCATTAACTTTTTCGTGTTGTAGCGGTCCGAGGTCCGCTAAAACACTATAACGTGCTATTAATAACATAGGTCTAAACCATCTTAAATGATTTTTTTCATTTTATCCTCTATTGGTGCTACTCTCAATTTATTTCTAATAACCTCATTATGTATATAGTCTTTCCTTTGTGTCCGCTCATCATCTCAACATCATCCAAACATCATCCCAACACTCAGAACCATAATACATGGCAGGTCTAATTGCTACACTATAATATTTACCTTTCAACTTTAATCGTATCTTCTTATCACAAAGAATTCTTGATGCTCCTCCATTTTTACCAACCGACATTAATTCTATGCGTAATATCTCCATCAATTTTTTCATCACTTTGAAAAGTTGACTCTAGGTATTTAAAACTTTCCTGGTGAGGGATGCAATGTGTGTTAATCTTAATTTCTATATCCTCTGAAGTACCCAAATGATCAAACTTACATTCCATATATTATAGTTGTACCCTAGTAAACTCCAAGTTGCAGGAAATATTAATTGTAGTTGTTGGATTGGTAAAGGCAAAAAAGGCTTTTCTATATAAGGTTAATTGTTGTTTCTATCAATGCTAATTGGGTTCTTTTCCTATCAATTGTTATTGCTTTTTATTTGAAATGTTTCAAATTATAATTTCAATTTTTTGTACTTCGCTTTTCATTATATATGGAAAAGAGATTTGAGACAAAACTCGATTGTTGTTTATCACTATGTTGTGGCTTGTTGGTTCTCTTTTAATGACTTGTTTTTATGTGTAGAGGAAAACAATATGACTATCATTCCACTAGTTTAGAAGTCTTTCATTTGAACAGTTTTTCTATAGGTGTGCTTTTTGAAGATATGAAGATCATCTTATTTGCTCTTGGATCTCTATTCTTTGATAATGAAAATGTAATCACTTACTCACAATTCACTTTTCTGCTGATGCCCTATTCTTCTTCTTCCGTTTTCCAATATAGAGTTTCCACTTACTATTAGGTTGTGTTGGTATTACATGAGTTTTCATGTGAAATGTGTTCTAGTGCGTGAGTATTCTTTTATCCAAAGGCATATCTATGATACTTGTTGGAACCAATGTTGTAAAAAGTGTATCAGAGCCTGTATTGCATAGGGCTCCGATGCACGATAAGTGTACCGTATCATAAGATATGATGCATAAATTTTTTTATGATTTAATTTAAAAAATATATACTAATAAATATAATTTATGATAATTGAAATTATCAAATACTGAGATATCTAATTCTAAGTTTCTAACACAATTAGTATCAATATTGATTAAAGTCTTGATTCGAATAAACAATCTTAAGAAAATTAGAAATGATCACTAAGTAAGAGAGATTAGAGAATGAATTTGTAAGCAACCTCCATCATAATTAATTAGATACAAAGTACAAAGTTACAAAGTACGTCTAAACTATGTAGAAATTAAACTATTGAATGAAAGTCTAAAACCATAAATTCTAATAGAACCATCATCAACCCAAATATGAAAATTACAACAATTAGTCATTGATTTTTCATTTGTTACACAAAATGTAGATCATAATCAATAAAAAAATTATAACCATTACAGTTAGGGTCACCAACATCATCCTCATCACCATCATCTCCCTCTTCCTCCTCCGCAATTGGATCCTCCAATCCAACAACTTCCATAATTCTTGCATCTCTTTGCATTTGTCTAAAAAGAAAACAAAAGAAACAATTCAACTATAAGATAACATTAAAAAGAATAACTAAGGAGTAATAAACATATTTTTAATTACTTAAATCAAGTAATCTTTGTCTTAACTTCATATTGTATACTATCTAAACCAAATCAAGAAGACGGGTTGCTCAAGTATGTTTCTTTTCTTCATATGAATGCGTTCAAAAAAACTCTTTCTTTTGCATCCACTAGAGCTACATGTTTGGCTTAATATACGTTGCACAAACATCGAAAAGTTTGGTGTACCTACACCAAAGTGAGTCCACCATTCATCTAAAATAAAATATAATAATAAGAAACACTTGAAGTCAATCAATTCAGAATAAAATGAAATAATTGATAAATTATCAAATATTAATAAAAACAAATCATACCTGACCACATTTGGGAGGGGAGTTATATTGCAATTGGCCATTCGAAGTCTCCAACACTATGTATATACTTGCTTATCTTTAAATGGATATTGCAACGAACAGATAAATCTTACATAAGATCAATTGCATTTAATATATCCTTTTAACTTCTTCATCTTCTAAAAAGTTAGGAGCAAACCTAATAGAGGAGTTAAAGAAATAAGCAATCATATGCTTATCATGATGCATTTGTCGGTTCCATCATGCATTAATACACTTCTAAACCTTCTTCAATAGTGATTATTTGCAGTCAAGGTTTGCTTGTATTTCCAATTTGGCCTTATCGATTGCTTCATATATAAAAGGCATAATAAACCTATTTTCATTATCTACCATTCTCATTACCTTAACCAAAGGTACAATCATCCTTAAAAACTTATTACAATTTTTTCAAAAGTTAGCATTAAAAACATCTACTATAAGTTTATAATAATCCCCTCTCTTTTTCTCAACCAACTAATAGAGCTTCATTCACTAGATATAAACATCTTTTTTCAGTGCACTTTTATGTATAACAAGACTTTGAATAACAATAACATTAGTAGTAAATCTTCTCAATGAAGCCTACTCAACTCCCTTCTACCAGTGTGGATTTTCATCAAATGCAATACGGAAGAGTGATTATAAATAAACTTTGTAACATTTTTGCATGCATCAATTGTCCCCTTAATCATCTATTGCACTGAAATCTTGAAGCATTAAGTCGTGCAACACATGGGGCCCACACTAAAGATGGATGGTTCGACTCAAGCATCTTACTAGTTACTCTGAAATGTGCAACATTGTCACTAATGAATTACACAATATTTATAACACCCACTTCCTTAGCAACTTCTTAAAAAATAAGGAGTAAAGGGAAAAGTCATATGATTTCAAAAACAATGTTACCTCAGGACAGTAGACCAAAAAGGTTACTAATGATCTACACTGGTTGTTTATCCAACCATCAACCATAGTAGAACAACTCAAAAACTTATATATAACAACAACAACTAAGCCTTTTCTCATACAAGACGGGGTTGGCTACATGGATTCTTTGTTTCCACAGATCTCTATCGTGTGCCATGTTAGCAGTTAACTCACAATAAGCTAGATCATTCTTTATTATTTCTTTTCAGCACTTTTTTGGTCGTCCTCTAGCTCTTTTAATACTTTCCAAATTTAATTTTTCATACCTTCTTATAGGTTTTTCTTTTGTTCCTTTTTCTATATGTCCAAAACATCTTAAACGATATTATCTCATTTTATCCTCTATTGGTTTCACTCCTAATTTGTTTCTAATAACCTCATTATGTATATGGTCTTTTTTTGTATGACCACTCATCCATCTCAACATCTTTATTTCTGTCAGACATCTTTTGTATATGTTGATGATTAACTGCTCAACACTCAGAATCATAAAACATGGCAAACCTAATTACTGCTCTATAATATTTACCTTTTAACTTTAATGGTATCTTTTTATCACAAAGAATACCTGATGCTTCTCTCCATTTTAACCAACCAACATTAATTCTATGTGTAACATCTCCATCAATTCTTCCATCACAAAAATTGACTCTAGGTATTTAAAACTTTTCTTTTGGGGGATGCAATGTATGCCAATTTTAATTTCTATGTCCTCTGAGGTAACTAAATGATCAAACTTATATTTCACATATTTTGTCTTTATTCTACTAAGTTGAAGGCCTTTGCTTTCTAATGTTTCCCTCCATAGTTCCAATTTTCTATTAACTTTTTTCCTTAGACTCTTCCACTAATATAATATCATATGCAAATAACATACACCAAGGTACTTCATCTTGAATATGTTTTGTTAACTCATCAATCACCATTATAAATAAGTATGGAACTAACGTTGATCCTTGATGTAACCCAATATTAACTTCAAAGAAGTCTGTCATTCCTTCATGAGTCCTCACACATGTTTTTGCACCATCATACATGTCTCTTATAAGGTTAATGTATGTCAATGAGATACCTCTCATTTCCAAAGTTCTTCAAATAACTTCCTTCGGTAGCCTATTATAAGTTTTTTCTAGATCAATAAATATCATGTGAAGGTCTTTCTTTTTTGCTATAAAATGTTCCATAAGACGTCTCAAAAGGTTAATCGCTTTAACAATAGATCTGCCTGGCATGAATCCAAATTGGTTCTCTATTGTACTTAATATTTGTCTTAACCTATGTTCGATAATTCTTTTCCACAATTTCATAGTATGGCTCCTTAACTTGATACCTCGATAATTTGCACAATTTTGAATCTCTCTTTTTCTTATATATGGATATAAGTGTACTTGCTCTCCATTTCTCGAGCATCTTTTGGTTTTTCCATATTTCATTAAATAGTCTTGTGAGCCAAGTGATTTCTATTTCTCCAAGTATTTTCCAAACTTCTATAGGAATATTATGTGGTCCTACTGATTTACCACCTTTCATATATTTAAGAGCCTCTTTGACTTCATTCTTTTGAATACGACAGTAAAAATTGTGGTTTATATACTTTTTTGATTTGGCTATCTCTCCTAAGCTAATACTAACATCTTTATTTTAATTGAAAAGCTTATAAAAATCATTTTTCATCTATTTCTTATATCATCATTTGTCACTAGAATTTTTTTATCCTCGTCTTTGATGCATCTAACATAATTAAGATATTTAGTTTTCTTATCTCTATCCCTAGCTATCCTAAAAATATCTCTTTCACCCTCTTTTGAGTTGAGTTTTTTATATAAATCCTCCCAAATTTTAGCTTTTGCTTCACTCACGGCCTTTTTCGCTTCCTTCTTTGCTTTCTTATAAGCCTCTAAAGTTTTACTAGTTTTATTAGCATAATGTAATTTGTAACATGCCCTCTTTGACTTGATTTTATTTTGTACTACTTCACTCCACCACTAATCTTTTTTTTGTACCGGTACACCTCCCTTAGATACACCTAACACATCTTTCGCCACTTTCCTAATATGCATAGCCATATTGTTCCACATATCGAAGGGTGTACCAACATAATTCCAAACATCGCCTTGAAGGACTTTCTATTTAAATATATCTTCTTTTTCGCTTTTGAGGTTCCACCATGTAGTCCGAATAGCTCGATGCACTCTTTTCCTTTTTGTCTATTTTTTTATTTGTAAATCCATAACTAAAAGTTGATGTTAGGTGGTTAAGCTTTCTCCTGGAATTACCTTGCAATCTTTACAACACGCTCTATCTTTTTTTTTCTACAAATAAAGTAATCAATTTGTGTTTATGATAAGCCACTCTTATAAGTAATTAAATGTTCATCTCGTTTTTTAAAGATTGTATTGACTATAAAGAGATCAAATGCCATAGCAAAATTTAAAATATGCCTATCTTCCTCATTTATATCCCCAAAACTAAAGTTTTCATGAATCCCTTGATATCCCAATGCCTCTTTACCAACATGTCCATTTAAATCTCCTCCTAAACAAATCATTTGGAATCTTTTGAATCACCTTATCTAACTCTTTCCAAAAAGTTGTCTTTATACTATCTTCTAGTCTTACTTGGAGTGCGTGAGCACAAACTATATTCAAAACATCTGCTCCTAATACTAATTTCAACGTCATGATTTGGTCACCATGTCATTGTATGTCTACTACACTATCTTTTAAATATTTATTTATGATAATACCAACTCCGTTTAAGCCTTTTCTTTACCTGAGTACCATAATTTAAAACTTGTATCCTCTATCTCCTTTGCTTTTTCTCCAACCCATTTTGTCTCTTGTAAACATAGAATATGAATCTTTCTCCGAATCATAGTATCTACCACCTCCATTAGCTTACCAGATAATGTTCTGATATTCTAAGAACCATTACGAATCTTATTATCTATGACTAGCTTCATTACCCTCTGCATCCGTCTATATTCAAAATGTGGAGACCCTCTTTGAAAATTATTCACTACATTCGGGCGACAATGTAGCAGGACTAACTTTTTTACCCACACTCGTTCATGATATGGGAACCCTCTTTGCAATTGATTCACTACATTCGGGCGAAAATATAGTTGCCCTTGCTTACTTATTACTACATTCGGGCTCTGCAGCACATTGCTAGGCAGGGACGCCCCCAAAGCAATGCTCATAATTTTTGTAATCCATGTTATAAAAATCCGGCGAAGTTTTACGCTGGCTGTCGGAAGCCTAACATAACCCTCCTCCTTTATCCAGGCTTGGGACCGGTAATGCAACGGTGATCTCTTACATGGGTGGAGTTCATGTAAACTTACATGACTCCATAAATTCATAACTCCATTCATACATGATATCAACCCAATTTTGCAATAATTTATCCCTAAAAGCATGATATGTAGGGACTCTATAAAAGAATCTCATACTAACAACAATAACATCTGTCATACTTTGAAAGAAAAAAATGAATTTACAACATTAAAAGGAAGATAATTTTTGTAAATAAATTCGGTGCACTTCATATCTACTTTGTGAATTACCTCCTTCGAAACCATAGCTGATTTTATACCTGGTTGAGCTCCAGGAGTTGTATATGAGAGAAAAAACGAATACATCCCACTACCTCTACCTTCTCTACTACTCCTTATAGTCATCGGGTAAGTAAGAGCTCTTATAGTGAAAAAAAATCAATTTCATTACTACTACCCCCAGAACCTATACTATTTCCCTTAGCTTGCCTTCTTCTTACTGCCTCAACCGACTCTTCTTCCTCTTTAGCTATACCATGAAATTTTGTACCATGTATCTCTCTAATAACATCTTCAAATTATTTAGAGTCTTATGACTTATCTCCACCGCCTATTTATGCCCTTCAACCATATTTTTTTCTTTTTTCTAACCTCTAATACTTATGCAATTTAATACTTTACTATTTCAGACACCCAAAGACAAGCACTAACACACTTCTTGGTTCCCATAAGATGGTATTTCATACGAGAAATTCCTCCATGCTTAACTTTATTGCAAAAAATACAATTATTCACTAGCCTATTACCTTCGTACATTGGTTTCATGTTGGATCGACTCGATTGAAAGTCATTAGGCATAAAAGAGAAATAATAAGAAGAAAGAAGCTTTTGAAAGAGTAAAAATCATGTAAAAAAATCAATTTCATTACTACTACCCCCAGAACCTATACTATTTCCCTTAGCTTGCCTTCTTCTTACCACCTCAACCTACTCTTCTTCCTCTTCTTCTGCACCATGAAATTTTGTACCATGTATCTCTCTAGCAGTATCTTCAAATTATTTAGAGTCTTGTGACTTATCTCCACCGCCTATTTATGCCCTTCAACCATATTTTTTTCTCTTTTCTAACCTCCAATACTTATGCAATTTAATACTTTACTGTTTTAGACACCCAAAGACAAGCACTAACACACTTCTTGGTTCCCGGTATTTCATATGAGAAATTCCTCCATGCTTAACTTTATTATAAAAAATACAATTATTCACTAGCCTATTACCTTCGTACATTGGTTTCTTATTGGATCGACTCGATCAGAAGTCATTAAGCATAAAAGAGAAATAAGAAGAAGAAAGAAGCTTTTGAAAGGGTAAAAATCATGAAATCTATACGAAAAATTTGGGTCAAATGATAAGAAGGGGATTATGTCACAAATTCGATAAGAACCCTAAAAATGGGAAAAGGCATTGAGTGAGAAAACTTGATAATATTGAGATTTCTCCAAAAAATCAACAAAAACAATGATGAAAAAAGGGGTTGAGAACAAAGCATTGGAGTTAAGATAAAAAAAAATGAATTTGAAAAACTCGGATCCCGGGTTTTTATACCCTAAAAATTGGCAGTGACTTGTACTACCATATCGTATAATACGACAAGATAAAATGCATGTTGCGATACACGTACATGTATCATGTTGTATTATCATATGATACATGATAAAATAGTATCATACAATACGATATGAATTTGATAACATTGGTTGGAACAAAATTTCTAGCGTTGAACATAGAGGAATTAGAGGGATTATCCTGAAGTCGTCTCCTAATAATTGAATCAAACGTGTCATTCTGATGTGTGTAGCAAGGAAAGCAAATCTGGGATACTTGCAAACTTTGAAGTACTGCAACATTTACGATCTAGAGGGATGAAACAAGATCGTTTTGTCTCATTGAATACTGCAACTCAGTCAGAATATCAGGTACGATTGTAATGTTTTGGCAACTCCTCCCCTGTCGTCTGTGCTACTAGTTGCCCTTAATATCCTCTACGTTCTATTGTATTCCGTAGGGAACTGAATCCACACTTTTTAAACATGCTTCCAGGTATTCGGTTATCTTGTTCAAACATCTGCAGCAAATCAGACAAGAGAAAACATTAATGAATTCCTAAAGAGATCGGAGAAGTACAAACTTACGAGTGCTGAGAAGGTTCAGATTGTCAACCTAAGCCCTGCTAGACCAGTTGAGCTTTTTGCGGTAATCCTACATCCACCTTTTAGAACAAATTTTCTGCTTGGATTGAATAGTATTCATTCTTTTGTGTTCCTTCCTGCTACCTGAAAGTTGCCATAGTTCATCTTATATAAACAAAGGTACAAGACAACTGCATTACAAAATTGGTGGAGGATTAGTTTGATGAAAAAATAGTCTTTCTCAGTAGAAAAGAACAACTTACTTTGGCGTAGTTCATATGAACAAACATGGACGAGTGCTGTCTTAGCCACACTGTATGGGTTTTTGTGCTAATACGAATTCCTTGCTGTTAAGATTTTACATTTTTGGATTCATCATGTTGGTCTTTTCTATCTTAAGTTATCTGATGTGACAAATATCCTTTTAGTGCTCTAATAGTTTGATCGTCTCAGAAGGCAGAATGTGACAAAATTCTCTTCCTTCTGAGTAATACTGCAAGAAACTGCATGCTCTGTCGGGCCTAGAAAGCCTCCATTTGTATACATTTGCTTAGAACTCACAGCAGTATTAGCACCTGATATACAACATCACATAAAAATACTGAAAATCAATGAACTCAGTGAAAGGTGGGGTTCATCATGCTCTAATTTATAAGAAACAGACGAAACTTCAACTTTTTAACCTGTTGTGACGTACCTTGAGCCGATCTTATCCCTCGTGGACATGTGGTTGCAGATCATGGAACAACTTGAAAATAGAATGGATGAGGACCAGGTGAATGAGTTTGTGCAAATGGTGGTCGAGCTCTTGCCACCTCTTGCATATAACCCTGCCGATGAAGACACATTGGAACAAGAACAGGAAGCACAGTGATCACCACTTTGCAAGATGTGCATTTCTTCCTCAGCAAACCAAATGGAAATTTTGGAAGCATGTTTTCTGTAGAATGCCTGTGCTTTAGGCATGGCAATGGGGTGGATTGGCACCCCACCTGAACCCTCCCCACATTTAGGAAAAATGTACGGAACCCATCCCACGGGTCTTAGGGTTTGCCGCCCCGAACCTACCACACAGGACCGTTAGAGCTTATTGGTCTGTTGAATGTTGGCTTGATCAAGTTTGGCCAAATTTCAAGCGAAACTTGATATGCTCAGCTAACTTCAAGCTGCACTCGTAAAATTAGGAAGAAAGCGCTTTATATTGAACAAATTCAGTAAACTGTTGGAGAATAAGGCTTTAAGTTCTTCCAATCACAATGACTTGATCCAAAATTATTTAAGCTCTTAGCTTAAGTTTGATTTATGAATGTGTCTACTGAGCTTAATCATTTTGAGATTTAGTGTTAAGCATGTGCAGCCCCTGGTTCACCTTGAACCTTTCACAATCGAGCTGTATCCCATATATGTTTTCATTTGAGCGTCTTGTTTGGCCTAATGTTCTTAAATTCGTGGTGTTGGCCAGAACTGATTGAATCTTTAGCCTGAGCTCATAAAGTGGCCAGTTGCATCTACTGGGTATTGAAGTCATGGCCTTCAACTTGTGACTCAACCATTAAGAATGGCTTGGGCTTGGGCTCAAGATGGGTACAGCTATACTCGACCTGACCAGAACCTTAACAGTGTGGATACGGATTTGTATTCACTTTTCTCTATGGGGCAATTTTGTGTGTGTATATATATGCATGATTTATACATTGAGAGTTTAGATTGAAGGAACCTACAAAAACAGAGAACAATAAGGAACTCATCACAAATGCTTGATCTTTGAAATAAATGATTGTAGTGGTACACTGCAAAGCATTTAATGCACATGATACTTGTTATTATGTGATTGAGTGGGTTTTTTAAATCTCCTCTCTCTCTCTCTCTCTCTCTCTCTCTCTCTCTCTCTATATATATATATATATATATATATATATATATATATATATATATATATATATATATATATATATATCTTTTTGTTGTATAAGCACTTGATAGTAGGAATGGCAATGGGGTCGGGTAGGGGCTCCATCCAATCCCGTCCGGCACAAAATTTCTTACAGTTCGCCCCACCCCAGGGTCGCGAAGTCCAAGCCCTGCACCCGTCCTGCAGCCACCTTATTTGACCGCTCTGCCTCATACCCGCCCCATGGATACCTAAAAATAATGCTTTTGAAGTTGATGATCACTTCAATTCAGATCATCAGAAGTGAGCAAAAGCTACCTTTGCATCCATTCCGTAAAATCATTGCAAAAGATCGAATATAGACTAATACAACATGCATCATGAAGAATTTCAAGAGGAGAAACATGTAAAAACTGTGAAACCAGCTGTCATTCTTTCAATGTTAAAGATGAGATCTTTCTACTACAAGCAAAACCCATGGAAGAACATCCAAACTTTACTAAATCTTAGTCAACGACTATACAAAGAGGAGTTGGGAAATCAAGATGAACTCGAACTGCAAGATTCTCATATACATTCACATTGATTGATGAGAAAAAGAGAGCATTAATAGCCAAACTGAAAATCATCAATATATTTTGACCTTGAACTGCTCCACATCGTCTAGTACAAAATCGATACACAATAGAAGTTTTAATGTACAATCGTACTTTGCTCAATACTTAAATTCTAAATTTTCTTTTACATTTTTCCAATAAGCATAAATAGTGTACAATATATGACATACTAAGATTCACTTATATGCATCTTCTGATATGAGCTATGTATAATTTGTACCACTTTCATATCAACCTAATGTATCACACTGCCAACAATGAATATTGCAGTTAACAGCAAAATCACAGAAAAGCTGCAACAATAGGTCTCTCGCTCTGTGGATTGACATAAGAAATCTTGACATAAATTCTCATAGATCAATTTTACATAGAAATTTCATATATATCTGACATGAAAAACATATAAATTTAATCGATTGATCATCCTATGGCAAGAAACCAACATAATGCATGGCAATTATTGTACTCGGTAAAAAGCAGCTATGCTTCTGACAAGAGACGTGTTCTTATATATGCCTTGACAAAACATAGTATCTTATTACTTTCTCTCGCTCATTCCATAATAAAGACGCGCATTAATGTGATGCCAAAAACTCTGCAACCTCGTTATGGAGCATCTAGTCTTTTAAAAGTACGAAAAATCAATAAAACCCACAAATTAAAAGTAGAATTAGCAGACGCTGATATATGATAAATGAGGACAAATTGGCAACAAACAAGTACTTGACCATCATTTGAGACAACTTGAGCCATTGCCAGTTCTTATAGAGGGCCATTCACAAAACTGGGAAGGCCAATTCAGATATGACGGAAATACAACAAGACAAAATCATAGTTTATGGGTTATGATCGGATTGGTCTACTTTTGACATAAACACAAATTTAAACACCTAACGTGACACAAGAAAAGAAATTGTTGACAATTAGCTTAAAGGATAAAAAAAAGGTAATTAGCTTAACGATAAGATAATTCATTGCTTACCAATGCAAAATTCATCACGAAAGTGACACAGAATCCTCTTCATTGTTATTCTACAATTCAATCATGGTAACATAATCATCCACAATAAGCGGTTTAGCATATGAAAATTAAATAAACAAGTAACATTTAATATATTATAACAAAGTAAACTGTACAAATATATTAAATTATAAAGATTAATAAAATCTAAGTATTACGATTTTCCAAAGCTCATAACCAATTCTGACAACACATTAAAGCTACTATTATTGATTCTTTCAATTTACTTTAATGATCACTGATTACACGACCCCTAGTACTAAATGCAGATTGAGAAGCAATAGTAGTAAGTGGAATGATCTGAACTCTGGGATTCTCTAACAGGAACTGGATTCAAACTAACTTCTTGACTTTAGATACTTACTCCATCCATTATCCAAATCTTTTAGCACCAATAAATAAAACTTATGTAACAAGCAAGTAATTGAGATAAGATATTAGATATCAGTAGCCTATAAAAAATATAATCAATGTTACAATTGACCAAATATCAATTCAAAACCTGACCATACACCAGAGTTATCTTTTTTCAGCAGAGCAGAACAACCACTGTTTGAACAATTCATTATCCTTTTACGAACCGAACCAAACCAAACCAAATTGCTAGAGAGATTTTCTTGAATACCTTAAACAGAATGCCTTTTATTTATCTCAAATTTTGCTATGCGAAAGTTAAAACAAAAGTGTTACTCCAAATCTCCTTAAAATACCTTAATACATTTACCTTTGAGTGTATAGTTGACGGTTTAGGTAAAAATTCAAAAAATTGTCATTTGTCAACTCAAGTTTTTTTTTTTGTTACAAGAGGAAGCCGAAGCCTTACACACCCACCTACACGTGCACTCTTTGAGAGTCGAACTCCCCACCAACAGCAAGGGTGCTAGAGCACTCTGACCTTGAGCTAACGCTCTGAGTTGTCCACTGAAGGTTTTGATTCCAGGGGTTGATGGAGATGAGGGTGCTTTCTCTGTAAGGGCGGCCTTTCGCTGGGCTGGAAGGCACAATTCCTCTCCCAAATGGTTGCGCACGTGATTTGCTTAAGATTCGATGCCGAGCAATCTTGATTGTGATGGTTTACAAATAGACTGAAAATATCTTTTTGTCATTATCTTCTAAGACATTATTCTTGTACACAATCAAGCTCAATGGCAACTAAGAATCCTAAACGACCCCACTTAGTTTGAGAAAAGGCTGGTTTGGACATCACCTGGCTGTTCAAATGGATCAGGTTCACACTATTCGAACATTGCATCGGAACTGCCAGTTGGAAAGCAGTGATTCAATCAAAACCAGAATCACTGGTTTTCCTTTAATTTAATTTTCTTTATTATATATGTATAATTCTTATAAAATATTTTTTCATTACAAAATCTAACTTGCATCGGTTAGTTCGATTTTTCATTATGTTTTTAAAGCAAAAACCGAAACAAAACGGAAATCAAAACCCGACCAGAACCTAAATGGATCTAGAGCCATCAAACCCAAAACAAAACCGGACTTTGGACTGCAGTGAATCAAGACCAGAACCAGTTGTTTCCCGGTCTAGTTATGGTTTACTCGTAACAGGCCATGTCTACTTGTATATACATCTTTGAGCATATAATGCTACGGTTAGCGTATGCCATCAATGGAATGTGCCCAGGAACCGAAAGGCAGCGCTCGAGGTTCAAAGATTCTTAATTAATCGCGATCTTTCTATGCGATGGTTGGCGAAAAATGAGGGCCCACAAGCAGCTGGCAACGCCAACTGGTTTCCACACAAAGGGGAGATTCATCCCCCACATCATTCTCAGGCGGAGGTGAGGAACTGGCAAAAGATCGGTGATTAGAGCAACGGAACCGGTAGGGATGGCAATGGCCGGGTCCTCCAGGGTGCGTTTGATACAAGGATCTAGGAGAGTTTGGACCAAGTATCAGTATAATTCGTGAATCAAACACAAAATTATAGTTTTTCAAAACGGTTACAAGCCCATAAGAATATGGGTCTACATTTCTAGTACTAGGAACCGGACACCACAAATCAAAGACAACCCAACAAGCAATAGAGTGAGTACGAGATAGGAGCAAGTCATATATATATATATATATATATATATATATATATATAGAGAGAGAGAGAGAGAGAGAGTTTTAAATGCACAATTTGTGTATAAAATTTTACATAAACATCTCCAATGTTCAATCTTTCGTACCAACGGTAGATATTTGAAGTATTTTGCATACAATACACATGATATAAGACATATAATAGTTCTTTAATTGAAATCTCTATGATTGATTTTTAAAATCATACAATATAGATATTTAAATAAGATTATGCAATTTAAATATTATACAGCTATTACTCTCTTTATATAAGCCACCCCTTAATTCAATGCATAGTATATGTAATAAATAAGAATAATTCTTAAAGCACCTGCTGATAATTCTTATAACACCTGGAAATAAATAACAGAAAAAACAATTATTGTGAAATATATTAAAACAACTCGATAAATCTTGTAATATAATTGATTCATTAATCTAATCAATTCAAGCTAGGTTATTAAAGCAGTAGAGCAAATTGCTCATGTTTGCCAACTCATTTATGGAAAGCTAGGTTCTTAAACGAACAACAACGATAACTTCAATTGTAGAATGGCACGAGCTGAATTATTGCCAGAACAGAAGAAGAGTGCTGGCTGATGTGATGTTGCTTCGTGGTATAGAGTCTAACATTCTGGATGTGCTAAACCAAATACAGGGGTTGACAGTGCAGAATCCAATTAATGGAAGTTGGATTGGAATTGTAGGCTTGGTTAGTCAAACATTCTGTTTTAGTTATTGCAAATTCAACAAAATCCATAAAAAGAATCGGTTTACCTGCATTAACAACACTTTTTAAGGACCATCCAAGGAATAAGGTGAGAGATTCAGAGATCATTTTCAATGCTTGTTAAGTCATTAGGAAAGTTCTTGAAGAGCTTCTTAGTTTAGATTTTGTCACTCTTTTGGTGTACAACATAATTAGTAACATTGTTACATTATATGAGTTGTGGGAACTCAATCTATAGGAGCAGGTACCACATGGTAAGTGAGACCAAACAGACCTAGCGTCTTTAAATATTGAGTAGGAGGATCTTTTTTACATTTATTATTCTTCAAGGATACCATATAGAGCATGAAAAATATTTTAACATGTTTCAACAACAAGGTTGCAAATGAACCTGCTTGGCCTGTAAATCTAGTGGCATTGATCAAGTTGTTTAAAATATCAGTATCTCACAACCTACAATTGACATGTTTGAGATTTTGTATGATGGCTATAATCCGAACGGTTAACCCGAGAGAATAGTGAAATTCCTCTCCTAGTTACACTTATAAGAAGCTCTACAGAAGAATCGATTGAAAAGGTAATTAATCTTACCAATTCTTGTGAAATAGTAATAAAGCAAATTGCCCTATTTACTTTCTCATTTATGCAAAGCTAGGTTCTTAAATGAATAACATGTAGCTTAGAACAACAACGAACACCGAGACCTTAGTTTCTTTCATCAATGGTTAATGGTTGTCAATATTAGTCTTTCATCAAAGAATAACAGTAAAGTTTGTCAGTGCAGGCGGTTGTGCTTTGGTTCGTCACCGGAGGTTGCCTAAGTTGCAGTGGAACGTGGGTTGAGCCAGGAGACGCCTTCTGGTATGAGAGTGAAGGAAGAAGATGGAATTGTATACGGTTTCCTACATACAACTTTTTCACGAAAGATGTTTTTCTATTCTCAGTGTGTATATGAATTTTTGTTTTCTGTATTCTTTGTATAGTATTTATAAACGACTTCATCTTTCTGGTTTTCACGTCTAGGTTTTCCCTTACAATCTATTTTTTTATTTAATTTATGTAATATTATACATTTATTCATGTATATGTTTTCTTTTGTATAACGTTTTACAGCTTAAGAATGGTTATTTTTGCGTTACATCTCCCACTTTGTCATTTGAGCAAGTAATCTGACATTCTGGTTTTGCCTCCCACTTTTCTAAGGCTTTCAAAGTTATGTCATGTATGATTGTTATTGCAATCATTACCCATTGTGTGGTTTCTTATATACACAATAATCAAACATATCTCAAACCCATATTTGTAACATGCTTTGAGAAAAGATTCTCTGTTATGCCTTTAGTCAAGGGGTATACCAACGTGTCATAAGTTGGCATATATGAGATGAATATTTCCTTTCTCATAAATTTATCATGAACATAGTGGTATTTAACCATTATTTGCTTGCTTTTGTAGTTATCAACCCCACTCTTAATTAGAATAATTGTTGTGTTGTTGTCACAATAAATAACAATTGGCTCGTTGCCTATATTGAACTTCAAATCACATATGAAGCGACTTATTCAAACGACACTAGTTACTGCCATACAACAAGTCACATACTCAACCTCCTATATATGCAATGCTACACAATCATGTTTCTTGCAAGCCCATAAACAACTCTACCTCCAAATAAGAATATTTGTCCTAAGGCTGATTTGTTGTCATCTTTCCTCCCAATCAAATCAACATTTGAGTATCTTACCGCTTTCAGTTTATTTGCTTGAAAACACAATTTTAAGTCTTTTGTTCCTTTAAGATATCTTAGGATAATTTTCAGAAGACCAATAGCGAAGCTGATATCAGGTTTTATATATAACATTACATTCATCAAGCTACTAACAACTAGTACATAAAGAACATTAGGCTTATTGTCTCCCTCACTTGGACAATCAACCTTATTTAATTTGACCCATTTCGCAATGAATATGGATACAAACTTATATTCACCTATTTTAAATTTCTTGAGGACATGTTTGATATCTCTTTCCTGACTTAGGCACAATCATCCTTGTTTTCTTCTAAACCACATCAACTATATTTGCTTTTCTCAAGATACCCTTAGTAGAGATTCATCTATTAACATAGATCTTGTCATATTCAATAAGGTCATGTTATACCTTTCTACTACACAATTCTGTTGTAGTGTTCTAGGCATTGTATTTTGCTTTGTAATACCAAAGTCTTTGTAGTATTCTAAAAATTCTACAACTTACTGCCTCTATCTGATATTAAAATTTTAATTCTATGCCCCATTTGGTTCTCAACTTCTTGCTTATATTCTTTAAAAAGTGCTTCAGATTTATGTGTTAAGCTATATATATATATATATATATATATATATATATATATATATATATATATATATATATATATATAAGTAATCATTGATAAATGTTACAAAATATACCTTCCCATGATGAGATCTTACACTAAAAGGTCCACATAAATCAGTGTGAATGACTTCTAACAAAGTTGTTATCCTTGTTATTTCCTTGAAAAATATTTTTCTTGTAATTTTTCCTTGTATACAGGTTTTACATTTACCAAAAGTGTTTTCCTGAAATCCTGCTAATAAATTAAAGTCAGATAATTTCTTTAACTTTTTTAGACTTATATGTCCTAGGAGTTTAGCCACGCCACACATTCATATCAACATTAAAGTCATAATTGATATAAGCAAAAAATCCTTCTCTTTCATTTATTTTTAGCTTGAACAATCCTAAAAATGCTATCATTTCATGCTTCCTTATGGTTACTTTGCCATGAACAAACCTGACTTCAAAACCTTTCTTAACCAAGGCAGGAACCAAGATCAAATTACGCATTATAGTTGACACAATTAATATATCAATTAGAACAATTGGTGTGCCTTGTACATGAATCCTAAAGGACCTCACTCCAAGGATATATGAAAAGCTGTTATTTTCCATATACACCCTATGTTCTTCTAGTTTATATTCCTTTAAGTCCACAACCCATTTTTTGCTCTTCCAGATATGTATTATTACTCAAGAGTCAATTCATCGGCCAGAAAATAGTAATAACTGAATATGTAGCTTAAATGCAGTATCATATTTAGTTGTTATTGAATTAAACAACTCTTTTGTAGTCTCGTATTCTTCAAATACCCTAATGAAGTCATCCTCTATACAGGTTAGCATTATAGTTCTAGCTATAATATCATCTCTAAGGAACATTTTGTAGGTTTCTTTTTCCTTTTCAATTGTAATTATAGTAAGTGGTGAAACTATATTATTTAGAACATAATTTATACCCTTAAGTGTAAGTACTAATAAGATACGTCTTTTTCATACTTGAAAATTTATACTATTCAATTTTTTCTATTTTTGCTAACTCCCATACACAAATCCTAGAGTTTATTTTAGTTTGTTTGGCAAAAATCACAATGTGAAAGTCTAAAAAAGAGAGGAAGCAAACAACCACATATGTTAGATGATATATAGTAGATTGCCTTAAAATCAATTTACATAAAATATTTAGGTACGTATCTGAAAAATTTTCAAGTACCTAAGAGTAATTTCAATTGATACTTAGGTACCAATTTTGAAAAAAATCTTAACTTGATTCTGTTATCTCAGAACCAACTTAGGAACAAAACAATAAATTTTTCTTTATCTCGTGTGAGTGTAATTTTCCAAAAAGCTTCATGTGCAAACCAGAAATTTACTCTTTTGTCCGATTTTGTAATATTTCAAAAAGACCTAGAGCAGAATAGTAAAATGACGTATTATTTTCTATAAAATTCGTGACTGATTGAGAGTGGAATTGTAATTGTATCCATTAACCATATTTGTAATTTTATTGAAAAGATTAGGGCAGTACCATCTTTTCACACAATGATAAAACTATACAATTTTGACTATTTAGGGGGCGCCCTTGGTTTCAAAAAATCGTATACAGTTTCTAATGTTTAAGAAGAGAAAGGGAAAAATAGAAAGGGAAAGAGAGTGAGGAAGAGGGCGATAGGAGAGACAAGGAGCGAGAGATACTGCGAGGGGAGAGAGAGATGGAGAGATACGATGAGGAGAGAGAGAAGTAGAGCGAGTTTTGTCTCGCCTCTTTCACCGCTCTTCTTGGGCTTCGATGCTCCGCCTTATGGCTAGGCTTCATCGCTGCACCTCGCCGCTCTGCTTTTTTGCTGAGCCTCTTCCCTTTGCCTTCTAGTTGAGCTTATTTATTTATTTCTTTCTTTCTTTTCGCTCTGCCTTCTAGTTGAGTCTTATTCCTTTACTTTTTGGCTAAGCCTCATCACTACACTTCGCTGCTCTGCCTCGTCGCTCTCTGTTCTTATACCATCCTCTCTTTAGCACTCTTTGTTCTTATACCAGCTTCTCTTTGCTTTTTACCAAAAAAATGTCCAGCAATCTCTTCTTTATATTTTCTTTTTTTTTTTTATTTAAACTATTTTACCTGTTTGTATAGATTCCTGAAAAGTCAGGCCCCTAATACCAATGTCGATGCAGGCGATTCTACTCTGCTTCGTCACTAGAGGTTGCTTGAGTTACAACAAAACGTGGGTCGGGCAAAAAAATACCTTTTGGTATTAGAGCGAAGGAAGAAGATGGAGTTGTATATAGTTTTCTACATACGGCTTTCTGAGGTAAGATGTTTTTTATTCTTACTTTATACATGAATCTTTGCTTTTTATATTTTATAATATTTATAGACAACTTCGTCTTCCTTCTATTTTTATGATTTAATTTCTGTAACGTTATACATTTATTTATGTATATGTTTTCTTCATATAATGTTTTACAAACTCAAAATGATCATTTTTGCGTTACAAAGTTTGCTTACCTGTGATTGCAAAACTACAGTTGCCTTGGACTACGGTTGCTCGAGTTTTTCTGTTCAATCAATTGAGATGGGCCGCTGGTGATTGGACTCTACTATTGAGCGAAAGAAAATACCTTATAAGAAAAAAACCCGAAGGTTATAAGTAAATATATATAGTGCAGAGCCGGGCGAGGTGGGTCTGCCTCAAACCCACCCCTTATCGTGCCCCACATCTCTTTCTTCCGTTGCTTCGTCCTGCCTCATACGGGGCGGGTCCCAATTGCCATCCCTACTTGATCTTTTCTTTTAATATTTCAACATAAAAAAATACAATAAAGTTATCCCTGAATATTCAATAAGACTCGGGTCTGGGTCCAGTATTACCGTTACTAAATGCACTTCAGATCCGAACGGGGTCTGACCCGTAACGGCTCTTTGCTCCTACCGTCAGAGCACGAAATGACACCCTTGTCCCTGAAGCCTCATCCCTACAGAACGCCACTTCCCCTTTCCTCTCCTTCCTTCTTCTTTTGCTCTCGAAGCATCCACTCGGAGAGCGCGAAGCACCAGAATGGCGGCAGTTTCCACTGCGTTCCTCCGACCGCCGGCTGTATTCCCGTCGTATTATCCGGCGACCCTCCGCTACAGTCCAGTACGTCTCTCAGCTCTCCCTTCCCTCCCCTTCAAAACCCAAACCCTAACCCTTCTTCCTCTGAAACACCTTAGCTTCCCTATCCGTCGTCCCGACCAGTTTCGTGCCATAGCTTCCTCTTCTCCCCAAATTACGAACCCTGGTCGACTCTCTGACTCTGCCCGCACCGTCTCGTTCGTCCTTGCGGCCGCTTTCACTCTCTCCCGTTGCGTCGTCTCCGCTGTGAAGAATTCCATCGCTAGGATCAAGGCCGCTATCTCGACTCCGTCCGCTGATGAGCTCTCAGCGCTCCGGCTCCTCCAGGACAACCTCGTTTGCACGGTTGGGCCACTCTTCTTCGCCGCTGTCCGTGATCGGCCCACCGGATACCTCAATACGCCGTTGACAGTGGTCGCATCGGGATTGGCGAGGTGGTTGGATATCTACAGTGGGGTTTTGATGGTTAGGGTTTTGCTCAGTTGGTTTCCGAATATCCCGTGGGATCGGCAGCCGCTTTCGGCCATCAGAGATCTCTGCGATCCTTACTTGAATCTCTTCAGGAACATCATTCCACCCATTTTCGATACTCTGGATGTTAGCCCGCTGCTCGCTTTCGCGGTTTTGGGTACGCTTGGTTCGATCTTGAATAGTAGTAGGGGTTTTTAATGGCTTTACTGGGTTATGGTTTATAGATTAATGTTAAGTAGAACATATGTGTTGGCTTTGTTAATGGGGTGTATAAATTTTGATCAATTTGATATTAATGGAGTTTTTGGAATAATGTGATCGGTTCTTGTTGCTTATCTACTCAATGTGACGATGAGATTGTTTAATTCGAATATTTTTTCCTTGTACTGCGTTCCGGTTGATGGTATGCTATAGATCAAACGAGAGAAATTTCTCATTTACCTTGTGTAATTGCAGTTAAATCTTTTATGGTGCATCTTTTTCAGAAGCATATTATTTTCTGAAAGGATTCATATTGTTGGTGTCTGCTCTTGGTGTTGCCTATTGGCTCTACTCATTAGCCTTGAATGAGGAGATAATTTGAAAAGGGAAGGCACATAAGCGGACGGGCGAAAAAAAATATGAAAATGAAGAGTCCCTTCCCTTGTTATATAGCAAAGATCAGTAAAGTTAAGTATCATACAACGTGTTGAAATGTCTCCCTTTTCAAGCTAAAATGCATAAAGGTTCATTAAGCAGACTATCCACCAAAACAATACCAATGTTGGTTGGTTATTCTTAAACATGTAAATATGCATAAATAACTCCCAGTACACCTTGAACTTGACATCACGAAGAGGTTGCTTCCTGATGTGCTAACTTGATTCTGATGAGTGTTTCCATTAATAATGGTGCTTTGTGTTTAATCTTTTTGCCATCAACTTCATATTTACACGTGCAGTTTGCTTCATGATTTCTATCGCATATTAGCACGTTTAAGAACAACTCTCCAACTTTTCTTCTTTGCTGTGAGCCATGTCTTTTGAATGAGTCGATGTTTATGCAATTACAACTCTGTTACTATTTGAATGTGTTGATTGAGTATCTTTGTTCTATGAGAAGGCACTGTACAGCATCCATGTTTTTCCGGATCTATTTAATGATTCATGTCATCTGAATTCTCACCATTGTCCACCAAGATCTTCATGTGCAACTTATTTCATGAATGCTGCTCTTCATGCCATTGGCTTTGTTGAGTGAGAATTTTTTTCGTACCTATGCAAACCTATTATTCTGCTGCAGTCTGCACTTACCGTTATCTCTTATGCATGAACACATGACTAATTCGTGCTGATGTTCCAGTGAGCAACATGAAGCTTATTCCTGTCATGTTCTGTTTAACTTTGTTTTTTCATGAAACAAACAATGCTGAGAGAGGCATGCTCTACCTCAACCTTTACTGCCATTTCCCCCATTAAAAGTGTCAACGCTTTTTGGCATCTGGATTTGGTGGGTATAGGAGGTTTGCCTGAATATGGGCTTCATGTACCTCCGTTAGGACTTGTGGTTTGTGGTGAGCAAATATTTTGCTTTCGGTTTGATGTGCACTTCATTAGATGGCTTTGTAGCAAAATACATGAATTTTGGTTTTGTCAGAGGTGTGTTAGTGTAGCAGAAAGCTAAATGTTTGAGAGGTTAGGATTGGTGCTTGATATGAGCAGAAGGGGGTTGATATTTGCTTTGAGGTGGATCAGTCAGAGCTCCTCAAAGCTATTTTGAGAGCTTATAGTAGAAAAGGAGATAGCTATCCCTAAGGATTAGTTGTTTGAGACACTGTTGTTCGATGCGTATCGTTTTGCTCCATGATATGGACGTATCGTACCATATCGTATTGTACTTTAATATTAAAAAAATAGAAAATTATAAAAAAAAGAAAAAATTAGTAAGAATTCAAAAAAATCAGAAAAAATTAGAAAAAAATTTAGGAAACATCTGGTAATTGCAAAGAATTCATATAATACAAAGTTTAGTACATATTAATCATTCACCATTGAACAATTGAATTTTTTTTACATATTTTGAAGCAAAAAATGAAATACCTTTACATTTACATATTGTAATCAGGATCATCAACTAAATAATCTTCATCTTCTCCTTGCTAAAGATCCTCATCACCACCTGCTTCAAAATCAAAATCTTATCTACTTGATAATGTTGTTGCACTCATTCCAAATTAATTCATGCAATATCTTCTTGAGTTAGGAGGGCATTTTCTTCGTTATCTTCCATAATCTAGTCTTCTAATATATCAAAATTATCCAAACTTATTGGATCAAATTGACTTATTCTCTATTTACCTTTTGTAATTGCCTACAAGAAAGAAAGAAAAGTAATTAGTAAAAACATTAACAATTGAAGTCAAACAATATATTAAATTGCATCTTTAAGTACTAACTAATACAAGATTACCTTTGGCTGATGTTCCCATTAAGCCGCTTATGTTCCAACTTGTTGCGCTTTTTTGTATGGATGTGTTCAAAGACACTCCAATTCCTTTCACAATCCATTGTACTACAGGTTTAGCTCAGAACTGTTAATGCAAAATCTCTAAGGTTTGGGCAATCACTTCCAAACCTATTCCACCAAACATCTGTATAAAAAGGCAAACATTAGAGACTTAATCCACAATAATATAAGATTTAAGAAACTTAAATATGAAGATAAATAATTTACTTGAGCGCATATTAGTGCGGTTGTGAATTGCTATAGGGAAACTCATTAAGTGAAGAGCATTATCATAGATCTCCATATCTTGATGTATAACATATGCTCTACTCTTATCAGACACTAATCTATCTATACAATCAATAATGCCTCGATTAACCTCATCGTCCCTTTTAAAGCTTGCTAAATACCTGAATATTGGGTTTAGATAATATGCTGCATAAATAGGTTGATGCAATTGTTTGTTCTATCTATTATCTATAATTTTTCACATGAGCACATAATCTCTCTTTTTTCCATTAAAATTATTTCTAATGGCTTCTTTTGCCCTATCTATGGCTTCATAAAGGTAGCCCATAGATGGTTTCTCCTCGCTATCAGCCAATCTCAAAACCTTCACTAAAGGACATGTAATCCTCAACCGTCTAACACATGCATTCCAAAATGTACTCCTGAAGACTGTCTTTGAAATCTCATTCAACTTTTTGTTTCTTCTATTTTGATGTAACTCTGCAAATTGTTGCCACTCATCTGAGGAGAACATTCTCTTCAAGGCTTGCTTCTGTCTCACAATACTCTGTACAAATAAGAAACTAGTTGCAGCTATACGAAGAAGTTCTGCACCATCTATATATCTCCTCATCATACACAATACAAATGTATGGTTGTAGATAAATTTGGTGATATCTTGGCAACACTCAGTTGTTGCCTTTATCTCATCCATCTCACCAATATCTTCAAGGACGAGATCTAAACAATGGGTTGTGCATGGAGTCCAATAGAAAGTCCCATAAGTATCTGCTAAATACTTTCCAACCGCTTTAAAGTTAGCTGCATTATCTGTAATCAATTGGACTACATTCTCTAGCCCAACCTCGCATATCACCTTATCAAACTCTTGCTTTAGGATCTCTGTAGTGTGTCTCTCCTCTAACATGTTTAGAGATCTCAAAAACATAAGTCCTTTAGGACAGTAGATAAGAAAGTTTAACAAGGTCCTTCCTCGCCTATCTGTCCATCCTTCTACCATGATAGTACATCATGTCTCCTTCAATGACTCTCTCAAAGTCAAACAATATTCTTACACTTCAATGATGGTCTTATATAATATCTTCCATCTCAACTTCTGATAAGAGGGCATATTTTATCCTGGACCAATATTAGTAATTATATTTGTCATTGCTTGAAAATGAAAACTATTTGCTGCATTAAATGGAATGCATGCATCATAAAACCATCTACCCACTCCAAGGTCTACTTGATCATGCAGTTGTTTTGAAGTCATAGCAGCACGAATTCTAGGTTGAGCACCAAGTGTAGTGTTAGGTGGAAAAAATGAATGTATGCTAGAAGCAACTCTTCCTCTATTCCTTCTTGAGTTTTCTCTTCTACCACTTCCACTTTCAAAATCTTAAGCAACTCTTTTTTCCTTGCTTGGTGGTCGAGAACTACTACCAATCTCTGTTCTACCATCTGAAGGAATACTATCAGTCAATCCAATAGCATTATCATCATCTTCCTCAAACATCCCTAAATCATCCTTTTGTTGTCTCCTCTCTTGTATGCTTTCAATCATATGAAGACATTGCCATTTAATGCCTTATGACAAACTTCTAACTCTGCTTGTACAAGGAGTAATTTCTTTCCTGGTTCCTGTTAGGTAGTGTTTTAATCATGAAATTCTACCACTAACCACCTTCTTACAAAACAAATATATGATCTTTAATCTAAAACTTATAAGGAGTTTCTAACACCCCTTTCTGCCATCTTAATGGAGCACTTTAATTCAATCAAAAACTTGAAAATAAAAGCACTTCATAAATCCCTAATCTTCACATAACACTCAAATAGAGTGTCTTCCACTTCATGAATGCAATAAAAATCATATCCACATATATAATAACTTCATATTTTGTTATTCAAAAGAAGAAAAACACAAATAACACAAAAAAACAACAAATACAAAGAAAAAAATTCAAAACAACAACAACAACAACAACTAAGCCTTTTCCCATACTAGACGGAGTTGGCTACATGGATTCTTTGTTTCCACGGATCCCTATCGTGTGCCATGTTAGCAGTTAACTCCCAATAAGCTAGATCATTCTTTATTGTTTCTTTCCAACACTTTTGTGGTCGTCCTCTACCTCTTTTAATACTTTCCAAATTTAGTTTTTCTAACATTCTTACAGGTTATTCTTTTGATCTTCTTTCTATATGTCCAAATCATCTTAAACGATGTTCTCTCATTTTATCCTCTATTGGTGCCACTCCTAATTTGTTTCTAATAACCTCATTATGTATACAGTCTTTTCTTGTATGACCACTCATCCATCTCAACATCTTCATTTCTGTATGTTATAATTAACTGCCCAACACTCATAACCATAAAACATGGCAGGCCTAATTGGTGCACTATAATATTTACCTTTTAACTTTAATGGTATCTTCTTATCACAAAGAATACATGATTAACCAACCAGCATTAATTCTATGTGTAATATCTCCATCAATTCTTCCATCACTCCGAAAAATTGACCCTAGGTATTTAAAGCTTTCCTTTTGGGGAATGCAATGTGTGTCAATTTTAATTTCCATGTCCTCTGAAGTAACCAAATGATCAAACCTACATTCCATATATTCTGTCTTTGTTCTACTAAGTCGGAGGCCTTTTCTTTCTAATGTTTCTCTCCATAGTTCCAAATTTCTATTAACTTTTTCCTTAGACTCCTCCACTAATACAATGTTATCTGAAAATAACATACACCAAGGTACTTCATCTTGAATATGTTTTGTTAACTCATCCATCACTATTATAAATAAGTATGGACTTAAAGTTGATCCTTGATGTAACCCAATATTAACTTCAAAGAAGTCCATCGTTCCTTCATGAGCCCTCACACATGTTTTTGCACCATCATACATGTCTCTTATAAGATTAAAATATGTCAAAAAAATTCAAAAAACACTCAAAATATAACACAATCCGAGTTAGAAGGCTTGTACAAACACCGTAGAGCACTTTTTTGGGAGCTTTGGACACGAATGAGGGGTAGAACTATCGAAAGATAGCTTGAGGTGCTATGCGAGTTTCTGTTTGGCCAGGGACCCTTTATACGGGTCTCTGGGCGTATCGTGCGATAGGGGCCATATCGCACGATATGGCATGATAACCTGTATCGTATCGCACAGTGCGATACGAACAACACTGGTTTGAGAAGTATCTTTTCATTTGGAAGGTCGAAAAATAAAATGTGTTACATGCTTTATCCTATATTACGGAGAAACCAAAAGATGCTCGAGGAATGGAGAACGAGTACATTTATACCCATATATAAGAAGAAGGGATTGAATGAATTATTGAGGTATTAAGTTGGTGAATCATATTGTGAAATTGTAAGAAGGAATTATTGAACATAGGTTGAGCCAAGTATTGAGAGATATTCATAATTGTGCAAATGATTGAGGTATTAAGTTATTGAATCATAATATGAAATTGAAAATTGTAAGAAGGAATTATTGAACGGAGGTTGAGACAAGTATTAAGTACTATGAAGAATCAATTTTGAAAAAGTTTATAGGACGTTTTAGAGAAAAAAAGAAATTTCATATGATAAGGTTTACGATAGAGTGCTAATATATATTTTTTGAAGAACCTTAGAAAAGATAGGTATTTATTGACATACATCAATCTTATAAGCGACATGTATGATGGTCCACAAATATGTGTCAGCACTCACGAAGGAACAACAAATTTCTTTGAAGGTAATATTTGATTATATCAAGGATCAATTTAAAGTCTATATTTATTTATATAGATCATTACGAGTTAACGAAACATATTTAAGATAGAGTACTTTTGTGTATGTCATTCGTGGATTTTTATGTTAGTGGATTAGTCTAAGGAAAAAGTAATTGGAAGTTGGAACAACGGAGAGAAATATAGGAAAGAAAAAACTTTCAACTTAGTAGAATAAAGACATAATATATGGAATGTAAGTTTGGTTACTTCATATGACACAAATTAAAATTGAGACACTTTACATCTCTTATAAAAAAGTTTTAAATACCTAAGTTCAATTTTTCTATCAAAGAGGGATAGAAAAATTGATGGAGATATTATGCATTGGAATTAATACAAAAGACGGGCAATTAATTATTAACATGTACAAAAGATGTTCGTGGCAAAAATGAAGATGTTGAGATGGATGAGTAGTCACACAAGGAAAGACTATATCCATAATGAGATTATTAGAAACAAATTGTGAGTGACATCAATAAATGATAAAATGAGAAAAAATCATTTAAGATAGTTTGGACACATAAAAACGATCAAAGAAAGCTTCGGTAAGAAGGCATGAGAAACTAGATGCTTCGGTAAGAAGGCACGAGAAACTAGATGTTGAAAATGTTAAAAGAGATATAGGAATACTACAAAAGTATTGGAAGGAAGCAAGAATGATCTAGCTTATGTGGAGTTAAATGTTAATATTGTACATGATCATGTTCTGGAGAAACATAGCCGACCCATCTAATATGGAAAAAAAAGTTTAGCTGTTGTTGCTGACATGCTTTATCCTACCTTCTCGATTGGACCCAAGTTTCATGTTTTTTTCCTTGCTAAGACGGAGAGTTGTTCTGCTTGTCAGATATTTACCAGTACAATTTTGAGGTGAGGCTGCCGGACATGGTCGTAGAGATCTAGTATGATCATACTTTTGACGAGCAAGATGATAAGGGGGCCCATTTTGTGACTTTCTTGGTTTTCATTGTCATACTTCTTTCTTTACACCACACAAACACTTATCATAATAGGAAGTCACACCCATATCAGACAACCCAGCACCCAAGACGTGCCAACTTTTTGAATTTTCTATGACGTTAAAGAATCTATATAGCGAACCCTATCTAGTGTTGCATAAGGCTTGATTCTGGTTGTGATTAAAGCTTCCAGCTTAGAGACACCATAGTGTTATTATTATGTTAGTTCAGGGTAACTGATCGTTTCTTCTGGTTTTATGGAAATGTCAATTATATAGAGTGATGTAATGTGCAATACAATATTTGGATATGTATTCGACACCCATGATCTTTTAAATTGCTGTATCTGGGACCGGTACCAGTACTCTTAAGACAGCTTTACATGTTTATGCAGTTGTATAAGCAGTTGTCTAACTCACCAATTTTCTTATCTCTGTCAATTATTTCCTCTTCTAGCTGCCTGTTTTGAATCCTGAGATCATCGAACTGTGAGTGAATGCTATTGATCTGTTCCTCGATTTCTTTGGTGCTTCTCTAAAATGCTTTGCATCACTCTCACCATCCGCCATGAATTGACCACAACCACGATCCCAGAGCTCTCAGCCTTGAGCGAGATCTCTAGACAGAGAGCGGCAGCCATTGCTGCGACCTCCGTGACGCGTCCTGCATGCTGAAGAAGCTGAAGCCTGGGGCCACCATCAGAACCATGTCTTTCAAAATGAGTATACCTAATATGGCAACTCCTGCCCAGTAAAAAATCTTGTCCTTCTTGGATGCGCGTCGACATGAAGAAACGTTTTTTACAGTGAGAACCAAATCAACGATGAGGAGGACCAGAACGAAAATTCGAGCTTCTGTAGATTTAAGGAGTCGTGCAAGATGAGACCTCCAATTTGCTGTGTTGTTCTCTTCATTTGGGTTGAAAAGCCACTTTCGCCTGTCTTCTGTTCCAGGTTGCTAGTAATTTCTGAAGTTCCTATGGATTCAATCGATACAGATCTCGGTTTTCTGGTTTCCATATGTGTGCCTGCAGACTCACACGCAGAGAGAGAGAGAGAGAGAGAGAGAGAGAGAGAGAGAGAGAGAGGCTAGTCTTTGAAGGTAATGAAACTGCGGAGATCAGGAGTCTGTTCCTTTAAGGTAAATACTGCGTCAGCTTCCAACAAGGGCATAGAGCTGTGGGTAGGTTTTGGGATTTCTGATAGGTCAGGGTTTCGAGTGCAGGCGGTGTGATAGGTGTTCACCTGGCCCTTGTTTGCCTTCGGAAAAAAAAAATCCATCACTTGGTGGTAGCGAGTAAAGATTGTCTATAGCATGACGTAGAAAACTAAGTATACAAAGCTGATTCCTGATGAGGCACAACCCACAAAAGGGAGGAACTCAAAACAAAAGGGAACCTGTAACCAGATAACAGAGCCCACGGCAGGCCACAATCTAAAGCTTGTGCACCAGGAGTTCCCTCCCCTTTTCCACAACTTGACCGGCTTGCATCAAGTCCGGGTTCTTGATGACGTAGGAGGAATGTTTTCTAGCAGGCAAGCTCGACCTTGCGGAGCCTACTGGCACCCCTCTTTCTGGCCATCACCTCGGCTGGACGGCCTGCATAACTGCGGATGATCTGGCCGGCTTTTGCAGCAATCTGTGAAGGTGACACTCAATACAAGATTCTAGGTAGGCTGGAACTCTAATTTTAATTTTTGCAGTGTCTAGTTGGCACCATGAATGTGTGGAATTATAGTTCTATGAAGCTGATTTTTAGTCAAAAGTATTGCTTATGTCAGGAGGTGGCCATAAGATTTACACGCAAGCTATAGTTTTCTCATTGATCGATACCTTTTCAACCTAGAGTTTTTCCTTTTATTGTAAGAAACCCTTGATCTCGTTCTTATTTCCGTCAGACGAAACACTTGTTCTTTTTGCTCTCTTTCTTTCTTTGTATTTTTTTATTTCCTTTTTTAAATTTTTATTTATCATATATTTTTCCCGTTGTTTTTCTATTGAGATTTGTTGAAGGGTGAACTTATACAGGACAAGAGTAAGAAAGAAACTTTCAATCTCAATTGAAATGATGGACTATGTGAGTCTAGGTCTCTAGTTCCAGTCCTAAAACTACGAGTCACACGCACCCTAAAAGACCCCATCTTGCCGGAAGCCAACGTTGAGCTATTCCGGGACGAGGAAACCGCGTTCACTTGATTCACAAGATCTGCGTAGTTGGTCGCTCTATGCGAATGATGCGGCTTCTGTTCTGCCGTCGTCTCCATAGTCTTCAACACGGGCGACCTGAAAAGCATTCACGGGACCTCTTTACCTCGCAAAACAGGCTCCTCCGTTTCCATAGCATTCACGGGACTTCTGCTTAATTCTTTGTGCCCTGCCTTATCTTATAGGCGCTACTTCCTAAAGAATCAGAGAAAAGATAAAACATGGAAAAGAAGTTGCTGTTATCCTACTCCAGGAATTCATAAACAATCCTGCATGGAGAAGGCATTTGACAAGAATCTTTAATTGATATCAAGCGGAATCGGAATAGAATCCCGAACCAATCTGGAGTATAATTGGAAGAAATCCTTGCCGGAAAAGAAGGAAAGCGAAGGAGATCGCGAGAGGAAATCGATGGATGTGACAAAATTTAACATTATTGGTTGTAATTATTTTCATAGACAGTAAAGTTCGAGGTGACTGACTTATCAACATATGGTTAATATTTCTGAAAGTCTACAAGGACATCGACTAATCTGGTTGGAGCTGATTTATCTACTGACAGAATTCGAACTCGAGACCTTGCTTAAGAAGTGCCGAATCACTTGAACCCACCAAACGTTGGTAGGTAAATGTTAAGTTATTATTACAATAACATTCTTCTTCTATTCCTTATACTATTCGTCATTGCAATAGTAAGGGATGACCTTTAACTTTTCTTAGATGGAGACTCATGGTCTAGAACCGGAGTAAACCAAAATCGATAGTATGACTTGGTCTAGTTCATGACTTTTAATGATTTGAATTGGTTTAAAAATAAAACTGAACCAAATCAGACCACGAATTCCCCTAAATATATTGTATATAGGTTGTTACAAAACACGAAAGGCCCAAGGATTGAAAAATCACAAAAATAAGAATATCCAATATTGTGTAATAATTAATCAATAAAAACTTATATTAGATATCAAATGAAATATTAATAACATGTATCATTATAAGTCATGAATAAAAAATACAGAAACAAATGTTAAGATATATTCTCGTATATAGAATACAACTACCAAACATGCGATACACCCTAGTATATTTATACATATTACTTTAAATTATATCACACAAATTGGTAGAGTTAAACACTTAATCGAAACATGATCAGGAATGGCTATATCTGCAGTGCTTGTCGAATTCTACAATGCCGTTTGTTCAACTCAGTTTTTGTGACAGGTCTCAACTTCGAGCATCAGTGGAACATGTTCATTTTATCATTTATTTTCTCCACACACACGCGTGCACTCTTGCACACCCACATATATGAGAGTTGCTAGACATTCTCTCATGTTAGACTTTATTAAATAATTTGTGACGTTAATATCATAGTATGAATCACTACCACTTAGTGCATGCTACGTGGGATGGGCACCTTGATCACCACACACACACTCTCTTTCTCTCTCTCTCTATATATATATATATATTGCTAATCTCTAATACACTACTTATATGGTTATTTGATGTTAAATTAGTTTGTTTATGGAGAAGAATACGTAGGTCAGGGCAGAGTTGGACCAATTTTCACAAGTCCTAAACAGTCAAAGTCCTCACCCGGCCCCATCGTCATCTCTACAGATGCTTGCTCTTGAGAAAAGATTTGTCCAACCCCCAGCTGCACACGAGGCCCAAGGAGAAAACGAGGGAAAAAGAAGTCCTTTACTTTGTTTACTGAGACTTTCTCTCCCCTTCTCTTTCTTCACCCTCCTTCTCTTTCTATAAGAATCCCTCCCTCTATTTTTATTCCCTACCAACAAACATTAGTCAAACTCCTTGTTCTCTCTCATGGAGGTAATGCTCTGTGTGTGTGTGCTCGAGTCCTTTTATCTGTGATATGTAGAACATGCCCGATGTATTTACCTGTGTTGCAGGAGGGTTATGTGCATCAGTTTCCGGCTTTCGGGAGTTGGGATGTGTCAATCACTCAATACTTAGAGTCGGCACGGCATGCCGGGTTCCACCGGAGGCTGCCAGCCGACGAGCCCAGCTGGGACTTATACACCCCCTCCGGCTTCTTCCACATTAAGGTACAAGCCTACACAAAGACACCTAATTAATCTTCATCTTTGAGAACCAAAAAGTCTTAACATCATGAGTTTCAGAACTCGAGACCTCTCCTCTTAACGTGTATCTGTGTTTGTCTGTTGTCTGTGTTGATGGAGCTACAAGCGTCCTTTGGTAAATGAACCAAGTCCTTCATAGTTCGTCTCGGTTATGCTCGTCTTCCGCTGGTTAGACCATTTGTGCGGAAAATCAACTGTGCTTGCTAGAGCTGATTTTTTAATTTTTTACTTGAACCATACTTCGTAGGTGATTATATCAACGAATTTAAGGTAAATGAATGGTCACTTTTTCTTAATTTTAACTTTTCACAAGGCAAGGATATATTGGGTAAATGAAGGGCCTTTGTATAGGGATTTAAATATGTCTCAACATGGTTCAGCTTGGCTTACATAAGGATTTGTATGTTTGGTTCATTACCAGACCAGGCATGGACGTATAAACAATTATTCTATTATTGTACACGTATGGTTTCCATTGCGAGTAAACTTGAGATCGGATTGTTTTCCAGTTTTCTTATGTTAATCTTTTGGTAGAGCGGAGAGGCCAAAGCCAGATGCACGCCGCAGGAATCGAACTCATGGCCTTCAACCCTGTGACTTACTCCTTAGTCAGGGGAGCCGTTGCTCTTTGTGCAAGTTTCTTCTAAGTGGGATCTTCAAACAGTTTAACTTTTTATGGTCTTAGCTTTTTTACTTATAAATATGATTAATACATTAAAAGTTTCTAGGTCCTTGTCAGAATTTCAAATACATTGGGACATATATATGGTTAGCTTTTCGAAAGAAAAAAAAGTATGAAACGAAAGAGTTCTTAAGGTTAAAGCTTGCATTGCTCTCAAGTGCACAAGATCAAAAAGGTGTGAATTAGTCTAACATTTTTAAGGTGATTGGAATAACAAGTTTGCTTTTGATAAAGAGGGATGGCACGACAGTGGCAAAGAAAGTGCAGCCTGTGAAGGACACGTATAATTGGAAGCAGGGATATAAGGTTTGTGAAGTGTTGGAGTCTCCAGAGAAGACAAGGCCTCCGAAGGTCGACGACGAAGATCTCTATAAGATAACCCCAGAGCTTCTTCGAAGAAATCGTCGCCGGCGGGTACAGTCTCTCCCCCCCCTCTCTCTCTCCCTGTGTGTGTCTGTCTGTGGCTTTAATAATATGTAAGAGCTTCCAGTTTTCTGCTAGATGCATTCATGTACGGTGATAGTGATGTTGGTGTTTTTGTATCTGCAGCTCAAGATCCTCAGCTTCTTTTCCTCAATGTTTCGACGCCGGCGCATATGTTACTGAAAAATACATCTTGGTCTACGTATGACGTACGCGTACAACCCTATTGTGGTGTTTACAAACATTACAATCTTTGTCTACGTATGATGTACAGGTACAATCTTATCTTATCATGGTGTTTATATATCAAGTTTCTCTCTCTCTCTCTCTCTCTCTCTCTCTCTCTCTCTCTCTCTCTCTCTCTCTCTCTCTCTCATGGTGGGAGTGTATACGGTAACCAAGATAGGCCCATTAATGGTTTTCTGTGAAGCCTTCACCGTTCTGATCTCCACTTTTTCAGTTTCTCCTGTGTTAGTAAGCGTCAGTGTTGGCTTTTGCTTTTGCTTTTTGATAATCGAGTTCGAAGTCTATGTGATGCCCTTGTCAGAAAGGGAATGAAGGGTTCAGATTGAGGTTTTGGAAAGCGAGAAAGTTGCTAATTAGTGACTTTGAGAGAAGGGAAAAGCAAGGGGTCGTTTTTGAGATGCAGGAAAGGATGGCTTTCTTCAGGAGAGAGTTGGGGGTCGCTCGTGGTTTGGAGAATGATTCCTCTCCCCCTTTAAAGGACATCTTCAAGTGTATATACCTGAAGATAATAGCGCAAAGGAACTTGGTCCTATCAAAAGTTTGTCGTAGATTCGAGCTCGGGTCAAACACGAACGGGTTAGTGGACCTACCAAAACTGTTAGGTCAAGGTTTTATAATAAAGAAAAAGGATCCTAGTGATCTAGGTCAGACCATCAAATATATAACCTCTCTCTCTCTATATTCAGTATTATATATATACATATATGAGAACCGGATCCTACTTGTGACTTGGTCACTCATATTCACTCATAGCTTTAAAGTTGGGTGTGTGTAATTTTAAAAATTTAAGAGTTAAAAACATAAAAAATAATTTTATTATACTCATTCTAAAAAGTCAATAATAAAACATGAGTTGATAGTTGCAGTGAAGAGGATCCAATCACTATATTTATATACAGTTTATAAAACCTCCATCTTAGTTTAGTTTTTCAATTAGAATATGCAATAGATTGATCTTCATTTTCTTTTAGTACAATGACAATGTCAAAGCCATTGTACCAGGTACTGAATTCATGACCTTCAACTTGTGAGTTGACTCCTATATTAAGGTGAGCTATCGCTTGTTGTGCACAATACATTGATGTTCTAGTTTTAGAGCTTAATGCTGGGTTTAACACATAAAGAAACAAGACATGGTTGTCAACAACAGAAGATGAAATGAGATAGAAGCTTATGGATTTAACACTTAACTTGTTCGTGTCGGTTTGGTTTGACGTGCTACTATCAAAATTAACTAAGCTTTAGTTGGCTTATAAATCTAAATAAGCCGAACATTAACAACACATGTTCATTTTTGCTCAACTTATATTATCAACTCGTTAAGTGTAGAATACTTTAATGCATGCATTGACGGACCCTGCTTTAGGACAAGGTGAGACAGGCATCTCTTAAATTTTTTTTGAATCTATCATTATATAAGAAAATACAAGTGTTTTGTGAACGTGAAATACAAATACAAATGCGCCTGATCAATCCAACCGGTGCAAATATAGGTCCCTTGACTCACCATATGTATCACACATATCCTTGATCCAACACAGAAATACAAGTATGTCTTATCCCAAAAAATTTCTTGGGTCGGCTACTGAATGCATGCTAGAAAACTATGTTAGCGTATGAATCGTACAATAAAAGCATATGAAAAGGAAAGGTTTTACTAAATTTCTAGTCAAGAAATCAAATATTTTATTCAAAGTTATATGTGAACGTCAAACTTAACTGCAACGGGCAGCTCGTGTTCTAGTAGTGTTCAGTTATGTTTAGCTCAGCTCAATGAGCTTAGAGGCAGACCATGAGTAAGACTTTGACTTGGTGAATAAGCCATCAACAATCCCCGTATTTTGGTTCTGTTGGCTCGTTTACAACACTGTAACTGTGACGTCACGGACTCTCTTGAAGTTTGTAATAAATTAGATTATAAAGGCCAGCCCTTCCTCATCCTGTAAATAAAAATATCTATTTATCTACCTATATACACTAAAATTGGATTTCCTACTCACTGCTTCTGGGTAACATGAGTATAAAAGATACTCTTCATACTTTTCAAAGCTTCATAAAAAATTGAAATTATACTCATGCTACCCAAAACAAGCATGAGTAGCATGATCCAAGCACTCATATATATATATATATATATATATATATATATATATATATATATATATATATATATATATATATATATATGGAGTGATTGGATCCTACCCACCATGGAACACCTGTTCACTCATGCCTACCATTACCATTGGTTTTTAGTAATGCTACCCAAAAGCAATGGGTGGACAGGAGTCAATGTGGGTAAGATATAATTTTCTGATGTATATGGTATATAGAAAACTCGATCTCACAAGCCTTGTCACTAAGTGCTTCTTTTTGCCTTTTGGGATATGTGTATAATTTGCATGAGCCCTAAATATCTATAGAATGCAATCACTCATATATATAGAGAGAGGGATGTATATGTATGTGTGTGTGTGTGTATATATATATATGTTATGTATGTACTTTGCATTATATACATACACACACATTACTTTGTGTTACACACACACACACACACACACACACACATATATATATATATATAAAGAGAGAGAGAGACCCTTATTTAATAAGTATCCAAAGATTTAACAACCAGTCATCATCTTTTACCACATTCAACTGCTCTTTCATTTTTTAAAACTACCTTTCAATGGTCAAAACTGCTACTTCTACTGTCGAAACCACCGACAACCTATATATAGAAAAGGGGTTTTATAGTTTATTTAGGCTTTCTAAGTGGTTTTGACAATGACAACAACGATGGTGATTTTAACGGGTAGGAGGTTGTTTTGAAAAGTAGAGAAGTAGTGGAAGGTGGTGGAGGACCGAATGTGGTGGTTAAAACTGTGGAACCATGTCAAATGAAGGTTTATGCACTGTACATCATTACACATATAAAACTAGTATGTATACTTTAAAACTTTTTTCAGTCCTATGTTTTACATTTTAAATTACAAGATAAGTTATTCACCCTCCATATATATATATATACATATATATATATATATATATATATATATATATATATATATATATATATATTTGTGTGTGTGTGTGTGTGTTGGCCAAGCCCAGGTTGGGCCACCATTTTCTTGACTCATGTAAAATGTGAGCTGGCCCAATACTCTATAGTTAGCCACTCTAAGAGTTGGATGTACTTGTTTTTGTTTTATTTTTAATAAAATTCATCCAAAAGGCAATTCCTGAACTCCGCCCATGTAAGGGATCACCCTTGCATTGCCGGTCCCAGCACGGATAAAGGAGGAGGGTTGTGTTAGGCTTCCGACAGCCTGCGTAAAACTTTGTCGGATTTTTACAACATGGAATACAAAAATTATGAGCATTGCTTTGGGGCATCCCCGCTTAGTGACGTGTTGCAGAGCCCGAATGTAGTGAATCAATTATAGAGAGGGTTCCCACATCATGGACGGGTGTGGGTAAAGAAGTTAGTCCCGCTACATTGCCGCCCGAATGTAGTGAAAAATTTTCAGAGAGGGTCTCCGCATTTTGATTATAGACAGATGCGGGGGGTAAGGAAGCTAATCCTAGATAATAAGATTCGTATTGGTTCTTGGAATATCGAAACATTATCGGGTAAACTAATGGAGGTGGTAGATACTATGATTCGGAGAAAGATTCATATTATATGTTTACAAGAGACAAAATGGGTTGGAGAAAAAGCAAAGGAGGTAGATGATACAAGTTTTAAATTATGGTACTCAGGTAAAGAAAAGGCCCGAAACGGAGTTGGTATTATCATAAATAAAGATTTAAAGGAGAGTGTAGTAGACATACAACGATATGGTGACCGAATCATGACGTTGAAATTAGTGTTAGGAGCATAGGTTTTGAATATAGTTTGTGCTTATGCACCCCAAGTAGGACTAGAAGATAGTATAAAGACAGTTTTTTGGGAAGAGTTAGATAAGGTGTTTCAAAAGATTCCACAAAGGGAGATGATTTGTTTAGGAGGAGATTTAAATGGACATGTCGGTAAAGAGGCATTAGGATATCAAGGGATTCATGGAAACTTTGGTTTTGGGGATATAAACGAGGAAGGTAGGGAGATTTTAAATTTTGTTATGTCATTTGATCTCTTTATAGTCAATACAATCTTCAAAAAACGAGATGAACATTTAATTACTTATAAGAGTGGCTTATCACAAACATAAATTGATTACTTTATTTGTAGAAAAAAAGATAGAGCGTATTGTAAAGATTGTAAGGTAATACCAGGAGAAAGCTTAACCACCCAACATCGACTTTTAGTTATGGATTTACAAATAAAAAAATGGACAAAGAAGAAAAGAGTGCATCGAGCTATTCGGACTAAATGGTGGAACCTCAAAAGCGAGAAAGAAGATATATTTAAACAGAAAGTCCTTCAAGGAGATGTTTGGAATTATGTTGGCACACCCTGTGATATGTAGAACAATATGGCTATACATATTAGGAAAGTGGCGAAAGATGTGTTAGGGGTATCTAAGGGAGGTGTACCGGCACAAAAAGAAGCTTGGTGGTGGAGTGAAGTAATGCAAAATAAAATCAAGGCAAAGAGGGCATGTTACAAATTACATTATGCGAATAAAACTAGTGAAACTTTAGAAGCTTATAAAAAAGCAAAGAAAGAAGCAAAAAAGGCCGTTAGTGAAGCAAAAGCTAAGATTTGTGAGGACTTATATAAAAAACTCAACTCAAAAGAGGGTGAAAGAGATATTTTTAGGATAGCTAGGGCTAGAGATAAGAAAACTAAAGATCTTAATTATTTTAGATGCATAAAAGACGAGGATGAAAAAATTCTAGTGGCAAATGATGATATAAGAAATAGATGGAAAAACTATTTTTATAATCTTTTTAATGAAAATAAAGATGTTAGTATTAGTTTAGGAGATTTAGCCAAGTCAGAAAAGTATATAAACCACAATTTCTACCGACGTATTCAAAAGAATGAAGTCAAAGAGGCTCTTAAGCATATGAAGGGTGGTAAATTGGTAGGACCCGATAATATTCCTATAGAAGTTTGGAAAATACTAGGAGAATTAGGAATCACTTGGCTCACAAGACTATTTAATGAAATATGGAAAAACCAAAAGATGCCCGAGGAATGGAGAGCAAGTACACTTATACCCATATATAAGAACAAGGGAGACATTCAAAATTGTGCGAATTATCGAGGTATCAAGTTAATGAGTCATACTATGAAATTATGAGAAATAATTATCGAACGTAGGTTAAAACAAGTATCAAGTACAACAGAGAACCAATTTGGATTTATGCCAGGTAGATCTACTATTGAAATGATTCACCTTTTGAGACGTCTTATGGAACATTTTAGAGCAAAAAAGAAAGACCTTCACATGATATTTATTGATCTAGAAAAAGCTTATGATAGGGTACCGAGGGAGGTTCTTTAGAGAACTTTGGAAAAAAGAGGTATTCCATTGACATATATTAACCTTATAAGAGACATGTATGATGGTGCAAAAACATGTGTGAGGACTCGTGAAGGAACGACACTTCTTTGAAGTTAATATTGGGTTACATCACGGATCAACTTTAAGTCCATACTTATTTATAATGGTGATGGATGAGTTAACAAAACATATTCAAGATGAAGTACCTTGGTGTATGTTATTTGCAGATGACATTGTATTAGTGGAGGAGTCTAAGGAAAAAGTTAATAGAAAATTGGAACTATGGAGAGAAACATTAGAAAGAAAAGGCCTCCGACTTAGTAGAACAAAGACAGAATATATGGAATGTAAGTTTGATCATTTGGCTACTTCAGAGGACATAGAAAATAAAATTGGCACACATTGCATTCCCCAAAAGGAAGGTCAATTTTTCAAAGTGATGGAAGAATTGATGGAGATGTTACACATAGAATTAATGCTGGTTGGTTAAAATGGAGAGGAGCATCAGGTATTCTTTGTGATAAGAAGATACCATTAAAATTAAAAGGTAAATATTATAAAGCAGCAATTAGGCCTGCCATGTTTTATGGTTCTGAGTGTTGGGCAGTTAATCATCAACATGTACAAAAGATGTCTGTGACAGAAATGAAGATGTTGAGATGGATGAATGGTCATACAAGAAAAGACCGTATACATAATGAGGTTATTATAAACAAATTAGGAGTGGCACCAATAGAGGATAAAGTGAGAGAACATCATTTAAGATGGTTTGGACATATAGAAAGAAGATCAAAAGAAGAACCTGTAAGAAGGGTAGAAAAACTAAATTTGGAAAGTATTAAAAGAGGTAGAGGATGACCACAAAAGTATTGGAAAGAAACAATAAAGAATGATCTAGCTTATTATGAGTTAACTGCTAACATGGCACACGATAGGGATCTGTGGAAACAAAGAATAGCCGACCCCATCTAGTATGGGAAAAGGCTTAGTTGTTGCTGTTGTTGTTGTTGCTATCCAAAAGGTAATTCCTTGAATTATTGAATAGAAGGTATAATCATAACAAAGTTTGACCTAATTAAGTTCGGTGTAAATAGGAACAGAATAATGTTTATATATTAATTGAAAATCTTATATATCTTACCCGAGCCTTCTGAGACCCCTAAGTATCAAGTCCATGTCTCAGTCTATTGTCGTAGCAATCCCCGGATGGGCTGGCAGGACTCTTTTTCTTTTCTTCTAAACTAATGCTATCGGAAAGCCCACAGCATGTCAACTAATCTGGTTCGCATTGGAACAATCTTTTAGGTCATGTTTGATTCGTGGTGTCAAGACTTTGGTACTAGAACTGCAGACATATATACCTACTGTATAGGCTAATAATAATTATTCTTTCTCCAAATCATGATTTTGTGTTTGATTCGTGAATGATACTTGGAGTTTCCTCACAAAAGAGATAGTATATAATATTTACTAAGAACATAATTTTAATTAAGCTATGAACATAATTTTTTACCCTAAAGTTATTGCGTCAAACCATCTCTAGCTCGTCGTCCGTGTGCATGCACGCATGTGTGCACACAATAGGCTGTTAACAAATTGAGCTGCATGCAGATCCATCTTCGTTTGGAATTGGACACCTAGGGAACATGACCATTGATTTTTGGCTCGACTATGCTCCTGTGAAGCTAACCAAGAAAGATGGCTGTTCTTGAACTGGTGAACTCAGTGGATCCAGAAACTTGTTTTCCATTTGGTCATATGTATTCTTATTTAACGTTAAGTTATCTTTTCCTTTTCCTTTTTCTTTTTTCTTTCTTTCCGATTATAATAGGAGGCTAAAGCCTAACATAGACACATACATGCGTGCACCATCCCGAGGATCAAACCCGGCATCAAAGAGCCCTACTAGTGAGCTAATGCCCTGGGTGTGGCCATTGAGTTAGTGTTTTGCCATGCAATTAGGTCTTCTTAGCTAAGAGTTAAGTTAGATGGATGAAAACAACGTCAAGGAAAATGGGCAAACCATAGGTCTTCTTAGCTAAGAGTGGTGTCTAATGGGTGAAAACACCGTTTAAGGAAAACGGGTTAACCACAAGGTGCTAAAGGTGAGGTTTTTCATAGTGGTCAATGTACAGATTCCTCTCAACATTACTGGGATATCTTTTAGAACAAGAGCAAAACAACGGTATAATCTACTTTTTTATTTCAAATCTCTACCATTGATCATGCTGATCAAATAATAGAGATGTTTGAGTAGATTTAAGCATGAATTATATTGAGTATTAACCACTATCTCTATATTATATATATATATATATATAATGTCTAATATGCTTGCCACTTTCTTATATATGGCATAGATGCATGAGATTGAAAAGTAAGAAGCAAAAAGCACATATACATTTTTGTGCAATTTGTAATTGATTGATAGTCTAAGTTTTTGCTTTCTCCATTGTTATCTCAATCATTTATTTTCTTAATTGGATGGTTAAGATTTGCAATGATATATAAGACTCATAATATATATAGGTAGTGGTAAATGCTTGATGTCTTTCGGTGAATAAATCTTGGATAAATATCTCCATCGTTATGAGATGAACGATATTGAGGTAATAAAACAAAAAAATTTAATGCAATGCATTAAATGTAAAGTATAAAATATAATGATACTTTTAATTTTTTATTTAAATCTCATGCTTGTAGTTTTCAGCGCATTTATCAACCACACACATGCATGCACACAGAACATGGAATGGAAAGGAAGAGATTTTCTAAGACAAAAAAGCAGTGAGATGGACCAAATAATACTATTATCAAAGAAAAGAGAGTGCCAAATAAACTTCTTGTTAAGTATTGTGTTTGATACAATGTTTTGGGGGAATTGGACCTTCATTTTAATGGAGAACCCATGGGTTGGTGTGCCCAGTATGAGTCAAAAACTTGGGCACCATAGGGTTGGTGGGCCACATGACCAAGCGGCTAAAATAGTTTCTCTTATGTTGCTACCCAACCTCACATGAAATCTGACGCATCAATACTACTTGCGAATCAAATATAAGACCTTGACTGTTTAGAATTATGGTTACAAACCTATTTGGGTTTCAACCTACAATTCTAGTACCAAGTCCCTAACACCATGCATCAAGCATATTCTCATGGGTGTGGCTGACATAAAGAACCTAGTTTTTTCATTATAGTGGGTAAACAATTCACTTATGCCTATCTTGCCATTGAATTTACCACAATTAACAACAAATTATAGTTAATTCTTGATCATATTCAAATTAGAATGTATTTGACTAATTTTGCTTTGTTGTTTGGATATTTTTCATTACAAAGAGTAATGTGTAATTTTGCCCTGTTTCTGAGCTACTGATAATGTGCTTGATATGAGATCTTCAGGAATCCTTCAAATTGATATCAAAAGAGATCTTCAGGAACTTTTTCCAAATTGAACAAGGTGTGTGCACAAATTGTCAATTGGACTGTCATAAGCTTGTTGAGCATATACGACCTTGTCATTGGAAAGGCGACGAGAGTACATTGAGAAAGTAGCACCAAAAGTTGCAAAGCGGAAGAACATGTGAGTCTATGAAAGTGAAATGCCTAAAGTCAACTCTCTTATGGTGTTATGAAACAACATTATAGGCTTCTTAAAACTTTAAAAATACTTCCTGTATGGAAGACCATTTAATAGACTTGCTTATTAACCTGACACCAACAGTCTTCTGAAACACTAGTAGTTGACCATCTGCAGGCTTGAGAAGCTTGTCAATGATCCAACTGGAAGGCAAATGCTTGGCATGCTGATCATATTGTTCCAGTATATCAAGGCGGGAGGTATAATTTATTTCAAAGATTAATCCTACTTGCATTAGGGCAGAGTTATAGCTTCAATTTTTAGTGACTTCTTTTTTTTCTCCTAGAAATGGAAACCATTTACTTGATGTAGAAAGAAATTACTTAATTTCTAAGTAGAGAAAAAAACTGTATATTGCATCATCAAAATAAGTTTACACTTGAAGAAGCGGATTATTACTGAATTGTGTGTCTAATTAGATCACACATGATCTCTCTATATATAGATGTTAATATTAATTATAATTAATTACAGTTGATACAATCCTCGATATACGCTACAATCCCACTGATCCTAATTAATTCTAGCATATATACATGATATACTCGCTATATTTAAAATGTTCCCAAACTATTTTAACACTCTCCCCTGCCGGTCGGGTGTGTATATATCATATGTGCACCAAGCTTGTTACATATGTAGTTAACCCAGGGACCTCTAAGAGCCTTAGCAAAAATGTTCCATAGTTGGCTTCATATTCGAATTCACAAATGCAAAGAGCAATTTCACCCTCGTACCGAATTTTCTTCCTAACAAAGTTGGCAATCAATCTCCAATCAGTGTTTAGTTCTCTCATGAAAGACAAGATTTGAGGATATATGTAAAGTGTACCTTGATTATCGCATACGAGTTTCATACCGTCAGTGGGTTCATATATTTTCAACTTTGTGCAAGTAACTCGCCAAGCCAACTAAACGAAGCTTCACAAGTTGTAAGTCAGCCATGACGGCCGATATTCACTTTCCTGTGACTTGGACTCCGACAACTATCATGGGCCATTTGTTTCTTACTTTTCCAAGATATCGTATTTCCCCCAAAAAGAATACAAGACTCAAGTGTAGAAGGCCTATCCGAGGGAGAGCCTCGTTCCAATTAGCATCTCAGTGATAACCACAAATTTCCATATGCCTCTCTATCTTCATATAGTAAGCCTCTTCCCCGGTGCTCCTTTAATGTATCGTAGTATTCGAACAAAAGCATCCCAAGGGAGAAATACAAGTCACATCGAGGATCAAGGAATCGGCTTATCACGCTTACAAAGAAGTAGAGAGCATCTCAGTCTCATTACCGTGACAGATAATTCAATTTTTCCAACCAACCTTCCCAGAATGCTTTCAAGATCCGCGAAGCTGGCCCCTCCTTTCCCGGTGCTTTCCCGGGGTAGAAGCACATTAGGATCCATGGGTTGTGTCAATGGCCTGGCACCTCTAACATACCAATTTCTTCCTAAGATATCCAAGGCATATTTCCTTCGTGGGGAGATGTAAATGCCATGTCTAGATCGTGCCACCTCGATACCTAGGAAATAATGTAGAGCTACCACTTGTCTCTTTTTTGGTTTCAAAATGAGCTGGAATAAATATTGTTTTAATTGCTTCAATGTGTCAACTTGGTCATTCCCAAATAATGACAACGTCATCCATATATAAATCACAAGGCAGTATGCATCAATCGTAGAGATCGATGCCGATAGTAAAATAGAATGACTCGGCTTTCATTGCGAATCATGTCAAAGACCCGAACAACTCGCATCGAATCTCCACAAAACCAAGCCTAAGGGACTGTTTTAGGCCATACAAGCTGCTGACTCTCCGCGAAGTTTGTACACCAACTACCAGACTTCGAGCAACAAAGTCGCTGCTGTTCCATATAAACCTCCCTCCTATAAATCACCATGTAAGAAGGCATTCTTTATGTCCAACTAGTGGTAGGCCAACGGCGAACAAAGCAGCCTCATGGCGAGGAAAAAGACGTACAGAGGCAATTCCTAGCAACTCTGTAGTTATAAGGTGTCGCCATAATCAACACCAAAGATCCGAGTGTAGCCTTTGTGATTAAACGAGCTTTCAATCGATCAAATTCGGGAGCTATCCGGGACCAATCTCTTAATGTGCGCACACACCATCAACTCGTAGCCAACAATAGATTTTGGCTCTCATTGCTTGTAGAATCCACTCTCCCATGTGCCATTTGAATGTGGTGTGAGACATCTCATCCATCATTGCCCGGCGCCAACCGAACGGAGACAGTTGCTTCACGGTGGTTTCTAGGAATGGAAACAGTATGATGTACTCAAAACAAAGCGTGTAATGTCATGGAAGAAAGACGGCCATAACTAAGAAAGGCATAAAGCTGGGATGCAGGTTACGAGTGTATCCGTTTTAACTTTTCAAAGAAAGCAATAGGTGAGTCAGTTTGATGTAGGAACCAAGGCGGAGAGGAACCGACTCGCAAAGTGGTGAGTCATCTCGGAACTTCCTCTAGAATGGTCGGGGCACTAAGGTTGCACCACACAAATGGGCCGTGGTCGACGTTGAAAAGTAATCTGAAGTGGACGGTAAGGGACCATGGAGCCGTGCAATTCGTACAAGAATAAGGAGTAGTGATTACCGCTCGGAATCAACAAGAGGATCAGAGACAGTGGAACACGTAAGGATCAGTGTTTACTCGGGAAGCATTTGCAGTAAAGAATAAAAAGCGGTCAGCCGGGTCGTAAAAGGTAACATTAGTAGACACAACATAACGACCTAAATCGGGAGAAAGAAATTAGCCGATACCCTTTCCGAAGACGCGAGTAAGTATGCAAGGAAAAAGCACACTTGAAGACTTTCGAGGCAAAGGAGCTCTGTTCTTTCTCGGGAGTAACATCAGTAGACAAAACAAGTACAACCAAACACACGTAGGAGACACAGGATAAACAAATGTATTAGGAAACGATATAGCTGACTAATGGACTTTGGGTCTTTCAGAACAGAGAAGGCATGCCTATTTATCAAATAAGAAAACGTAAGAACAACATTCCCCCAAAAACGATTGAAAAATTCATATGCGTGGAGAGCAAAGTCCTCGTCAAGCGTTTCAATTAAATGTTAGTTTTTATGCTCACCACTCCATTTTGTCGAGGGAGTACGAGGACACAGTTGTTCATGACACAAGACACCATGGTTAGCCCAAGTGAATTCTTGGAAAATTAGAAGACCGATATTCGCGTGCATTGTCACTACGTTGCACATGGATAGTTTTCCCAAACCGAGTATTTAATTTCAACACAACTTTTGAAATATTGGAAAATAATTCGTAACAATTTTTCATTAAAAAGACTCCTAAGTGCGATTTTAGTAATAATCAATAAAGGTTACAAAATATTGAAATCTTTAACTATGAATCGACACGACTAGGTCCCTATATATCCGAATGAACAATATCAAAAGGAATAACATATCTATCTTCCCTTAAAAGAAAAGAAACACGATGATGCTTAGTCTTTTGGCAAGTCTCATGATTTAAATTCAAATTATTACAATCCTTAAATTTAGGTAGTAACATTTTCAGCTTAGATAATGGTAAATATTCGAGTCTTTGATGCCATCGAGATATGTCCTCTTTGTGTTCCCTAGTGATCACAATTGATTGCAGTGCTGCTCCTTTATGATTCTCACAGAAATATAAGTCTCTTCTCACACTACCCTCTCCAAAGATCCTCCCCATCTGCATCTCCTAAAAGTAACACCTAGTAGAATCAAATATTATACTATATTTTTTACCTCTAGTCATAACAAACACAGATAATAAGTTGATTGAGATATTTGGAACATGCAAGACATTCTTTAAGATACCAAACGAAGTAGTAATACTTCCTTTTCCAGTTATAGGAGTATAGAAACCATTTGCGAGTTTGATATTAATGTTGTCTTGAGATAATTCATAATTATCAAAAAACTCTCTTCGACTGACCATATGATCTGTCGCATCTGAATAAATAACCTAAATACGTGAATAAGAAGAACTAATATTATCCTGAGTCAGGAAAGAAAAAGGATATGCCACCATGGCCTGAGGATCATTGTGAGATGATGTAGATGCAGATTGAGAATCAGTTAGTCTGGCTTTAAGGAATTTAATTTTTTTCTTCATATCAGCTAATGAGGCAGTACTATCATCATTCCTTGGTTTCTCTGTCTGATCACTGCTGAAGTGAGCCCTGTTTGATCGATTCTAATTCTGAAACTGAGTAGGTACTCCAACTAATTTCTAACATGTTTTCCTCTTATGGCATGATTTTCTACAATGTGAATCCCCTAAAAAAGGTGGGAGTAGATGTACCTCTTTCTACGAATGCTGAAGTTTCTGATATATTCACTTTGATTTTCTTTTTTAGCTGCTTTCTGTCTTCTTCATGAAGTAGGAGAGAATATACTATACTAAATAGTGGTAGTTCTTCTCTACTAAGAATATTATTCTTAACAACCTCATACTCAGAAGAAATTCCTCATAGAAGATCAAATACTTTTCGCATTTCAAATTCTTTATTGTGTCCAAGTGTGCAGCTCTCGCATTTGGTTTTGGAGTAGAATTGTAATTCCTCTCACATACCTCTGAGTTCTGCATAGTACTCACTGATAGTTCTTCCTCCTTGTCTACACTTCCTAATTTTTTCTATAAGATCATACTTCTTTGCAATATTTTTTCTCTGGGCATAAGCCTATTATACTGCCAATCATATCTCTCTGGCTGTTTCGAAGAACATAAAGGTACTGCCAATGAAAGGTTCCATAGACTGAATCAACCAAGCACTCACCAGTGCATTTTCTTTTCTCCATTTAGAATAAAGAGGATCTGTACTTGAGGGTTGAGTTACTTCACCCGTTATGTAATCCCAACGCCCTTTGGTCATAATTGCTAGTTCACTCGAAAGAGCCCACTGAAGATAATTTTTTTATCTAATTTTAGATTGGTTATTTGAAACCCTTCATTTTTATTTGTAGAATACTGTCCATTTGTGTCACCCATCTTGGTTCTTTCCATTAATATTTCAAAGGTAATCTTTTTAATCAACTACAATTTAGATTAAATACACTTGAAACACGATCAAATCAGAAACTGTGTGTATGAAATACACAAAGGGATTGAAATACCCTAGGAATCTGCTTCTCACTTCAAAAACACGTGAACCCTAAGTTACTTGTGCATAACCCTCTGTTATGTACTTCATAAAATCGTGAAACACGATATGAAGAAGAAACAAAATACCGATATAATCCACAAAATTACTAATATAATCTGCACTTCACCGATTCCCTAATCTCAATATGAAATATACAAATCATGACATCTTCAATCCAATGGATAAAATCCCCTCTTTTTATGGATTCTTTCTATGATCATTAAAATAGAAGAAAGCATTCAACCAAACAATCAAATAGGCTTACTATTTTGGCTGAATCCACTTCATGATGGCTAAAACTTCATGATTAAGCTCTGATACCATGTTGATTTGACCCTCAAAAATATATTTTATTCATCAGAAAATAGAAGAATACAAGAGGGAATGAAGAAGCGTGCAGGTCGGCACCCCTTGGCTGCCGCCACCTGCTGCCCATGTTTTTTCACACCCCACTAACCCTAATGACAATATTTTAAATACTACTAATTTAACTTGGAAGACTAAAATGCCTCTAATTAGTAATTAATAGGATTCGGGTCTCAATGGATCAGAATCTGATCCATTGGGATACAAACCATACATAACTCAAACTAATTACATAGAACTGAACATAAAGACATTACACGACACAACCTAGATTCTAAACATTATGTCAACTTGCTCTTCACAATAACTACTTCTTCACTCAATAAAACCACCTTCTACAGATCAAAACCACCATTTTCACCAGCAAGATCACCCAAAAATCCATAAACCCACCTATCTATATAAATATTTTATTTTTTAAAATTATTTTGGTGGTAATGGTGACAGTTTTTATCAAAGAAATGTGGTTTTAGGCATGCGAAATGAGGGTTTGAGCACTATGGTGGAATTGGTTGGATCATGTGAAAGGAGGGTTTGAGCAGCATGCCCAGCTGACCACACACTACTTCCTCTCCATCCATACATAAATACATGCACATATCTATCATATATGTATGTATATATATAAAAAAAAAGTTGTTTGATCTTGAAAAAAAGATAAAGAACCGGCAAGTTGGCTAGTTGGGTTTGTTTGATCTCTATTGAGCTCTACTATTTCTGTACATATTGACATCAAGAAGTAAAAAAATCCATTTTGAATGCCCAAACAACCTATAAAGACCGTACTTTTCCCAAGAGTTACCAAGATTTTAGTTGACGGTTACACCCTTCTTCTGTGTGTTCCTTTTCCATCTAAACAATTGACACCATTAAGCATATTAGAGATATGCATGTTAGGAGTCCTAATTGGAGAGTACCAGTATTTATATATACACACACACACACACACACACACACACACACACACATATATATATATATATATATATATATATATATATTCAGATATCTAAAATAATTAAAGGGAGAGAGTTTTTTGAAGAGGTAAAGTCATGGAGCTTCCATTGGTGGATGTTGATGTGAATCTCATGGTGTGCGTGCAAGCTTGGAAAGCATAGCCAAGAAGAATGACAAGTCAGTCATTGTCAACAAATACTCACACGACCCTGTTGATGAGGACCATGGCTTTTTATTTGAGAAGGTTATGACAAAAACAGATGTGTCTTTGCACCACTAGAGGCCATCATACCTGGAGCTGCAGTACCTTCTTCCTAAGCCCTGGATCCATAGTTCAGCTTGTGGTTTCTCATATGAGTGCCTGGGTTTTCAAGTTTAACATTTGGAAGGAAGGAAAGATTCTTGTAATAAAAGGATGACACAACTGTGTAACTGATAACAACCTCGAAGTTGGGCCTGTGATTCGATTCTTCCACGCCAACACTAACTTCGAGTTCACTGTTGTATTGATCAAACCGAACATGAAGCTCCCATTAGTTCTTATGCCTTCATCGATGGCCATCAAACTACTTGGAAAGTGGATTGAATCTTATAAAAGCGATGAAGAAACAACGGATGAGATGAGGGTGGGTGAGATGGAAGAGGAGAATATAAGGTACATAGGAAAGGAAACTCTTGGTGCTCTTTTCTTAATAAGAAACGAAAAATTAAATTTAAGTCTGAAAAAACTCACCTTTAATTGCTTCTTTTTTGCATTGTGGCCCTCTTTTGATTCTTTTCGTAAGTGGTCTTCTTACTCTGTTGAGTAAGGGTCAACCTTTGTGATACAATCTACTTAGCCAATTATGTTAAACAAATTTTAAGAGAAATTGGTCGACCCTCTTGTTTGATCTCTCACAACTTGCATGCTCCAAAGGAAGCGCATGAAGAAGAAAATCGACACCTTTATCGCTTGGAGGACTTGGAGAGTTGGAAGATATCCTTCATATTTTTGAGAGATGATTTATAAGGGGTTTGGAGAGCCCTATTTATAGAGCGTATTACAGCTCCAGAGGGAAAAGAATAAATGCCAATGTATCTAAAAGGTGGGAAAATAAAGTCAAAATAAAGCCTAGTTTGAAAATAAAGCTTCCATTTGACTTAATGTGTCATGGGGGCTCCCATTTGGATTGGTGGCTTGATGGCTTGAAGGTTCCCACGTGACTCAATGACTTCCCCTATGGCTTGATGGCTTGGTGCTCCCTTGTGACTTGTTTGGATGCACTAAGGTGGGGCACACCCAACCTGTTTTGCCTAACACCAGCCTTAATGAAATAGGTTGAACCAAGACCAAGTAGGTTAGGTTCACATGGGTTCAATAAGGTTGAATCTAGCTGCGGATCAGGGGTTGGGTTTGACTTAGGCTAGAGAAGGTTGACTTAAATTTGTTTTGGACCAGATGTATGGGATCAACTAGAACTTGGTTTAGTTTGATTGACTTAGGAGTATTGAACTTGGTTCAATGAGGTCTAGGCATATTCAATTCAAAATCGAGCCATGTTCATTAAATTTCAAATGTCCTTGATTTAATTAATTTGCGTAACTGTAGAGTAACTTTGATAGTTTTCTTAGCTTGGGCCTGGCCTCAGGGAACCATGGTTCAGGATTCAGTGCAGATGAGCGTCAAGCTCCATATCTACATCCATTCATTCATCAACTCTGCAGTTTCAAAAGTCTGTGAATGTGAAAATGGCCAGCTTCAGTTGTCGTGCACCAGATACAAGTTTCTCCTGGGATGGTTCACAATCGGATAGCAATGACGATTAGAAAAAGTGCATGTCATTCATATTGATGGTTTCTGATCCACCATCTGCTATTTTGCATCAGAGATGATGTTTTAAGCAGATGAAACAGTCTTGCCCTTCGGTTCTGCAAAGATATTTGCGTGATTGTTGGCATTTTGATCCACCATCTGCTATTTTGCATCAGAAATGATGTTTCAAGTAGATGAAACAGCCTTTGCCTTCAATTAATTCTGCAAAAATATAGACGTTTGATTTTTGTCATGAACATGTATTAGCTGCGCTTTAAACATCAAACAAAGTTCTTTTTGCCAAATATATCAAAGAGGTTTGGTTGATTGTACGTGCGAATGCATGTCATACTAGCACAAAATTTGCTATGCCAAGAAGGCAAGTTTTACGAGCAGGAAAGTATTGTTAGCAGCCGATCATATTACTATTTGAACTAAGATATGCCCACTCTTGATGAGAGAAAAAAATCTCTAATTTAGCATTACGCGCTTAGATTATCAAACTCTAATATGGACTTAATGTACCTCGATATGGTAAGCAAGCCTTTTGAATAATTTTCTTGGTAATTGAAGTTTGAGTTGGATCCCATTCTGGTATAAAATTTGATCAATCCTGAGAAAATCAATACTTGTACAAAAAAGTAATAGATTAAACTCAAATATTCTGTGGAACTCCGTAAAGAAAGACTTATCTTTCATTGGTTGTCAGTGTATGAGTGGGCTCCCTTGCACTAGACTGCCTTGATCTTAATCTGGTGGAGAAACCCCGTTATCTCAAAAGCCAAAGTCATATTTGCCATGTGTATGCACCAAACTAACGTATGGCAAGTAAATTAGCTGAACCATCCGAACATGATCTTCTTTAGTCAACTCAAAATTCTGCTCATGTTCAGCTCGTTAGCTCCAATTCAAACTTGAAATGAATAATAACTGAATATGATTTGTTTGTTAAAATAAAAACTAGTTTCATTATATAATTTTCATTCGAGAATGGATTTCCTTTTAATACCAATTTTATGGGTCTACAAAGTTCTTTTTTGTATGATGGGGAGGTGAAGGCCACATGCATATGCTCTGGGTATTGAGCTCATGACCTTCAAAGTGTGAGTAGCCCGCCCGCCCCCTTTCCAGGTGAGCTATTACTCTTCAAAGTGTGTGTGGGGGCATGCATGCATGCGTGCAAACTAGCCATACTTAGTTCAAGCGAGCTATGGATTATCGATGTGTTGCCTGAACTTTATTGAAGAACTTGATCTTTTTAAAGGCAAGCTGCAGTTAGGCAGACCCAACACCAGGCAAGGCCGGCAATCAAGAGGGTGGTCTCAGAGGTCGAGTTTAAATGACACACAAACTAGACATGGCTGGTTCGAACCGAAACAGAACCAGCCTGCAAATTGTTCCTAACCAGAACTGCTTAACCACATGCTGGGGATTCATGTGTGTGTGTAAAGCATCTGCCTCCTGTTACTATTATTACTACCTCTAAGCCTTTTCTCACACTAAGTGGAGTCCACTAGAGTATGCGCAAAACGAGGACTTCCTAGGAGGTTACTAGTATTGTTCTTGTCCAAGCATGCTTAACTTCGAAGTTCGGATGAAATCAAGTGTATTTATGATCGAAATGTCACACCGCGTAAGACCCACAAAAGTTTTATGCTAGCTGTTGGCCTCTCACAGTAAGTAAAAAAGAAAAGGGAAGTGCATGCATGTGTTTTAGGCTTTGGCCCCCCATTATAACAAAAAAGAAGGAAAACTATAACCTTGTTCTATCCTTCCATGAAATGCCAGATCTGTATGTGTTACTGACAGTATGAATTGTCGGATTCAGTTTCATCTGATTTTTTAATTTTCTTTTCTATGTTTTTCTTCAAAACAGAACCGACATATTCAAACGTAATCAAAACCAAGTGAGATGCAATGTAGTATATCTTTCATACATACATATATACAGTTTTGGTGAAAATCTGAAATAGGAGCTTTTGTGAGCGAATCAAATGCAAATACCATGTTCATATTCAGCACATGCCATTTAATGAACCAAATATAAATGAGTTAGGGATGATACCGAAACCGAGCCTAATTGCAAGCCGCTTGGTTCATTTATCTGACCTACTTTACCTATCGCTTGATCAAGAGAAGATGTGAAGGATATTTATGGTTGAAATTTAGAATTATACAAGATGCCGCACTGGAAATATTCTCATAATTGCATCGAAAGATATTCCCCCAAAAGCATATCCCATTCTAAGAGCTCCCAATAGTTTAGATGAAATAGTAGTGCGTATACTATTTAATATGCCGTATACATTGTTTTACTAATGTTAAATATTTAAAAGATAAATGTTTCATTTCAGGGCAAATAGATTACATATTTAATATACATTTTCATATAAGATACCTAAAATATGATAATGTATAGAAAAATGTAATAACAACTCACTTGACTAGTAGGTCAACTCACAACTTGAAGGTCATGAGTTTCATACCTAGGGTGTGCACACATTTGGCTTTTTGCCTCCCCATTTGACCAAGAAATAGAGATTGTATATAATATTTACTATGCTTTTTCATATTAGTCATCCAAAATATTTAAATTATGATGGTCTATAATATTTGGCCATTGTCCGGCCCCATTGCCTGAGCATCACCTGCCTTAATGGCTATTGAGCCATCTCTGCACATTGACGAAGACATACCTTAATGGTTGGAATTTAATTTTAAAAAGTACGAAGTGCATGTACTTTTTGTAGGTTTATTTTATTCATACAAACACTTTTTGTTTTAATTCAAATTTAGTAATAAAGAAAGAAAAGTCACAATAGTATCGAAGAGTACGAAAGTACACACAAAAAGAAGTAGCATAATTAAAATACAAATGCAAGTTACACTTCAAATACACCAATATAATAAATTACCTCTACATCATATTATTAGAAATGACTACATTATGATCCGGCTGGTCCTTGTAAACAATTTTGAGTTATCAAAGTTAGTCCAAAATATAAATAAGAAATGAAAACGTTATAATTAATATTTTAGAAGATTTATTGTTTGGATAGTTTCCCAAACATCATGCTTGTTAATAAGTCTCTTAGTTTTCAATTACTACCATGTTATGCACCCAAATGACTATGAGTAGCTTTGTTACAAGGTTATCATATTTATTTCTTTTGCTATTTTAATATTTTCTCCTTCTTTGAAAAATGAACAACATTTGACTCATGAGTAAATGAAATCATGTAAAGCAAATGTAGTTATTACAATTTTCATTTGTACATGATATGGATATGTAATTTGAGTTTTTAGTATGGGACATTGTGTCTTCAAAGACTCCAAATGCACATTCAACTATAGTTTGCAGTGAAAAATGCTTATGGTTCAACAACTCTTCTTTTATATGAATATTATTAGTATTAATTTATTAAAGACATTAAATTCAAATAAATGGTATTCATGTTTTGGCTATGGAGTTACAAGTCTCATTATTAGTGGGTATCCTCTATCAAGAAGATAATATTTGCCTACAAAAGATGATAAACATCATTAATATATATTAGGTATATTTCATGAGTTGCACTAATTGTTAATTGACGGATTACCTTGAGGCATAACAAATGGATGAATACTATAATCAAGTGTGCTATGAAGTACTCGTGAATCTATTGCACTTCTTCTCATCCCTCATAGATATAATGGAAGTGCATATCAAACTCAATAATACCTAACACATGTGATATTACACCCTTTCGGTTATAGTAACACAATTGATCACCACTTGGTATACACGCATAAATATGTGTGCCATCAATCGTCTCTAAGCAATCCTATAGAATGATTATAGTTCAAGGAATTATGAAATATTTTATCACTATATTACATGATTTTCTGTGTGAAAACAAATATACCTTGAGATAAGGAAAGAACTTTGAGTCATTTACAATATTTGAAAGTGTCTCCTCGCTATCTCGATATATATTCTTTTGCCCTATGATGCATATTTGCTATAATTTTGTTAAAATACTTGCTCATTGTTGTCTCGATGAGTGAACATACCGTGAATTTTCATTGACCTAAGGTCCATAACATTATACAAAACTTGGTTCTCTATTGATACTTTTTGTGCTTCTTATAGCAAATCTTTATCTCTTAGAATGTCACCTAGCAATTTTACAATTTCTGATTGCATGCATAAGAGCAAACCACACAATGGCATACATACATACATAATTAATAGAAAATATAATCAATTTTTATTCTCAATCATGTAACTCTATCTTCTTCTACAATATTATAAAAACATCTAGCAATATCTTTTAAGACAATCATTTGCAATCCTATCCTCATTTGTTATCTCTCAAGGGTTACGGTACTCTCAGTATTTTTCTACAGTGTTTTATAAATTGTCTTATTATTAATTATAGCTATAAACTTATTAAATTCGTCATAGAAAAATCACCAACATTTTTGTATTCTTTTGTAATATTCCTAGGTTGCACTTTAGTAAGAGAACCCCTCCTACTTAATATAGAGCTATTGGGAAGAATGTCATCATTTATATCCAAGTACACTGGTGGTATAATAGGTATACTAAAATTATCTTTTGGGTAGACATTGGAGTGGTATTGAGTGCTCACTTCTTGCCCTACAATAGTTCACTCTCTAACTCAATACTTCGTGATGCATATCTAAAACCCTTATAATTAGTATGATACTTGATACATTCGCTCCAAACATCATGATTAACAAACAAACACTTATTATCATAATCAAAACCAAAACCACTCTTAGAAAGTAAAGTTTACAAATCGTAGGATTTTATTTTACTGTTTCAATTTGTTTCTTATATTGTACTTAGTAAACTATGGACTGTACTCCTCGCATATATTTTTTTCTACTTCATTCATTGCATTGTGTTTCAACATTCTAATAGATATTTAAATTGTTCATCACTCTATTTTAAACATCCATGTAATTATTCAACATCCTTTCTACTAGTATCCATATATTCCAAAACACAAATATTTTGATACATATAAGAAGGTATCATTTGAGAGAGTATACATGTAGTAAAAGGAAGACTACAATTAAAGAAATGAGAAAGGAACAATAGATATGAATCGATGACCCTTTCCTTACATGGGTAACAAAGCCATTGCAAAAACTTGTTACTAAACCTTCTCTTTAACAAATTGATTAAGAAGAAAAAGTAAAATCAAGAAACAACAAACATAAATGCACTCTCCATACAAAGGTATAAATCATGATTTCTTAAGGCAAAGACATGATGCAAAAAGAAAAGAAACCAAAACAAGATAACAACATCAAATGGTTAGAGAGAGTGAGGTGAGTGCAGCGTGAGACAAAAGACAACATCATTGAGTGGCATCAAATGGCTGAGAGAATGGGGTGAGAGTGGCACCCAGAGAAAGAGAGTGTCGTCAAGTTAAAGATAATGGCATCGAGTAGAAGAGAGCAGCGTTGAATGGTTACATAGAGACTATGAGAGCATTGTTCTATCTTTGAGATGAATGATTGAAATGATAAAACAAAAAAATCATGCATTGAATTAAAATATAAAGTACAAATGGATAATGATACTTTTTATTTTTTAATTTAAACCTCTATCATAGATCATGTTAATTGAATGGTGGAGAAGTTGATGAAAAATTATACAGAGAAAAATATTACACATTTACCACACACACACACACTCTCTCTCTCTCTCTCTCTCTCTCTCTCTCTCTCTCTCTCTATATATATATATATATATATATATATATATATATATATGATGGTTTTCTATACAATACTTGGGTAAAAGTGGGAATAAGAGTGCCATTTTGTAAATTCAATTAAACATAAAAGACTCACTACATACAAACACAGAGTATATATATATATATATATGTATGTATATGATTGTTTTCTATATATATATATAGAAAACCATACTGTATATATATAGGGAGAGAGAGAGAGAGGACCTTGCACACTGCTCGTCTATCGATTTTTAAGGGCTTAAGTGTTATTTAAAAATTGTAAGGGTGTTGGGAAAAATATTAAGGTTGATTGCGGTGTCATAGGTGGGCTCGCTGGATTAAAAAATCAATAAGTTTCGAGCTGAAGTTATGTTCTAACAACTAGAACTAGGCTCGTTAGATTTGTTTTATCTCAGCGCAACCAAGATTGACCAGACCCAAGCCTGGACGGGATCGAGCTCGAATGGGCTTGCAAATTAGCTTGAACTTGAAGAGTTGCAAATTTACTGTTTCTGTACATATTTACAAGAAGAAGTTAAAAAATCCATACTAACCATAAAAACCGTATTTTTCTAAGGGTTATCAAAATTTCAGTTGGCAGTTACACCGTCTAAGTCTTTACCTTGTTCCGTGTTGTCCTTTTCCAGCTAATTAAACAAGGTTTACATGAAATCCCTGTCGTTCATCTCCAGTCATTTCACTATGTAAAAATCATCATTATCGAAAACAAGTAAAGAGCTTTTCATTCCGTCTTTGAAGAATAACTTGCCAAGAAGAATGACAAGTCGGTCACCGTCGGCGACCATAGGCTGATCCTCGAGCTACCTTAAAAGGATTCCGACTTCGATGATCCGTTAGTTCCCATGATCACTGTGAACGAGATCATAAGTAAGCTCTGCGAGAGTTTGATTTGTAGTCCAGAAACCTTCATCGACAGATTCACAGGCAATGGCGGCGACGACAAGATCAAACTCACTTCCCTCAACTTCCGTAGGCTCATCTTCACCCGCTTCGTGGTTGATACGAAGTACTTGGATGGCTGGTAAGAATATGTTCTTCACAAAGTAAATCTCAAGGTCAGTTATCACCAACGTTATTGACTGTTCACTTTTTTCTTTAAATTTATATTAGCCAAGATTCTAAGGTTACTTTTCTTGAAAAGGTAACTAGGGTTTTCGTTATCTACATGCCAATTTAAAGATTTAGAAAAGTTCATGTTCGCCATGCACTTGTAGAAAATCTTACATTTTCGATACATGCTGAGTATGTTCCACGTATCAGGTGTGAATAAAATCGGAGATTGTGGGTCAAATACCGTTGCCCCTCTAATAAGAATATATATATACTTTGCAACTATGGCAAGAAGGGTAATAAGGAGACGTGCAAACTGGAGGCTTGTTTCCTTCGTAGAATCGGATATCAGTGTTTCGTAACTTCGGAAGAGTACAATGCATACTGCTGAAATCTCTCCTCTTGGTGGGACGAGAGAAGAAAGCTTGAAACAATTGAACTCCTGTCTGCGAAGCAAATTAGCACCTCGTCAGCTCGGTGGGAAGAAACTCGCCCACCGATGGTAACAAGATCCGATAAATTCCGGCATCTCAACAACCGTGAGGAAAACATGACCACATTTCCAGCGAGATGGATGAAGGAATGTTGTTGTGAAAGAAATAACGTACCCGCCATTGCCAACAAGATTTGATCAGCGACGTTCCATCCTCCAGTCAATTCTGCCATCGGCTGGAAAGACAATTAACGCCTTGTCGTCTCAAGTGGGCGAGACTCGTGCACCGACCCCAATAAGATATGATTTGCGACCTTCCGTCGACGTCGAACCGGCTACTTTTCCTTACCAGCGGATGAGGGCCTATTGCTGTGAAGAAACTCAGCCACCGATCCCCACAAGATTCGGCTGCCTATCTTGCTCCGGCCAAGACAACTCAGCTGAGCTGATACTTGCATTTCGACTTTTCATTAATGGCTACCAGCAGGCGATGAGAAGGAAGGCAGCACCAAATTCTAATGAGTTTTCAGTGCTAGAATCATACGAGTCATTTTGATGGTTTTTGCTTCATATACAAGCATAGCACCATTCCATTATATATTGTTGACGTGCTATCACAGCCAGATGAGAGCTTTATGTAATTTCTCTCTATGTATATTGGAGGACAATAGTGTGTCTATTTTAATGAATATTCATAAATAAAACGTATTTTTCTTCTTACTGGGATAATTAGGAACAAAATTGTATGTCATGTTTGCCTCAAATCTCTGTGAACCTTAGCTTAGGGATAGTAATTAAAAGGGTCGTCATTTTTTATTATAATATGTATTATATAATATAACACACACACATATATATATTTGTGTGTCTGTGGGTTCATGCATTCGTGCGCCTTTGTATATTTTATGTAAGATCAAAGTTAGCAATGTATATCAAACATGACTTTATCATTTGTGTCATGCGACTTATGTCCATGTTAGGGTAACCTGGGGAACCAACCTCCAGTAGGCTCAACTCAGACTCTTCGATTTTCTCGTATTTATGCTAGAGTAGAAACGAACCGTGCCCGATTTGTTTGTTTTTTTTGCAAGTTTGGGTGGACACAAGCATTACTTTGGCAGTGACATGATCAAGAACTTTCGGGTCATGTCAATTTTGCGTTCCCGAGTCGTCTTTTGGCCCACAGTTAATACCGTTGCCTTAAGTCTCTCTCTCTGTTCTTGGAACCATGTGTGCTTAGCCTGATCAGGAAGATGAGCCAGTGGAAGAAGTCAAGACCCTCCACGTAAAACAGGACGAGCCGTCCGCTAGTGGTATGACGTGGCGTCACCGTAGCCCCTCGTTTATCAGAACGTCCACCCTCCTAGAAGAACGCTGGTCAAAGCTGACAGCTGACGTGGCGAACGACGAATGGAAGCACCGAGAAACGCAAGGGTGAGTGAGGGGCCTTCAAGAGGGAAAGGAGGCCGCTAGGGGGGAGCGGGCGATCCAGGCTTCACAACGCAGGGTCTGTGAACGACCTGCGTTGGGAATCTCTTGCATTGCCCCAAGGAAAAATCCTTCCCACTTTTTTTTTCCTGTTGTAAGTATCATATTTTTCTTAGTTTGAGTTGATTAGGTAATTTTTGTTTGTTTATCTTACCACTTAAGCATTTACTTTAATTAATAATTTCTTGTTTTATTTACCATTTACGTATTTATATTGATTTATGTGCTTATGCTTCTGAAATTATCATTTCAAAATCTTGTAGTGCTTTTTATGATACTTTAGTAGCCTATCATGACACTTAGTTAAACATAAGTAAAGTTATTTGTTTTTTCTAATAAGCATGTCAGCTCAAAACTGTTAAATGACACTAACATATTCATGTGTAAGAAAACAAATGGCTTTACTTGTCGGACGTAAAGTGTTATAACAATACAAATTAAAGGTCATTAAAGTGTGATAAGAACCACATATTATTGAAATAACCATTTTGCAACCCATAGTATAAAAAATGAAGTTTTCTAGCAATATAGCATAATCTTGCTTTTCAAGTTAAATACTAATTTGAATCGAAATCAAGCTGAATGGCCACAAAAGATCCTTATAGCCGACGAAAAAAGGCTTGGCTAGGGGGCGTGCAGGTGGGAGAATCATCACAATCTCTTTCACAGTTTATCATATAGTAATTCTAGATTAAACTTGGTCTGCTTAAGCAACAAATATCTTTCTTTTCCCCAAGGTAAAATCCTTTTTTTTATTCATGTTCTTTCGTTATCTCTCATATGTAATTAAGTAGGTGAGATCCATTGACATGCTTGCTTTCCATACAGTTTTGAGCATTTACCATAAGTTTCCGGCCCACTGTTACTCGCCTCGGGCATTAAGGTGAAAGAAATTCTCTTCTCTATGATCCTTCTTCAGTTATTAGACGTAAGCCGTATTTTCTTTACATCAAATCGAGTTCAATGGCATGTACCAACCAGCGCAGTAAAGGAGAAGGCTTGGTTTTGGTCAAGGATAGCAATCCATTTGAATTTTTTCTTTTCTCTTGGTCACGATAGATTCTGCTCTTGGTTCTCAAAGAATGTGATCATAATGCATTTTCATCATCTTTGTGGGTGATTAAAGACGATTTTGCCTCGTGGAGTCAATATCGCGAAAATGGGAAGGCGTTTGATCTTGGTTCTGTTAATGTTCCAACTCGCGGCAGCTCAGACATCTCAGAAATGGAACACATTGAACGGTACACGATCAAATGCTCAGCGTATGAATTGCCTTCAAATTTTGTTATATTTTATCCTAATTTACCGGTGGTAACTTTTAGTATTCACTATATATATACATGCATACACACACACACACACACACACACACACACACACATATATATATATATATATATATATATATATATATATATATATATAAATGCAAACTATTAAGCAAACTCAATTTAAACTAATCTCAATTATTCAATAAGGATCATGGGGGTTGAATTTGATAAAAAAAGTAAAAGATACGCATGAGAGCAATTAAGTTTCTTAAAAAAAAATACAATGTACTTTTTTATTTTTCAATCTCAACTACTCGTGACACTTGATTAAATGGTTGAGATTGATTTCAAAATGAATTTATGTACGAGTGGTTTGCATCATATACATATATATATATATATATAATCATCTATCTTGGGCCAATGGCCTAGGCCCACCACATTGGTGATTAATTATATTATTAATCCTGTAGACAGCAAAAAAATGTTAGACATTTATAAGTTATAATAGATAATCTTTTAGGCTCCAATGTTTCAAGGCATACTTAAAATACGCAATTTTGTAGGCCCCAACAAGTTTAGACTATTGTAGTTTTAGGAAGCGAAATTTTTAAGTGACATAGACCAATCAATTTTGGCTTAGGCCTCTCTCTCTCTTTATATATATATACGCACACTGTGGACTACTTTGCATTGCATATACGTACTGAATCAAGAATGCCATGGTTCATAAATGTAAGTTATATGCAACTCTAATTCTCGAGTCCGTTTATTCTTTCTGCAGGTCAATCACCAATCATCATAGCCCGCGGCGGGTATTCGGGGCTGTACCCTGAATCCAGTGAATTTGCATATGAATTTGCTCTATCCATCAGCTTGCCTGGAATCGCTCTATTCTGTGACCTGCAACTCAGTAAGGATAACATCGGCTTATGCCGAAGCGATTTGAGGCTCGACAATTCTACAAACATCTCATTAGTTTATCCAAAGGGTGATAACACCTACACTGTCAATGGAAATCCTCTTCACGGATGGTTTGCCGCGGATTTTCCTTCTAAACTGCTGCTTTCCGACGTCACCGGTAAGAACAAACTCGATCGTCGGACTCGTAAGCCGAAATTGTCCGTCTGCATTTCTATGTCCAATCTTGATACTTAACAACATGATTCCTTCGTGTACTTACTTTCACAGTGAGCCAAAATATTTACACAAGACCTAGTGTTTTTGATAATATGGCACCAATGTATACTCTTCGGGATGTCATCGCGCTTAGACCACCACTTGTTTGGGTGAATGTGCAGGTACGTGTTTATACATATGTTCGTCTTGATGCTTGAATCTCAAATATCTCAGAAGTCACCTTGTTTATAATACTGAAAGATCCCAGTTTTTCTTGATTTTAATACTCTTATTTCTTGATGCAGTATGATTCATTTTATAAGCAGCACAGTCTGAGCATGGCAACGTATATTCAGTCTGCGGTGAAGACCATGACCATCGACTACATCTCGTCGACAGAAGTTGGTTTTCTTCAAAGTATCAAGGCATCGATAACGCCGACAACGAAGCTAGTCTTTAGGTTCTTGGGCTCAGATGCAGTGGAGCCTACAACAAACAGCACATATGGCTCAATGTTGGCCAAGCTTTCCTTCATTAAGACATTTGCGTGTGGGATTCTTGTGCCTAAGGAATACATATGGCCGGTAGACGAAGACGGTTACCTGAAGCCGGCGACTTCCCTTGTTAATGATGCTCATCAATTGGGGTTGCAAGTCTATGCATCTGGCTTTGCAAATGATATTCCTACCAGTTACAATTACAGCTATGATCCTCTGAAAGAGTATTCCCAATTTGTGGATGGAGCTGACGTCTCTGTTGATGGTTTTCTCACCGACTTCCCTTCAACTGCTTCAGAGGCATTAAGTGAGACTTCTTCTCTTTAATCTCTATTTGGGGTTGTTTGTGGTCAGGTTTAGTTTGGTTCTAGGTTTGACTCTGACTCAAACGAATCAAATCGGTTCTCGGTTTTGAGGATCCAAACCAAAACAGTATAAGTCATAAAGCAGAACCCAACCACACCATCTCTTCTTGTGTGGTGCAGTTCCAAACCATGGTTCATTACGCTTTAAGTCAAATATATGCTAAATATCGAGTATAATATATGATCATTCACATGATAAATAAACTTAATATTATGGAATAAGTTATTCAACTATAAGGACCACCACAAACAAAAACTGGTTGACAATTATATACTAACAGATCAAACACATTTTCTAGTCCATACTTCCGCAGTGACACCAAATAAATAGCAAGTTTATATATATATAAACCATATAACCATATATTGCCCACCCGTGACATACCCACACATTACTTTTTGGTAAATATAAGTATAATTTTAAAAAGTTAATAATTTTGAGAAAAGAACAGGACAGTGTTATTATAGTCATGTTCTGAGAAGCAACGGTGAAGGGTCAATAGTGGGAAGGATCCAATCACTATATATGTATATATGTGTATATATATATATATGTATAAACTGATATGTGCTAGCACACTTTGATGCTTGTAAATTTAAATAAATTTTAACCATCCATTTTGATGATAAACAATTAGAATTTGAAAATTAAAAGGTAAAAGTACCCGGAAGGTGTATATACAAAAAATACACATTTAAATTTCAACCATCAATCATTTGATTGTCGAGTTTTGTTTGGATTTACTAGCTTAGTATATACTAATTCCTCTATAAATAAATAAATATTATATATATTGTTTCTGATCCTTGTGTTATCTTGAGACCGTGTGCCAAACCAAACAATATATTCTTTTACAAACTGAACCAAACCAAACCACCGGTTTGCATTGTTAGATGAGTTTAGACTGTTTCGGTGGTTATTTGAACACACTTATCTCCAGTCTTGATATGTTTATTCTTTAAAAAATTATTTCTGTACTTGACGATACTTTAGTTTGTGAAATTGATCTTAAGATGCTTATGTTTTTACCGTTGTAGGCTGCATGAGAACTCAGGGTACATCCTCTGTTAATGGTAAGTTAACATCAACACCATGAAAGTGATTTTTTTCTTTTGGTCTGAACCACCGGTATCTGGAAGCCCCTAAGCCCGACCAAACAGGTTTGAGGCAGATCGGCCCACTATGGGGTTAATGCTTTCCCAGCACTAGTTTTCTCCATTCACAAGACTCGAACTCGAGTCGCTTAAGGGGAGCAAATTTCAAACCATCTCAACAAACCACAACAGTTGGTTCATGAATGTGAATTAGAATGTATCGTTTATGCTAATTTATATTCTAATTTGATTTTGCAATCCATTTGCAGGAAAGCCTCTGGTTATTACACATTATGGTGCAAGTGGAGTATATGCTGCCTGCACAGACCTTGCATATCAGCAAGCTGTAAATGATGGTGCAGATATCATTGATTGCCCTGTTCAAATGACAAAAGATGGTGTACCCATTTGTATGGGCAGTGTAGACCTCATGGTTGGCACAACAGCCATTGCTTCTTTCATGTTGCGAGCTAGAACGGTGCCGGAGATACAATCAAAGAACGGAATTTTCACCTTCGATCTCACAATGAAGGAGATTCAGAGTTTATCACGTAGGAAGATCTCTGACTTCGAAACTAATATTGCTTTTGGCAATTAGTTGTTGCATTTTCTTGAGAATAACAGGGATTCTTGCATCGTCCACGGGACATGTGACTAGTTTTGAGTTATAATTCAATCGTTCTGGCTTTTTGTTTAGTCCTTCTCTTCCTTAAGGATTTCTCGCTAAGCTTCAGTAGCATTCCTCTGCCTTGACATTGGCATCTTGGCTTTTGCAGCTGAATTGACCAGCCCACTTGATTCAGAATCAGGGTTAAAGAGAAACCCAGCATATAAGAGCCAAGGAAGCTTTATGACACTAGCTGATTTTCTCGCTTATGCGAAGGAAAAGAAAGTCGCAGGCGTCCTGATCGACATTAAGGTGAAATTCCGAAGCATAAGTCCTCTCGTTCTTAATCTTCATGATACTGCAAAGTTTCACTTTCATCTAAAAGATGAGAATACTCTCTTTTGTATGTGTGTTATGTGTTATTTTAAAATGTTTATATATTGTTTGTATCATTCTCGATGATTCCATATCTTACGACTAACCAAGGATCTAATTTACAGCATGCCTTCTACCTGCAATCCAAGGGATTTCCAGTAACTGATGCAGTAATCAAGGCCTTGCATGATGCAAGCTTCGACTCGCAGACGGCTCAAAAGATCTTGATTCAATCAGATGACAGTGCTGTTCTCAACAAATTCAAGCAACAAACAACTTATACACGAGTGTTTACGATCGATGAGATAATCAGAGGTGTCAGTACGCCGGCGGTCACCGACATCAAGGAGTTCGCAGATGCGGTTACCGTTTCTAGGACTTCCACGATGACGAACTCAGGCTTCTTCATCACAGCCTTCACTGACGTTGTGCAACAGATGCATGCAGCAAACATCTCTGTTTACGTGTCTGTGCTCCGAAACGAGTACATGGCCTTAGCCTTCGATTTCCTTGCCGATCCGTCGGTCGAGATCGCCACTTTTGTCAACTCGCTCCAGGTTGATGGCCTTGTCACTGAATTCCCTGCAACTGCAACCAATTACTTGAGTAAGCTTTCATCAAGCCTTCTAAACCCTAACTTCCAGTTTAAGTATATTAGGATACTGCACCCTCATTGTGAATAATAAATGCTAAGATGACTGACCTGTTTTGTTCCTACCCAGCCTGGCGGGTTGAACTGGACCCGAACCACCCTCTGAACCATAACTGGGAGAACCACAACCGGGACCGGACCCCACAGTTAGGTTTTGGCTCCACCTATTGGAGAACTAAACCGGAACTGACGGTCTGAAATAGGGGGCTCCAAGCACTTTTGGTTCCAGATCTAAACTCCCTCCTTATTTTCCAATTGAAACTAGAACCAAACTGTAACTGGACCTGGTATGAAATTGGGATGAAAAATGAAACCGAACCCAAGGGGCAGTTCACTTCCGGTTTCAGGCTTTTGTGGAACCAAAACTATTTGTTCAAAACTGGTCCCAAACCTCACCCAGAGAATTAGCTCAACGGCAAGGCGCTCTAGTGCTGTTGCTGCTGGTGGGGAGTTCGATTCCCAGAAGGTACATGTGTGGGGGTTAGGCTTCGGCCTCCTCTTGTAAACAAAAAATAACTGGTCCAAAACCTTAGTGAAGTTCACAATACACGCTCTAGCAAGACCGAAAGCAAACCTTCCGCCCGCACTAAGTGGGTTAGACTGGCCCCTTAGAGCCAAGCCCAAGTTCTTACTCTCTTTTTTTTTTGTTAATCTTTTGGTGACACCAACAAATTTGTATAATGCAGAGAGCTCATGCTACAATGATAATGCAAAATACACCATTCTAGCGATTAAGCCAGGATACCTTCTCGAGTCTGCTGCATCTGATGCCTTGCCGCCTGCGGCAGCACCGGCGCCACTGCTCAGTGTCGCCGATGTCATCGATCCACCGCTTCCAGCCGTTTCGGGTGATCTTGCTGATGGTTCGCTGGCACCTGCACCAGCAGATTCTACACACAGTGGTCAGTCAGCTATCGGAATGAACATAGTGTTGTCTCTGTCCATGCTGGCCTTCAGCATTATGAAGCTGAACATGCTTGTGCTGTAAATTGTTATGTATAACCTCATCCATTATTTTCCTTAGTGCGTCGGCACTCTTTTTGTGTTGCTCTCTAAGAGAGTGAAAAGGAGAGGAGGGAGAGAGAGATTATTGGGGACTTGTGACTTGTAATACACTTGAAGCTTGAGAAATCATGCCGATTTACAAGCTTTTCGTGTCACTTATATTACTAATGATGTTGTAAAACTATAAATGAATGGATATATGTACAGTGTCACTTATATTACTTATGATCACATATAAATGAGTGTGTATCGTGTTGTGTCGTATAACATTTTCATTTTTAGAGCCCGAATGAGGTGAAAAGTAAGCAAGGGCTTCTACATCTTCGTCGGGATGTAGTGAATGGGTTCCCACATCATGATCGGTTGTGGATAAAGAAGTTAGTCATGCAAAATTTTTACCAGAATGTAGTGAACAAGCTATAGCGAGGGTCTCCGCATTTTCAAGATAAATGGGTGCGGGGCTAAGGAAGCTAGTCTTAGATAATAAGATTTGTATTAGTACTTAAAATATCATAACATTGACCGGTGAGTTAATGAACATGATAAATACTATGATTCGGAGAAAGATTCACATTCTATATTTACAAGAGACAAAGTGGGTTGGAGAAAAACAAAAGAGATTGATAATGCATGTTTTAAATTATGGTACTCAAGAAAGGAAAATACTTGAAATGAAGTTCATATTATTATAAATCAAGACTTAAAGGATAGTGTAGTATATAAACAACAATATGAAGATAGAATTACGATAGTGAAATTAGTGTTAGGAGTAGAGGGTTTGAATATAATTTGTACTTATGCACCCTAAGTAGGATTAGAAGATAGTATAAAGAAGGATTTTTTAGAGGAGTTAGATAAGGTAATTGAAAGAATTCTTCAAGATTTGTTTGGGAGGAGACTTAAATGGACATATCATTAAAAAAACATTAGTATATCAAGGTATTCATGGAAACTACGGTTTTAAGGATATAAATGAAGAGGGTGGGGAGATTTTAAATTTTACTATGACTTTTGATCTCTTTATAGGCAATACAATTTTAAAAAAATGAGATGAAGATTTAATTACTTATAAGATTGTTAGGTATTTTTCTATGACTTTTGATCTGTTCATGAAAACTATTTTGTTTTTAAGAAAAAAGATAGATTGTGTTGTAAAGATTGCAGGTCAATTCAAAGAGAAAGCTTAGCTACTCAACACCGACTTTTAGTAATAGATTTGTAGGTAAAAAAATGGACAGAGAAGAATAGAGTGGATAGAGTTATTTGGACTAGATGATGGAACCTCAAATGTGAGAAAGAAGATATATTTAAATAGAAAGTTCTTGAAAAAGATGCTTGGAATTACATGGGTACACCTTATGATATGTAGAACAATATTGCAATACATATTAGAGAAGTGACAAAATATATGTTAGGCAAATCTAAGGGAGGCGTACAAACATAAAAAAAAGTTTGGTAGTGGAGTGAAGTGGTCAAAGATAAAATCAAGATAAAGAAGACACGTTACAAATTGCATTAAGCCAAAAAGATTAATGAAACTTGAAAAGCTTATAAGAAAGCAAAGAAAGAAGTGAAAAAGAATGTTAGTGAAGCAAAAGTCAAAATTTGAGATAATTTATATAAAAAGCTTAACTCAAAAGAAGGTAAAAGAGATATTTTTAGGATAGTTAAAGATAGAGATAAGAAAACTAAGGACATTACTTTTGTTACATGCATCAAAGTTGAGGATGAGAATATTCTAGTGGTGAATGATATATCAAAACTAGATGAAAAAATTATTTCTATAAGTTTTTTAATGAAAATACAGATGATAGTATTACCTTAAGAGAATTAGTGAAATCATAAAAGTATATAAACCACAATTTTTATAGGCGTATTCAAAAGAATAAAGTAAAAAAAACTCTTAAATATATTAATGTTTTTAAATCTATAGGACCAGACAATATTCTTTATAGAAGTATAGAAAATCTTTGGAGAGATTGGGCTCACTTTGCTCACAGGACTATTCAATGAAATATGAAAAACCCAAAAGATGTCTGAATAATGGAGAGTAAGTATACTTATACCTATATATAAAGGGAGACATTAAAAATTGTGTAAATTATCAATATATCAAGTTAATGAGCCTTACTATTAAATTATGGGAAAGAATTATCAAACGTAGGTTAAGGCAAGTATCAACTACAACAGAAAAATAATTCAGATTAATGCTCGGTAGATCTACTATTGAAGTGATTCACCTATTGAGATATCTTATGAAATATTTTAGATTAAAAAAAAACTTTACATGATATTTATTGATGTAGAAAAAGCTTACGATAGAGTGTCAAGAGATATTCTTTGAAGAACTTTAAAAAAGAGAGGTATCTGAATGACATACATAAATCTTATAAGAGATATGTATCATTGCACAAAAATATGTGTGAGGACTTATGAAGGAATAACATTCATTTGAAGTTATTATTGGGTTACATTAGGGATAACTTTAAGTCAATATTTATTTATATTTGTCATTGATGAGTTAAAAAAACATATTCAAGATGAAGTACTTGGTATATGTTATTTGCAAATGACATTGTGTTAGTGGATGAGTCTAAAGAAAAAGTTAATACAAAATTGGAATTATGGAGAGAAACATTAGAAAGTAAAGGCTTCTGACTCAGTAAACAAAGACTAAATATATGGAATGTAAGTTTGATCATTTGAGTACTTCAGTGGATATAAAAATTAAGATTGACACACATTGCATCCTTCATAAGGAAAGTTTTAAATACCTAGGGTCAATTTTTAAAGCGATGGAAAAATTGCTGAAGATGTTACGCATAGAATTAATGGTGGTTGGTTAAAATCCATAGGAGTATTAGATATTTTATGTGATAAGAAGATACAATTGAAGTTGAAAGGTAAATATTATAGAACAACAATTAGATATGCTATATTTTATGGTTTTGGGTGTTGGGCAATTAATCGACCCAAGAACAGTCCCGTAAGAAGATATAAAAAACTAGATTATGAAAATCTTAAAAGAGGAAGAAGGCAACTACAAAAGTGTTGGAAAGAAACAATAAAGAATGATTTAGTTTATATTGAGTTAACTCCTATTATGACAATGATAGGGTCCTATGAAAACAAAGAATTCATGTAACAGACCTACCTAGTATGGAAAAAGGCTTAGTTGTTTTACAATTTGGGAGGCTTAAGACAGGAATGGACTTAGTACCTAACTCACAACTTGGAACTCGTGAGTGCAATCCCTTCAACAAGTAAAATATTATTAAATAAACATTTGAAAAACCAAATCATGTCTATTATTGATATTATTTATTGACAATTGCTTTTTGTAAGTATGAATGTAATTTAAATAGTTGCTAAAGGTATTTGAAAAGTGATGAAGAAGACCTTATTGTCGAACATGACAAGAGATAATATATATGTGTGTGTGTGTGGCCACTTTTGGTTGAGGGCGACCTAGTCACTACAACGTAATTTATGTTATGTTATGCATTAAGAAAAACACAAGTTGCTTAATTCATATAAATATGCATGGATTACATCTCTTGTTTATTCATCCCTTGTTATTCAAAGTGCCTTTTCATTGAGGAAAGACGAAAAAAACTACCTGATATTATTGTCAAAATATATAAATTTATTAACGTACCTATATTAATAAATTACTATATATATTAATTTATGCACATTTTGGTAGTATGTATTCTTTCATTCTTATTACTTTTTTGGAAATGAGTGCATATTGTTGGTGTTGTGCATGAATAGATACGACTAAGACTTTTCCCACACTAACTCGGATGACTACATGAAATATGTATATAGGCAATGTGGGGGGCACCAACTTAATGTGTTTTAAACTTTTATTAAGACAAGAAGGATTTCATGTAAATGAAGGATCCCTTAATATAGGGAGTTTAGGGGTTTTTACCTTTTTTCTTTAAAGGCCAAAGCCTACAACACACACATGCACCCCCGCTGGGAGTCAAACTCCACACCAGAAGAAGGGCATAAGAGCACCATGTTGAGCTAGGTTCAAGTGTTGTTTACTTGAGAGTAAGAAAGAGTTTGCACCCAGAGCGTTTGCTCAATCGCAGGATGCTTTGGTGCTGTTGCTGGTGGTGAAGAGTTTGACTCCGACGGGGTGCATGTGTGGGTGTGTCTCTTGTAACAAAAGAAACTATTAAAAAAGTAGGAAAGACTTTACCTACGTAAACGACCCTTCTAGGGACAAATCTCATTGGACAGTGGATTTCACTTGTCTCGCAAGGGATGACGAGCCTCTTCATGGGCAAAATTTGTAATGAATAAACACTCAAATCCCATTTATGTTCAAAACTATTCAAACACCTCCACCTTCCACCTTGTGATTAGCACGAACAATGATGAGTTTTGAATTAACAATATTATTGTACTTTACGTTGTGCATTAAATACTTTTTACTTTATCACATTAACCTTTATCATGATTGAAAGATTTGGGTATAGATGAGAGTAGAGGATCTACCTATATATATATATATTAACATACTTTTATACTTTTGAATTAAAATATCAATAAGTAAATTGTTGAGATTTATTTGGATAAAGTAATGTCAATCATCCATTAACTCAAAGTAAATATATATATATATAAACCTCGTATATGCTAGGAGGAATGATAATTTGGGCTTGACCCACGAGTATCTAATCTGACCCATCCCGACCCATCCCCAGAGTAATGCACGGTAGGGTAGGGTAGGGTAGGGTTGTGTTTCCGATAGATCCGTTCCATCATATAAGGGGGGATTGGTTTATGCTAGCACGTGATCTAAACAAATCTCAATAATTTATCTTTGATTATCCATGATTGAGATTTGAATAGTAGATGTGTACTTTTTGTAGGTATTATTTTTATCACATTTGCTTTTAAAATTTTAAATCTCAAGTTGAGATTCATTTGGATTTACTAGTATCATGTACCAGTCTCTCTCTCTATATCTATCTGTCTATCTATATATATATTTCTCTTCTTCCTGCCTGGGGCGAAAGGTCTCCAAACTCCATCCCTTTGTCGGCTGCCTACATGGGAGCATCCTCATGTGTCTTCGTCAAACATTGCGTCGTCTGTCGACCATCATCACCATCTCCTTTGGGTAGTGATACAAGGTCTCTCGTCCCTCTGTCTCTCATCCTAGAGTCGCAGCTACTGGTAACCACCTTAGTCGGTGTTCCTCTCGTCGATCTTTCATCCCTCTTTCTCTCGTTGATCTCTAGAAGGTTGGGACACCATTTCGCAAGGATTGCTATTAGCTCATATGTTATTTTTGCGTCTCTAGACGAAAGAAGATTTGGCCATGCTGAGATGAGTAAAACACAGGATTGCTATTAGCTGATATGTTATTTTTGCATCTCTAGACGAGGATTGAATAAGAAAGGGTGTATTCAATAAATTTGGTTGGTTCTCTGTACCTTGGGAATGTTTGTAAAAGCTTTGGTCAGATCGTGGAAGTTGTATGCTAATGACACATAATGTTGAAAGAAGCTGGTTTTATAGCTGTTCACGATTCCTCATCTTTACTTATATTTGCTTCTTACGAAAATGGGAAATTTCTTTTTTGGGATTGGAAAGTTGTGTTGATTTGAAACTATTAAGTTTCATCCAGCCAAATATTCCCTGTGGGTTATCATAATCCACTGATTGATATGATAAAGGTGATTATTTTTTTCTCTTTTTTAGAAGAAAAGAAGATTTTATTTATGTATGACAGGAGTATTGACGGAATCTATAATTTGGATGTGAATATTTGCTCTTTTAGAAGAACGAAACACCATTACCAAATTTATTGTGTATTTGTTTGAATTTGATTTGATTTGTATGCGTATTGGGAGACCAAATATAACTGTATTAAGTTTTAATTTTGAGATGAATATAATATATGATAAAGACTCCTTTTTAAATGATATATTCTTGCCCTTTTAAGGTAATTTGTTTTTCCCAATATTTTGATTGTGCATTATTCTACATGGTGTAGAATTTAGATGACTCAAGAAAAAAATGCTGCAGATCTGAACCAGTGGTGGACATGTTTCCAATAGAGGAATTCCCAGACAATGGATTTAAGCCATAAATGTTGATGCAGTCTTAATTCAATGTGTATCATGTAAATATAATTAGAATGTGTTTATGAAAGGTTTGCTCGGTTCATCATTAAAACTGAAGATAAAGTTGGTTGGTTTAAAATGGTGTGTTTTATGTATCATGTGAATATGGTTAGAGTGTATGGTAACAACAAAAGGATGTTTTGAGGACTAAAATAAAAGGATTCTATATTATGCTTCTAGCTTTTTAGTGCATGCTTGCATATTGTGCTTCTTGATGGTTGTAGGGTGAGGCGGGTTGAATAAGGTGACTGTCGAGAATGGACTTGAAGACTCGTGAGACGGGGTGAGCGAGGAAAAAAAATTGTGGGGGGGTGGCAAGGTTAAGTAGGCTCACCCAAACCCACCTCATTGCCATCCCTATACGGTGACACACTTATGTACCAGCAAAAACAAACAAATCTCAATCATCATATATCTTCCAACGATAGACAGTTAAAATTTAAATTTAAAAAACAAAGTACATATATATTTTTTATTTTTTTAACTTAGATATCTCAATTGTTCATCTTCATAATCAAATGGTTGAGATCTTTAAAAATATTAAAGTGACGTGTGCATGGAAAAATTTCTCATAATGTATATAAAGAGGGAAAGGAGGGATTATACTTCGTAAATTTGAGTGAAATAACCTAATCATTTCTTTTGGGGTACGAGTGAAATGACATTATCATTCCTATATTTTTTTTAAAATTAAAATTAAAATTTATGTTACTAAAAAGTAATGGATTGATATGTCACAGGTGAGCAAAATTTGTTTTTTTAGTTAGATCTTGCTCAATATCAGCTCACCACTAATTTTGCCTAGTAACGCTCGATTGCTATTTTTTGTAGGCATGAAGATAATAATATTGTGTTATATATATTTTTTTAAATCCTTAAAAATTTTAAAATAAACTTATGCCGTTCAAAGTAAGTAAGTATTTATAATGGTAGGCATGATTTGATTTTCATATATATATATATATATATATATATATATATATATATATGTATAAACATATGTGTGTGTTTATATGTATATATTAACTAAGATAACATATTCAAATAAATCTTAATCATTCATTTTAGTGATTAAAATTTAAATAAAAAAATAAATTAATACTTCTTTAGATGTAATTTGTTTGCATGCATACTTTCTTTACGTTTTGAATTAAAATTTCAAACATCAAATAATAAATGTTTAAAATTACGCTACCTAAATGTTTTAAGCGCATGTATACGTTTTGAATTAAAATTTCAAACATCAAATAATAAATGTTTAAAATTATGCTACCTAAATGTTTTAAGCGCATATATATATATATATATATATATATATATATATATATATATATATATATATATATATATATATATATATATAATACAAGTGCTTTGACGCTATTGTTTTTGCGGGTCATTCACGAGTCCTAATGTAGCCCGCTTGACGAAGAAGGTTTCACCAAAACCAGCCCCGACTTGGTGGATATCGGCTGACCACGACCAACAGTTTAATAAGTCAAAGGGTACTCTCGTCATTCTCACATCGCTTCTTTTTTATATTAATAAAATGTCGAATGCATAAGGTGGTGGTCCTGCCGCCACGTATGAGTCTGCAGTGCCTAGCTCAGGTTCTTAGGCGGGGCCCACCGTACCCACAGGAACATCGGTCCCCCACTTCCCCATCTGAAAAGACTCCGTTAATAAGACACTCACTTCGAAATAATTACGAATCTAGTACTCGATATTATAAGACGCAGGTTACCCTTTGGTATATGGATAAGGACGAGACTGAAACTTGGACGAGAGCAGATTATTCACTTCATCTTCCAAATATACCCTCAAGAAACCGAATGACTATGATGGTATCCTCCGCTTCCTATGAATCTTTAACAAGGATATACAAGTCAGAAAGCAGAAAATACTAAACCCTAACCCTAATATCTCTCTCTCGCAAGGCCAATTTACGGATTTAAAAATGAGGGGCTTGGGAATAAATTATTACAGAATTCTGTGGACCGTCCGATCTATGTGCCACACTCTTTATAAGGGCTGAACTTGTTCTGGTCCGACGTCGTCGCCATCTTCGTGCATTCTTCTTCCTTCGTTGTCGTTTCTTCGTCTCTTGTTACGGTTTCGGTGGTGGAGATGGCGGAGGAGTACAAGAATGGGAGCGGCGTGGAGAATGGGAACGCTGAGGGAGCCAAGTTCTCGGCGCTCCGGCCGAAGATGGTCGTTCAGGCGCCCCTCGCGGCCGATGCCGTCGCGTTCTACAAGGCTGCGTTCGGAGCCGAGGAGGTCGAGCGGTCTATCCATCCGAAGAGGAAGGCCGATCACGAGCTCCCTCTCATTCTTTACTCTCGCCTCCGCTTCGGCGATGTCGAGCTCCTCGTCTCCGACGAAACTGATGAGTCCGGCACTGGGTTCGTTTCTTCTCTTTCCTCTCTCTTTCTTTCTTTTTCATCTCTGGTTACTTTGTCAGTTTATTTGTTTTATATACGTTTCTGTCTCTTTCTTTTCTTGTCGGAAGTGCTTTTTTTTCCTGTTATCCGGATGCTTCGAGAAGGTTGTTTTAGGATCTAAGAAGTTTTCCGGCATGTACAGACGAAGTTTCCTGTCCAAGGGTGTCCTTAATCATTTACCACTGGTCATTGTTTGTTGAAGTCAAGATGCTCATCCTCGATAGGCTGGAAACTTGTGGCAAGTCTCGCATTTTTTTCATTTTTTTAATGAACTTGTTTGGCTTAATACTCAAGTGTACCATAGGGATCCCTTAGGCATGTATTTCTGTTTTTGTTGCTTCATCTTGTTGGCCTGGAGCGTTTTCCGGCATATTTGCTCTTGCTTCGACAGTTTTTGATTGCTTTCTGTATGCCTCCATTGTACTTCTGGTTTAAGTATTGAAACCATTTATTAATCACTATTGCCAATAATGATGATCGTTCCGTTAGTTTAACGCAATAACGCGTTCAACTCCTTTGTCTGATCGATGGATCTTTCACGCTGTACCATTAGAGTTTTATCTTATTCGTCCATTTGCAACTGCAAAAAAACTAATTAGCTTCAAAGCCTCATCTGTTGTTTTGTTTGATATTTTGATTACTTTGTAATACTTACCGTTTTAGTCCGTTGGAAGCATGGTCTAGTCTCTAGTTTGATGTTAAAACCTTAATGCGGTCGTTCTAACGGGCGGCCTTCAGTCCATTATGGAGCTTTTTTACCCGGGTGCACCCATTTTACTGGTTTCCTTTTCGTGGTTGTGAATAAAACTAGGGTGAAATCCGTGGGGACGCTCGGGGGAACGCCGTTCGTGCTGTGCGTGGAGACGGAGGATGTTCAAGGAGCGGTTGCGAGGGCCGTGAAGGAGGGAGCGGTAGTGGAGGAGGCCACTGGCGACGGCTTCTGCTGCAGCGGCGGTTCCTGGACCACTGTGAAGGACCCCTTCGGCTTCATTTGGGCTTTCGGCTCTCCGTCCAAGGCCAACACCGTCGATGTCGACGCCGAGGCCTAGGCCAACGGTTTTCTTTGCCTTGGCAACTCCCATTTGCGGTCTCTCTCTGTCTTTTCTCTGTAGTCTTTAGATGAAAACCACTGGATTATTCAGAACTTTTACTGAATGAATGAACTTTGATGTGTACTGTTTCGCCAAAGAAGTTCATCGGCCACCTATAAACCGGTGGCGGTTGTGGTTGCTGGTTTTGTCATGTTCTAGGCAGTATCGTACAGTAGGTTGACGCGTGTATCAGTTACTGACCGTCGATCTTCTACCTTCGAGAACCAGTTGCTCTGACGGTCTTGCATTTCATAGCAACTTCTGCATCAGTGGTTTGTTTTGCCATTGTGGAATGATAGATTCGTGTCTCTGTGATGATAGCGACTTGACGGTTGGTCTGTCAATGGCGTCCTTCTTTCCCCTTTGTTTCTCTTGACGCCTCCGATGGCGACTGCAAATACATCGCCGTCGTTCACGTGAAAGCTCTTTGGTAATTTCCCATTTTATTATTATTCGTACGTAACGTGGTTTTTAAATAAGGGTGGTTGACGGGTCGCGTAATCTAGCCGAGTGGGCAGAGAATGAATGATTGTCTGGGCTCGTTTAAGAAATGCTAAATCCAAGCTCGTGCGTATCTTTGACTCTGATGCGAGTTTTTTAATTCATCATCCTGCTTAAGTTCTGCTTGAGCTGATGTACACGGTCAAATAATGCGTGTTTGATCTTGTGAATCGGCTTGAGCTTGATTAATTGAGATGTCCTGAGTTCGATATCCTGGGGTGTGCCTCTGGCTTCAAATACCAATAAAGTTTTATATGATTGAGCCAAACACTGATTGTTCCTAGTCTGCCTTGCTAGTGGTGATGGTGGCTAGCTTCACTACCTTCAAATATGCATCGCTATATATAAAGGAAGGAGGGAGATTCAAAAAGAGGGTGGTAGTGGTGATGGCAGCCTTTGGTTCACAAAATTGATTCCAACCAGGTGAAGGTGGCTAAGGGATGTCAAGTGGTGGTTAAGTGATGGGGATGGGAACCAGTGCACATTGAGTGTGCATATTATAGTGTTAGTATATCTCAAAGACTATATATGAATTTATTTTATATTATGTATACATATAAATGTATTCAATTATTTATGTGTATATACAAGTTTATAACCTGTGTGTACATATCTTGAAAATCTTGGCCTCATTTGATGAATAACATCAGTGAATTTTGATGAATAATCCCATTTTAAAAAAGATGGGTTTTCTTTGTTCTTGAAAAGTTTACTAGGGTTTCATTTTTTTCGCCTTATGAGACTGAGGTTAGATTGCATTGGTGGTGTTTATTCCTTCTCCTGAATTGTGGACGAACTGAGGGAGAATTATCAGCTCTCACTGTTTGGCCTTTCAATATGTGGTGGTTTAGTTCGCACAATTTTCATTTGAATATGTGGAGCAAGATTATGATGGGATGAACGAATATAGCACTCTTTATGGTAATTATAAGCACAAATACATCTACAAATGTTATGTGCTCCATCTAGAAGGTAGATAATCACATTTGAACAGCATAATTTGCTATGTATAATGGGTATTCCTTTTTCTTTCTTAAAAGGGGTGAAAATAGCCACTCAGAGCGTGGGTGCTCTAGTACCGGTGCTGCTGGTGAGGAGTTCGACTCTCAGTGGATGCATGTGTGGTGTTAGGCTTCGGCTTCCTCTTGTAACAAAAAACAATAAAAAGAGAAGGGGATGAAAATAAAATAGCAAAAAAAATAAGGTACAGAAAGAAACTCATCTGTGGACGCAATCCTGAGAAGCGTCAGTTGAACTAAGTCGCAAAAATGAGGTATGGAGAGGCTATCTCAATGAGTTTGAAAATTTGTACTTAATTGGATTTGATATAATAGGATTCTGGATCCGGTTTGTTAGTTCTGGTCATTTAAAACCATATGCAATTCTTATTTGGATCAGATCTGCTTGTTGACTTTTGGATTGGGAATCCCATTTGGTTCATCAGTCAGATACTGAATAGGAACTTCAAATCCATGTAGGTCCCGTTTCGTGTAGTGCCAACAATGCTGTTTCGTCTTGGTTCCAAGTCCAGGGCCGGAGAACCTCAGAGTTACAGTTGCACTGTACAGGGGAAAAATGTGCACTCAGAGTGTTAGTTGTTGATGCTCACTTGCAGGTGAAGAGTTTGGTTCCTAAGGAGGTGAATGCAGACATGGCCTTTTCGTAATCGGTCTAGTGGTTTCAATTGGAACCAGGCCCTGAACCAGAACCGTCGGTTCTGGTATTTTAAAAATATTTTTAATAATATTTAATTTTTTAATAAAATTATCGGGTTCAAGGAGACCACAAAACCGTAACCGGAATTGGTCGAGGGATGGTTTAGTTACAATTCCACGTTCCTGGCTAACTGGAACTGGACATGTCTCCGTGCAATTAGGCTTGTGCCTTCCATTATAACAAAAAAAAGTAGTCACCCGAAAATGTGGGCATAAACATAATATAATGCAAGACTTCCAAATATGTCTCTCTCTCTCTCTATGTGTATATATATATATATATATATATATATATATATATATATATATATATATATATATATATATATATATATATATATATATATATATATATATATATATATATATATATAGAGAGAGAGAGAGAGAGAGAGAGAGAGAGAGAGAGAGAGAGAGAAGAAGAAGAAGTAGAAGTGAAGAGGCAAAGCAACCCTGTGAAGAACTAGCCACAACCAATTTCCATGGGCTCACTGGTAGATCAACTAGGAACAGGAACATGTCCGAATCCATTGGGGTCCAAATCAGATATGAAATTGGATCTGATTCTCGGAACTGGATTTGGGAAATAAATAAACAAAGAGTTATTCCGAATCGATATCCTATTAGAAGATGATTTGTGTATATACCCCTCCCAAAACTCTTGTATATCTGTATTTTGTTATGCATATACCTCTTATGTTTATGAAAAGAAAAGTATACCTCCAACCAAAATTATTCTGGTTAGAAAGTGAATGCAGTCTGAAGCAGTTTTCTTTTTACCCCTTTTTGGGTTTGGGTCTAAACCAGCATTATGGGCTTGATTCATATATAGCTAATGTTAAACAAGCCCTAGGTTTATCGTGGGCTTGATTCATATATATAAGCTTGCTTAGTTGAATGCGTGTATGTATTACATGCGTGTGTGTGTGTGCGCGTGCATCTATGTGCATGTTTTATGTAGTAACCTAACTATAATTCCATAATGAGCTCAATTCAAGTGCAAGCTTCAAACTTGGCGAAATCCCAACAATTGATCTAAATCAGAAGGGCAATCTTGCTCTGCTCCGTGAGTACCTGGCATGGAGAAGGTTTTCAGGTTTAAAACCCACTCAATAACAGGATGTGGAACGGAGCGGGCTACGGTGGTAAGGGTAGTAGGGTCAGGTTCATGGTAAATCTGCCCTGCCCCCACCCCATCCCGAGGTGCCGGATTTTTACTGACAAATTGACATTTTTGTCTTTTTATAGATAATTTAATATTTTTGTGTTATTTGACATATACATCAACATTAAATTTAATTTCCATGAATTGTTTCTTTTTTATGATTTGTGTAGGGCAGGTTCTAGTCGGGTAGGGGCTGTGATCTTTGAAACCTGTCTACCCGCCCTTCCCCCCTCCCCTGGTAACACACACACACACACCATATACACATACACACCTACTTTATATATATTGCGCTCATCAAGAGCGACTCAATTCATATAGTAGAACGGTCTCAACGGCTTCAGTTCATGAGGTGCAAAGCATGCCAAAGAACGTCAACCACTATTTTCAAAGGATTCGAATAAGACTCAAGCTGGATTCTTGAGAATTCGTCTATCCATATCCGAACACCTTTCACATTACACTTCGAAGGTGGAGGTTTAAATGAAGTAAATCTTGATGGATACGGACTGCACTCCAGATATCATAACAAACAAGATAGAACTGGAAGGAAGATGGATGTTTGCATCATATATTATATTATATATATATATATATATATAGAATGTTTGTATCATATATTATATATATAGAATGTTTGCATCATATATTTTATATATATAATCGATCTCCCTTCCCTATCGTCAACACACAAAGTTGATGAGGGAATCGGCATAAGACCATACTTTCTCCTCATCCCATATGCAGCAATACGAACAAACAATACAATATAAAATAATAATTGCACCCCCCCTAGGAGAACAGAGGAAGATGGATGATCCCTTATTGTATCCGGCATCATAAGTGTTGCCTTGACCTTCTTGTCTCCGAAAGTGAGGCCATGCTCCATTATTTTGAGGGGTTGCGCTCCGTATTCAAATCCACTGAACAATGCCTCTCATCATATCACGTTACATTAAGTCTCAAGAGATCCTCCGTGTTATGGAAGCGGTGGCCGAAAAGGGAACATCGTTGGACTTCAATCGCCTGAATCACCGAATCCTTGAGGATTCTCTCAGAATGCACACACTTACTGGATATTGTCTCAGTGACACTTTTTTCATTTATCATCGTTTATACACACACACACACACACACATATATATATATATATATATATATATATATATATATATATATATATATATATATATATATATATATATATATATATATATATACACACAAATGTGGCATCTTGGTTGCATAATTTTTTTAGTCTATAATTTTTTACAAATATTTTTACCATTTGATCTTTGAAATCGAATGTAGAGATTAGAATTATTTTGTATTTAATCAAAATAGTTCATTAAATGTAAAGTACAAAGGTATAAGAGCATATTTTATTTATGTTTTTATCATCAATCTCAAAAATCAAATGATAGAGATTTTTGTGCAAGATTTTACAATATATATAGAGAGAGTGTCTTAATTGCATAATACACTTTGGTGCATAATCTTGTTAAAATATTTTCACAGTATGATCTTGGAGATCGGTGATAGAGATAGAAATCAAATGCATCATTATTGCTATATACTTGTATTTAATGTACATGAGTACATTAAATGCAAAGTGATTTGAATGTCTAATACCGATGTCTAAGATAATAGAGCTTTATAATATAAATATAAAATTATTTATATGTTAAAAGATTTATGTACCTGTGTCCATCCACATTTGTTTGAGTTAATTCAGAAGTGAATTCATGATCAGAGTTGAGCTCGATCTGATTCAAGCTCACTGAGCTCAACCCTGATTTGGAGTTAATCGAGTCAATCTTTTTTGCATCTAGCTCAAATGAACCTAACAAGTCGACCTCAACTTGTTCGAACACAACTCGAGCTCAAGCTGAACATTTTCTTAATGAGTCGGGTTGAGCATGCTTGCACTCGAGCTCGACTCAAATCGACTACACCCTTGTTATCAAGTTATATAGCTGTTTATGTACCTTGACATGCATATTTTCAGTAGATAACTGTTGTTTAAGTAGGAACCATGTCATGTTATTAAACAAGAAATGCTTTGGGTCCTTCCATGGTGCTTTGTAGGTTATATGTGCAACTTAATCTAGGTTGACTAGATGAGTTGTTAATCAACATTAACATGCATCTCGGGTTATACTGGCATTAACCAATCAAAACCAAGCTTTTTCGCAAATTAAGTCCCGTCGCTAGATGACATTAGGCAACACACGCGCGCACACATGTATGCCGGGATCCGGGTCAGACCCATATTCACTAACCAAAACGAAGCCTTTTCTTGCATCAAGTGAGTTGATCTGATGAGAAATTTAGTAAACATGCTCATTTATCATGGTTTATATCTCCATCAACCAATCATAACCAAAACCAAACCTTACCACAGACTAAGTGGGTTGAGCTGTAGATATGGCTGGTTCTGGTTTGCTTGGAACCAGGAATCCAAACCGAATCAACATCCTGCCGGTTCTAAATCTTGGTTTCGAACCACTGATTCTAGTTCTGGTTTAAGTATTAAACCATCCAAAACCAAAAAAAAAATTAAGATTTTGAATTTTGATAAAAAAAATATTAAAAATAAAAAACCGACAGTTCCGAACCATTACACCCATCAGCTATAGCCCACTTGGATCACCTTTTCAAACTCAAAACAAGTGGATGCAAGAGTTCCAAAAGAACAACACAAGTTGCTAGCCATACATATTATATATATAATATATGAAGAAATATACATATATTGTAATAATTGACATTGTAGGCCAATTACTATATAATGCTTTTAATATATCACTTGAACGGCAATCCTTGATGTCAATTCATCAACTAGCATGGAATGTTGAACTAAATACACAGGAAAGAGTGTGAAAAGGAGAGAGGAACTATGACTTTGTTGAATTCTATGTATGCGCGTACGTCCATGTTAGCCTCACATAATTATTGCTGTTTTAAATTAAAATTAGAACTTTTGTATATATATATATAAAGTGTCTTAGCTACATAATGTACTTTGATGTATAATCTTGTTAAAACATCTCCATCCAGCTGGTAGTGTAAAACCAACCGATGCTAGAGCAAGCAATATACTGCACAACACGAAAACCCAACATGGATATAGCACGAGAACTCCCTGTTCTTGTCGACTTGAAGTAACACAAAAAAGAAAAGAGTCGGTTTACGAGTTGACCTGTTTTTGACATGAGCAAGTACAAACCAAAACGTGAAACCCGTGGCAATCACTGCTCGACACAGAAACCTAGCAAAGAAAGACCATCAGTGTCCTCCCCCAAAAGAAATTGAACATGAAGTTGCCATAACTCCAACACTAACACAACCCAAAACACGAAATAGTTGGCACCCCTAGTGTTTGCCAACTGATGGTACATATACTATCCGGTGGATGGTAGGTCAAAAGTTCGATTACGGAAGACTTGTTTGTAGTTACGAGGCCAGAGGTGTAGTTAAACCAGGTAGGCTTGCAGAGAAAAGGAATTATGCGCGTACAACTAAGAGGTAGTGCACCTGTCAATGACGATGTGTGTGCAAGTCATCCTCTAAAGGGGGATGCGTGTTTGTCCCCCACGAGGCCGACCGTTGGTTCGCCTTTTTGACTAACATATTGCGAATGTCAATGAGGGGCCGGGGACGATTCGACCACATATATATATATATATATATAAAGAGAGAGGTATCTTGAGCATTAGCAAATCTACCTACAAAAAGTATATATACACTTTTTATTTTAAAGATTCAAACTTCAATCACCAAAAAAAAAAGGTTAAGATTTTTATAAATTTACTAATACCTTGTCTCTCTTTATATATATATATATATATATATATATATAGAGAGAGAGAGAGAGAGAGGGACTGATATATGCAGTGGATGTAGAAAATAGTTTTGAGTCATCATGTTAGGGGGTGAAGCATGTATCTCAATTATATATTCACTCTAAAATATAGGTTTTACTCTAAAATTTTAAATTTCTAGGAGGGTGACTACCCCCTCAGCCCTCCATGTAGATCGTCATTGGATATATGCTAACACCCTTAAGTATTAGTAAATTCAAACAAATCTTAACTATCGATCTTTGGTGATAGATGTTTGAGATTTGAATCTATAAAGTAAAGAGGTACACTTTATTCATATGAGCACTTTTATTTTTGAAATTTCAAATCTCAATCATCCATCACCAAAGATCGATGGTTGAGATTTGTTTGAATTTGTTTGCAGTTAAAGGTATTAATATATACTAATCTCTCTCTCTCTCTCTCTCTCTCTCTCTATATATATATATATATATATATTATATCAAGATTTAGTGCACCATAGCTTAGTAATATATCCAAATTGCTCTTTCAAATTTAAATATAAGTTAGTATTTTTTGCTTTCAAATTTAAATGCAAGTTATTTGATCTTGATCATACGGTGCAGATTGTGTGTGTGTGTGCTTGCCATGTTATATTCTTATCACTTAAGGTGAATAGTCAAGTTCAAAGGTAAAAAGATAAAAAATAAATATGTATTTATCCTAGATGTATTTCATCCACATGTGTAATTTTTGCTTTTAAGCCCAACGAATTTAAGAAGATTCTCATATATGCAAGCATATCCAAACAAAACTCTATTATCTATCTGAAAAGAGATTTGAATTAAAAAAGTATATCTATACTTTTTGTAGGTATAGTTGATTGATATGTACATATTTCTTTTCCAATTAAAATGTCAACTATCCATCTTTCTTTGCATATGCTAACACCTACATGTGTTAGCATATATATATATATATATATATGAAAACTTGAATTACTAGACATCTTCTCATGTTAGACTCTATTTGATGGTATAAATTGAACCACCTATTAATATTGACACAAGGATCAATATTATTTAATGTATATAATATATTAAATGTAATATAGGATGAATAACTTCATTACCACTATCCGATTGATCGTATCGTATGAACGATAATAACTATCAACTAATGAAAAACTGTTTAGTAGCTCTCTCTCTCTCTCATATATATATATATATATATATATATATATATATATCGTGGGTCAAGTAGGAGCCTTTTTATTGATCCAACGTCCCGCCAAAGATTCTTGGTTTTGTCAAATGCAAACCCAACCAAACCTGGTAAAACACATCCCTTCGGATCTCCGCTGTGAATAGGATTAAAAAATGGAGACAGCCGGATCCAGACGTTCCATCAACCAAATTTAGCCAGAGACTATCCGAACAAAAAGCAGCTTAACTTGTTTGGCAGGTTTGCTTGTTGATGCATGCATGTGCCTGTGTGTGTGTTTAAGAGAGAGAGAGAGTAGGGCTAGTAAATGATCCAAACAGTGCATGGTTTAGATCGGCTTGACTCATGAGAAGCATTTTTGTAACTCGAGCTGGTTTGTTAAAACTTTTACAAGCTGAACATGAACACAACATGGTTGGTTTGGCCGTGCTTACTCCTTCAGTTAAATATATAGAACCTTTATGTACATATAATAAGCTTAAAACACCATGTTAACTCAATGAAATAAATCGGTATAATGTAGTCAAATGATCGAAAATTTTAATTTGTACAAGAATAAATAGAATTTTGCACTCAGACCAATAGCTCACATGGTGACAACTCAGACTCACAAGTTCAAGGTCATGAGTTCAATACTATGGACATGCATGTCTAGTTTCGGCCTTCCCATTGTAACCAGAAAAAATAATAGCTTTTTAACTTGTCTTGTAGTTAGGAACCAAAATTTTCTAATCAAAACATCTAGCAGAAGGTTCCATGTTTAACTCTAACGAGCAGCTAGTGCTGTACGTGTCCAACTTGCTCTGCATTTTTGTGTTGGCAGAGAGGAGCTGAGGGCTTAAACATAAACATGAGTCGATGAACAAGTCATCAACGGCTTTCCACGAGCAAGATCTTGATTTGATGAAAACCTTTTGTTTGATCCGTTAAGCATGTTTAACACACACACATATATAGGGTTAAATATAATTTTAAAAATTATAAGAGCATTTGAAAAAATTATGAAAAATAAATTTATTATGCTCATGCCCCAAAAAATAGTGGTTAGGCATGAGTGAGCAACATCATGGTAGATAGGATCTAATCTCTCTCTCCTTATATATATATATATATGTATATTTATTTATTTCTATATGCCTACTATCTTATATGGTTGTACTTTTTTAATTCTCAATCGTTGGATCAAATATAAATAATTCAAATAAAAAATGACAAAAAATACTCATATAAAATAAATATAACTATAAAAGTATATTCATATTATTTGATTTTTACTTTTTAATCTCAACATCTACCTCATTGATTTAGTGCTTGAGATTTTAAGGCTATGACAAACATGTAACATGGTAAGCATATTTAGACTAATCATATTTAAACATATAACTCGAATATGCTTACACTTGTTCATTCTTGAAAATCTCAACTATTTTTTAATAAAAGCAAAAAGTATATATAAGAATCAAATACAAGTACACCTAAAACGAGTATAAATGTAGTTTTTTGTTTTTTCACTTTTGAACTCAATCATCATTAAAATTTTAAAGGGTATAAAAAGTATATAGCATGGCAATGAATGGACAATCATATGTGTGTGCGTATGTGCATGTAGAACACCAAATCCTGATAACTTTTGTTTAATTCGTTTCAACTCATATAAGCTTGTCATATAAATACATAAAATTCAACTATATATGCAATTAATTCATATTATCCGACCTTAACTATATATAAGCAAAGAATCAATTCTTTCATTTTTAAAGATTCAAGCTTTGTCAAAGTTTTCCAAAGTTACAATTTAATTTCAATGGGCATCTCGTGCCCAGCTCGTTTGCTTGGTTCGTGTTCAGCTCGACCGAAACGAGATAACGAACACAACAAGCAAGGAACCAGCCTAACCTTCAAATTTACAGGCTATCTCCGGTTTCCGGGTGACTTGCCCCCAAAGCCTTGTGTGTGAGAGCCCGCAAGCTAAGGGTTCCTTGCTGATTGCATGCGCTCCCTTCCAAGCATCCGATATACCTCTTCTGGGTATGAAGTGAGAGGAATTATGTGCTTTCTCTCTCTCTCTCTCTCAAATATGTGGGTAGGTGGTAGACTCCATGGTCTGTGCCTTGTGGGTATCAATGGCTTTAATGGATTCAGATTCTCAATTATCTGAAGTTTCTTTGTCTGGATTTGGTTTGAAATTGGTTGGTAGTGTTAGAGAGAGAGAGAATAGTTCATGTGCACACTCAACTATGTTGAAATATCTTAAAGGATCTTAATCATTTGATCTTAGAGTGGTGAAAATATATATTAAGATTAAACACCAAAACACATTATGCATTAACACTAACTATTTTTCTCTCCATATATATATATATATATACATTCTATCATTGATGTTCTAACTTATGTATATCCAACTTAATAAGGTTATTCTTTATAATTTTTTAAATATACTTGCAACTTTCTAACTTGAACTCATGCTCCTTATAGCACATGAAGAGCTTATACAAGCTAAGCTGAACCGAACACAATCTTGTCCAAGTTGATCTCACAAAGCCTTAGAAGCTGGTATTCGATTCGTGGAGATCAACACGAATGGCATCATCAAAATCCAAATCAAGCCGAACCACGAAGAGCCATGAGGAAACGCCTCTTCTTGTCTGGGCAAAGGAAGTCGGTGGTGGCGTTCAACTTGTAAGTCGACCCTTAACCAGGTGAGCTATTGTTCTTTGTGCACCTACGCCCTTTTTTCTACGGGCCTTTTCCATTCTCGCTTGGCTTCAGACGGGTTCTTGAAACCGGTAATTGCCGGTAGCAGGACGGTGTGAGGCCCTTGTTTTTCACTTAAAAACGCCCCCCGCCCTTGCGACAACTCCTCCCCCTAACGTCTGCCTCATTTGAGAGAGAGAGAGATGAACGGTGTGGAGAAGGAAAACGACCACCAGGCAAACGGGGAGTCCAGCAAGAGCGTAACGCTCGAAGAACTCAAGAAGAGGATGGCCGACTTCGCCAAAGAAAGAGATTGGGAACCTTTCCATAGCCCCCGAAACCTTCTCCTCGCCATGGTGACTCTCTCTCTCTAAACTAGAATATACCATCTAAAGTTACCTGGTTAACGGGTTACTTCATTGTTTTCCAATCTTTCTGTTTCTTGGGTTTCTCTTGCTTCAATACAGAGAGAAAGTGGTATCTTTCTCCATCCTTTTTCTGTTGGTTTTGTTTGTTTCCTTATACGATTATAATATAAGCAGGAACTTCTTCGATGGTTCTAGATTTTGTTCTTGGGACATCTTCTTTTGCCTAATAATGAACCAAATCCTATCTCTTTTTCATCATATTAACCTGGCCTCCTTTGTATCAATCTTCATATTCTTAACCCATTACATATGTAGATTCGTTACACACACAGCGGCTCATATCATATATGAAGCTATGGTTATTACCCTTGTACAATTTTGGGGAGTTCTCTTGTTGGTGACCATTTATTTTGTATCATTGCACAAAGTAAATAGAAGTTTCACATCGTCTCATTGCAAATCACCACAAAAGCATTGTCGAGTTTTGTTTTCTGTCTTCTTTGCATGATTAAAAGTTGGTTTTGGGGGAATAATGATAGGTGGCGGAGGTGGGGGAGTTATCGGAGATATTCCAATGGAAGGGTGAGGTGCCAAAGGGGCTACCAGATTGGAAGGAAGAAGAGAAACAACACTTGGGTGAGGAGCTATCTGATGTTTTGCTGTATCTGGTGAGGCTCTCCGACATGTGCGGCGTCGACCTTGGCCGTGCTGCTCTTCGAAAGTTCGAGCTCAATGCCCTGAAATATCCGGTCAAGCAGTGCAAAGGGTCCTCAGCCAAACGCGCCCGTTATAACATCGAACAATGAACACACACACCGCCTCTCTCTCTCTCTCGCTGTGTGTGTTCGATTCAGCCTTTTGATGGTTGTCTACAGCTTTTTAATTTAATTCATGTGTCTATGCTCCCTTTCATTTGAGAGTGGAGTTTTGTTTATGTGGATGTCTGTGGATTGCATGGACACAATCACCTCTCTCTCTCTCTCTCTGATTCAGATTAAAGATGGTGTCCACAGTTTTGGAGTCTGATTCATGCGAGTGTTCTTTTCTTTACCATCTCTCTCTCTCTAGATATTTTGCTGTTGCGGGGAGAGGTGTTCTTTATGTGGGTGTTTCGTAGTACGTGCTGGTTGCACGAACACCATTTGGGTGGCGTGTTTGAGATGTGATGATTAAGCCTTTTGAGTTGTAGATGTGACGAGTCAATGGTGTCTCTCTATCTCTCTCTGCGTGTGTCTTTATCTGCAATTTTCAATTTTTCAGGGTTGGAAAGGTGATGTGCGAGAGGCCTCTTAGAGTGCAATCTCACTAAAATAGAAAACGTTAGGGAGGGTCTGGGTGCGTGCCAAAAACGGTACGTGGGTAGGTAGGGGTGTGGAGGGAAAGAACAAAATTTAAGGGGAAGATTTACAGAAGACTAAACGTCAAGAAGTCAACAGAATATAGAAATGCGTTGCAAAAGGCATATATATAGATAGATAGATTGACAGAGAGATATATATAAGCATAAATACACAAACAAATAGATACACAAGACTTTTGATCCATCAAGCTTGAACGTGGAAGCTTGAGCCAACAGCTTCAGGTCAAGCTTGCCTATACTCAAGCTGAGACCAAGCCAAACCAGAAGAGCGGTCACTCCTGGTACGCTCGATTCTTGGGTCAATTGAAATGTGTTCTAATGAATTTTTGTGGCTTTGTAACACAACAGCAGGAAATTAGAAGATGACCATTGTTCAGAAAAGAAAATCGAAGATGAATCACCGGAATAGGTTCCTGCTACGGGAGCATCACGTTCACAACGGACAATATCCGGCTAGCCTGTCTACCCTAATCGACGTTCCTCAATTCCTCACCATTAACAAAGCTGATTCTTCGTCTGTAGTAGGTTGCAATCCAAAGTCCTTAGTGGGCTTCTGTGCTCCAATTACTCGGCCAGCACTTGGACCTTTTACACCTCTTCATTTACGGAGTTGTTTATGTGAGCACAGTAGAAAGTGCAAAAAGTTCGTTCCACTTGAAAGTTGATGGATTCCTTTAGTTGCGGATTGACAGTGATCGCGGATTCATGTTTTATGATCTGCCAAGTTTTAAAAGGTAGCACAAAGAGCTAGAGCTCTCCCGGCAATGAAGACGTTCGAGTTGAAGGTCCCGAGATAGATGCCCGGTTGTACATATGTGGTACTCAAAAATGTATGTTAAGGAGATTGGGGCCAAGCAAAGAAAAAGATAGTGTTGGTTCTGACTTGCAGAGAAAAAACTAAGAGCTTTAGGACTCTGCCCCTTTGCTTCTTCTTAAAAGGTTTTGCCTTTAGTCTGATCGATCACTGTGGCACCTCACCTTTAGGTGGATTTTACAATGAGAGAGCACTTTCTACAAGCAATATTCCTTTGCATCCTTTTCAGTTTGTCCCCCCAAACTGCCTGTGGATGCTTTCTAGTTTGATTCTTCCATACTGCAGGATGGTCACCTCCCTCTCTCTCTCACACACAAACGGCATGCACGCACACACACATATGTATAGCAACTTTGACATTTTGGTCTCGACTCTCTCTCCAATAAGATGGTATTAGCATGAATCGTCTAATATGCATGGAAATCTAGAAGTCCCACTTCTCTCTCTGGGATTCAGCTTCTGAATTGTGTCATCTTCACAGTTCCAGAGTTTGTTCTTCATGTGGGTGTTTTTCGTTGGGTGAGCTGGTTGCATGAACACCTTTTGGTTGGCGTGTTGAGATGTGATGCTTAAGCCTTTTGAGTTACAGAGGTGACGAGTCAATTGGATCTAAAGCTCTCTCTCTCTCTTTCTCTCCGTGTGTCCTTGTCTGTAGTTTTCAGATATGGAAAGTTATGTTCATGAGAGCCGTGTTTTAATGCATATTTACTAAAATAGAAAACGTTAAAGACGGTACGGGTGTCGAGGGGGAAGATAGAAAAAAAGGTGGACCTTTTTGAATGGCTATTAATTTTAGGGAGAGAATGTCAAAGCGTGCTGCAAAAGGCATATAAACATAAATGCGCACCCGCATTTAGAAAAAGGACTTTTGAAAGTTTTCTTTTTTCTTTTTTGGGGTGAATAAGGTTTTCTCCATTTTTGGTATATAGAAAGATTTTCAAAGGTTTTTAGATGGGGAAATCCTTCTATGGTGTGTTGTTCTAACCCACCCGAGCTAAGTGCACGAGGAGAGGTCTAAACCCAGAATGACCAGAGCTAAGTCATGGCTCATAAGGAGCAGAGTCCTACCGTATACAATGGCTTCCTTGGTGATTGAACCTGTGCCCTCTATGAAACAGAGTAAAATTACCCAAAATTTTTCCTATTTTCTATGTAACTGAGATGGGGCCAACCTTGCCTTATGAGCGGTGGGAGACCCAGGATTTTCTTTTAGTTGAAAAGTATTTATATTTCACATCTGCAAAACACTTATATTTTTTTTATATAAAATAACAACTCAAAAAAATCTCAAGTTCACTTGCTTCACCTCAACCCTAAAACAGATCCTCCATAAGAAGGAGGGCAGGGCTACAAAGCCTTATCATGGGACCCTGTAGGGAGATCTTTCTTATTTCACCATGTGGATAGGGGTGAGTACCAATCGGTTCAGTTGAATAATCGAACTCAACCAAATTAACCAAGAAAAAAATTATCTCTGGATTTGAAAATCAAAACCTAATCGAATTTTATAGTAAACTTAGTCAATCCAAATTATTTTGGTCATTTTAGTTCGGTTATTTGGTTTGGCTCCATGCTAAATTCCATGTTTCTACACGACTTGCAAACGCCAATAAAGGTATATAAACATTCTAACGTAAATTTTGGTGGTAAAGAAAAATTTCATTATCTCTTTAGGTTTTAAACTTCAAAATCTGAACCAAACTGAATTAACTAATCTCTTTAATTTTCAAAATCAAGACTGAACTGAACGAAAAGACCGAACCCAAATGAAAATTTTGGTAAGTTCAATTTGGTTAATCGGTTTTGAATAAATTGTGCTTACCCCAATTTGCGGGTAGATTTGATCTAATCCGGACATGCTTAAGTTTGTGAAAAGCCACTTTTAAAATGCCAAAACCTAGTGGTTCTGGTTGTTTTCCGACAAAAGGTCTTCCATTTAAATTTAGTTCATACCATGCAAATGTTTATCTTCTATCAAATTGATCATGATGAATCTATCTATATGGCTGGATTTTCTCAAAACAACTAGCACCATGGTGAATGGGGAGACTCTCTTCAGTATTCTTATCATCCAGCTAGAAGCTAGCTGCCTCTAGATTCTATGCCGAGTGTTGAAACTCTTAAGACTTTGCTTAGTGAAAGAATATATTGTAGTTCTGTTGATTGGTTGCTTATTGAGGCAAGATGGCTGGAACTCTCTTGGCTAGAATGTAGACTCAAAAGAGCCTTCAACTCAAAGGACTCAAGTTTGATACCTAGGGGTAGACACGGCCAGTTTCTCGTTGGCCCAATGATTCCAACCGATTCCAGTATTTAAAAAAAAAAATCGTATAATTTTAAATTAAAATACCGATTTTGAACTCAAACTAGAACCATCCTAGAACCGATGGTTCCAAAACCAAAACCGAACATGTATGCCTGAGGGATGTGCTATATCTGGTAGAGTCACCTTTCCTATCAAAAAATCTCTTGTTGCAACCTTGCTATTCTTTTGGCTTTGTTAGTTGTTTGTACTAGAAGCAATATTTGGCTATTTAAAATAGAGTATGAAATACAACATATGCATTGGTGCGTAGATTCCCCCTTAGGTGCACACTGGCATGCACACGCACACATACATGCATAACTTGATAGAATGGAACAGAAAAATAACCAAATGGTCACACGACGACAAGCAATAGATCACCTGGCTAGAGGGTTGACTCACAAATTGAAGGTCATGAGTTCCATAATCAGGGCCAGGCACCCATTGTACCAAAAATGATAAATGGCTTGTAGGCTAAAAGATGAGCTCAAGGGAATAAAAAAGTAAATATTGAAATAAAACAATGCAAATAGGTAACCAAATATTTTACATATTTGGTTTATTCATGGGCCAACTCTTGGAGAACGATTTGGTTTCTTCTCCTCACAATTTTCTATTTTTTTTTATTTTAATTCAACCCGTTAAATCTAATGTGCATGGAGTTATCTGATTCATAAGTCACCTGGCTAGAGGTCCACTCACTAGTTGAAGGTCATGAGATCGATATCAAAGGCATGCATCTGGCTTTTACTTGGCCATTGTGGCAAAAAAATAGGAGAAGAAGGAAATGCAACAAATTTACAATAATCTATATCGATCTTTAATTGAACCTAAGAACGTGAATCTCAAAATATGTTTTTCACATTAAAGAACTATGAAATTACACACCGTGCTCTCCAAATGGATCAATTTTATTGACAAAGCCACCCAAAGCATCTTTTGTAATCACTTCTTGAGATCTTCCATTCATCTCTTCTCCAATTGGAAGCTTAAAAGTAATATTGATATAAATCTTGGAAAATATACAGAATGGTGATGTCCCACCACCGGAATAGAACCCAATTCACCAATTATTTCAATCATTAACTTAGAGAAAGGGGTTACCCCAATCACCAATCACTAGCTTCTAGACATGTCTGGTTTCGGTTTCAGATTGTCGGTTCGGAGGTGGTTCTGGTGTGAGTTTGGAGCTGCTTGAAACTGGTACTTTTAGTTAATTTTGAAGATTATAAAAGAAAATAACTGATACCAGCGGTTTGAAGCTGCTGGTTCTGGTTTGATTCTGGTTCCTGTTTTATAAGAGGTAAAACCGGAACCGAACCGGGTGGGTCTCGATTCTGGTTCCGCTTTCATCTTTTTGGGTTCAGCGAGTTCCTAACCTGCTTATGTTCCGATTAGAACCACCAGGCCGATTGGAAACTGGCCACGTCTACTAGCTTCACCTTGCAAGTGCCGTGAAGCTTTCTGTTTGTGAGTTTGAGGTCAATGGTTTTAAGAAAGCTTCTGTGTGACACCCTCAAGTTAGTATTGCTTTGACAATCTTCTTCGAAGCTAAAGGCAGGGAAGAATCTGAGCAGCCTTTGCCTTGAACATAGGACCATAACTTCTCAAGCTTTGCTTAGGAATTAAATGATATAGCATAGGGCTAACTATGAGTATTAACACCGAAAATCGTATTGACATGGAAGTCTCTGAAAGGACCTGAAAAGTGAAAGAATCAATATCAACCCATTAAAGCAACACGGAGCAGAAAAATGGTCGCAGAAGACGAAAGAACTCTTCTTAAACTGTCTTAACCACTCTTATTTCACGGAGGCCAAAGGAGCATCAAGACACACAGAATCAGCCTTTCAATTCTAGTTCGTCTTTTTTTCATTTTAATGGTCGTTTCCTTAGTGTACATTAGAGTTATTTTTTAGTTCGTTATAACAGATCTTTCTCAACAAGATTAACATCTTTTTCTTCGTCTTTTTATAATATCTCACTTCTTAATCTCGAATGAGGACCGCATCCCTTGAAATCTACCTTATTCACAATCGTTTGTAGGATATCCAACTGAGATAGTTGGTCGAGGATTGTTCGGAGGCCACAATTGCTTGAGCCTCATAAAAACCCTATGAGAACAGAGGTCAATGTTTTCCAACAAGCCCCGCGTAGCAGGATCACTGTGCTATTGAAGGTGTTTCACAGTGAGATATGAGGAAAAAGAGATTGGTTCTTATACTCGCTGCGATTGGTTCCGCACTTAAACCTTCCAAAGCTCCTCAGCCTACCGGAGTTGTTGATGTAGAAAGTGCAAAAGCACGCTTGAAAGATGATGTATTCTTTTAGTTGTGGCATGTTTGAATTGACAGTGATCGGATATTCATGTTTTATGGTCTGCCAAACTTGTTTAAAGTAGAACAAAGAGCAAGAGCTCACCTGGCTTGTGGATCGACTCGAGAGACTTCAAAGTAGGAAAAAAAAAATTAAAAAGTATGTTTAAGGAATTGGGGCAGAGAGAAGAAAGGATGCTGTTGGTTATTCTTTTAAAGGTTTTACTTTTAGTTTGATCACACACAACACAACACTGCCTTTACATCCTTTTTTTTAGTTTAATTCCTCCCTACTCCGTGAGGCTAAGCACAAACTCTCTCTCACGTGAGTACGTGTATAGAGAGAGAGAGCATAGTCTATGAGCACATATGTTTAAACATACTCAATGATCTCAATGACAGTTTCAAATCTCAGAAATAAAGTAAGTTGGTACTTTTATAGGTATAATAAATGTAAATTTTCTTTTTGATTTAAAAAATCTCAATTATTATATTTTTTAGTACATGAACTAATTTCTCTCTCTATATATATATAAACCACATTTTGCCTACCTCTGATATGCCTATCCATTAATTTTTGGTGGGATGAGTATTATTTAATTTTTTTAAAGATTTTTGGAAAAGTACAAATGATAATGTTGTTACACTCGTGCTCTCATGATCATACATGACTGATCACCCTTAATAGTGGGCAGTATCCAATCTCTCTTTTTATATATCTAAGAAAACCATATCCTTCATACTTATGACATGCTCACTCAATATTTTTTAGTGGTATAAATATAATTTAAAAAGTTTTAAAGACTTTTAAAAAAGATGAAAGATAATGTTAGTATACTTATATCTCTAAAAAGCAATGTTGGGATATCAAGGACATGATCCAATATCTCTCTCTCTCTCTCTCTCTATCTATATATATATATATATATATATATATATATATATATATCTTAAAAGAACCTTTAAGGTGAAGGTCAATAGTTACAATACCCATGGGCGTGTATCTGGTAGGGCCTTGCGGCTTGGGACTAACTAATCAAAACCAAAAACTGAGCTTTCCTCTACGCTAAATGGGATTGACTACATGAAATTATTAATTACCATTGTGCTCAATCTTCTACAATGTGAACATAATTTATAAAGAAAAATGTAAGATATATGTTTTATTGTTTCCTAACACTTATAAGACTTCCTCTTTCTGCATTTTTTTATACCTCAGGGAGCTCCATCTAAGCCATTGTCCAATGAAAAAGAAACGGTGGTACAAAGTTCTGGGGAAGTACATGCAGATAGTGTCATTGAACTGTAACATTGCATCAACGTCATGGAACTTGATACAAGTGCTCTAGTAGATGTTTGGTGCGATGGATGATCTTTGCATTGTTGGCATAGGATTATTGGCTCCATTGTCAATAATGTTAGAGATATTGTGAAGGTTGCATTGAAATTATTCTTCAAACACATTCCAAGATCGTTTTCCTAAATGTGTTACTCTCACTGTTTTCTCACGAGAATGTTATAGACTCACATAATGCCTTAGAAGATATGATAAGCATTTTTGGCTATTAGCACTAAGCAAATTATGAAAGGTAACAATGTGGAGAAGCAAGGTATTGATAAAGTAGAAAACTTGAACAAATTCTAACAACTGAGAGCCGAAGAGCACAAATTGATAGCAAATGCCTCATATATTAATCTCATAATGTGCTTATTTAAGTTTCAGTTAGTGTCCATGCAAACCACCGAGGCCATGTTGAGATTGTACATTCGTTCCTCTTCAATTTTGCAAAGTCAATTCTCTTAAAACCATTAATAAGTTAATATATCTGTGGGAATGCATTGCATGCGGAAATGAAGTCATGAGTAACCAGCACTTGCAGCTGAACTGTTGCTGCCTTTTACTCTTCATTTATGTGTAACCTCTATAAATATCCCCTTTCTCTTCAATAAAAATCATGTTTTCTAGCGCAACTTTTGTTTATGTTTTGACTCTCTTGTTCTTCGACCAGCAAGTAGCTGTTGGATTCCAACGGTTATGCTGGCAAAGTCTGGCCAACACTTGTAACTGAACTGTAGCTGTCTTTTACTCTCCATTTTTCACTGTGTAACCTCTATAAATATCCCATTTCTCTTCAATAAAGATAATGTTGTCTAGCAAAACTTTTGTTTATGGTTCTCCTTTCAAAGGAAACACAGAGACAACCCGAAACATGAAACGGGCACCCCTACTCACCATCGTCTAATTTTGGTTTACATATTCTAGCATCGTGGATATCCAACTTATTTATCTAAAATTAAACTGAGATTAAGCTCCGAACTGGGTTTCAGTACGACAATTATGACTTAGTGCTGGTGATCCGAACAAGTTCCCATTTTAGGATCGAAAAAACATGTCTAGTTAGATCTCCAAACTCGATCCAAACCTTTTCCTTCGGATATTTGAAACGGATCCCGTGAAAGCATTCGAATACAATTTGGAGCTTGATTTGACTAAAATTTCCAAATCAAAGAACCCATTGGAAACGAAAAGTTTCTTGCATTTTCGCGCTTGAAAGCCCCCTCGCCTTCGAGAGAGAGAGAGAGATGGGTGATCAAGCTACAAGGCTGACCCTTCGGATGCAGAGAGAACTCAAGATGCTTTTTTCTGACCCTCCTCCTGGCGTCTCCCTCACACACCCTTCTCCTCGTTCAACCACTAACGCCGTATCCCCAATCGAAGCCCGTCTCTCTCTCTCTCTCTCTCTCTCTCTCTCTCTCCCTCTCTCTCTCTCTTACACACACACGCACACTTTCTCATGGTTGTTTCTACGTGGTGCAGAGTTGGAGGGACCTCAAGGCAGTGCCTACAGAGAAGGAGTGTTCCGCGTAAAGATCCAAATTCCTGATAGGTTTAAACCCTACTTTTTTTGCTGCTTCTATGTCTCTGATTCATTCCTTTGTTTTCCAGTAAAGCATGTCTCCCTTTATTGTACTTGAAAATTGAATCAGATACCCTTTCCATCCTCCAATTGTGACCTTCAAGACGCCCATCTACCACCCAAACATCGACGAAGGCGGCCGCATTTGCCTGGATATTCTCAGTCTCCCTCCAAAGGTAAAACCCAAAATCTCTTCCCCTTCATACCAACATCTTATTTTTGGATTTCTTCTCATTTCTTCTGATTTTTTTTCTACCACTATCCTTTGATAAAATCCTTAAGAAACGGTCATCGGAAAAATCCTGTACTTTTCTTAAATGTTTCTTGATCAGTTTATGCAATGATTTTCAGGGCTGTTAAGTAAAACTTTTCATGCATAAATCAGTGCACTTTTTTTATTCACCATAGGAAAGGTTCATGGTCGTTACGTGTTTAGCCATTTCTTGTGTCTTGGTTTCAACTTTCAATCCGATCTGGCTTTTGGTCACGTTCTTCTTTTTTGCTCTAAACTATTTCATAAGAGGTTTCAATAAATGAATAGCTTAAAACTAGATTTCCTTCACATGAATCCAAATTGGTTTTCTATTGGGCTCTATATTTTTCTCAACTTATGTTCAATAATTCTTTCTCATAATTTTATAGTATAGTTCATCATATTGATACTTGATAATTCGTATAATTCAGAATATCTCCCTAATTGTACTCTTCTTCTATTCTTCAAGCATCTTTTGTTTTTTATATTTAATTACTTAATCTTATAAGTCAAGTGATACTCGTCTCTCCTAAGATTTTTCATACTTCTATAGAAACATTATTTGGCCATATAAATTTACTGACCTTCATAAGTTTAAGAGCCTCTGTGACTTCATTTCTTTGAATACATCAGTAGAAGTTACCACTTATGTACTCTTAGAATCTGATTAGCTCTCCAAGCTGATGTCAACACCTATATTTTCGCTAAAAAACCTATGAAAATAATTATATATATATATATTTTTAATATCATCACTTCCACTAGAATCTTCTCATTTTTAATGCATCTAACAAAAGTAAGATCATTAGTTTTTTATCACTAGTCTTAGCTATCATCTATGTTTTCAATAGCTATGTTTTCAATAGCGGTTAGCAGGTTGTTAGCGGTTGACCCAAATATAGAGGAAGTAGGGATATAGCGACGATATAGCATATTTAGCGGTACACTACAAACAACAACAACTACAATCTATCGCTGTTTTGAATTTTACTTATTACAATAGCTGTTCATTCTGCAGGGCATTTGAAAATTGAAGGATCTTACGACTTTAGAATGGAAAAAAATTAAATACAAGGGAATTTTTATACGAGCCAATGGAATAGTCAACCATTGGCCAGTGAGGGAGGCCAACGGTTATGGGTTTGGATTTGGACATCTAATAACCTGGATCCATTTAGTTGGATTTGGTAAGCGAAATTTGATCTGGTAGACCATTGTATTCGTATTTTATTGTTCAATTTTTTACTGGAACATTTCCTCAATTTCCCATAGAAGTAGTTGGATCGAATCTGAACCCGTTGAATATTAACCCTATTTTAGTTGAATCATGGCTAGATGTAAAAAACAAAGTACTGAGACCATCTCATGTAAGATTAAGGGTGACTCCGAATTTTTTAAAAGGTATACGTGAAGAGTCGAACTTATAGCTTCAACAACCGGTCTTTACTTGGTGGCTTTCACGAACTCAGATTTAGACAAGGCCGGTTTAAAGCTGGCCCGGTGGTTCTAACGGGAACCGAACCAGGACAAGAATGGGTTGAAATAGGAACTGATGGAACTCAGAACTGGAGACCACCTGGCTTCGTTTCAATTCCACCTTCATAAAACTGGAATAGACAGTTTCATAATTCTTTAACGATTTTTCTTTAAAATTATACAACAACAACTAAGCCTTTTCCCATACTACATGGAGTCGGCTACATGGATTTTTTGTTTCGACATACCTCTGTCATGTGCCATGTTAGCAATTAACTCACAATAAGATAGATCATTCTTTATTGTTTCTTTCCAACACTTTTGTAGTCGTCCTCTACCTTTTTTAATACTTTCCAAATTTAGTTTTTCGCCTTCTTAGAGGTTTTTTTCAGATCATCTTTCTATATGTCCAAACCATCTTAAACGATATTCTCTCATTTTATCCTCTATTGGTGTCACTCCTAATTTGTTTCTAATAACCTCATTATGTATACGATCTTTCTTGTATGACCACTCATCCATTTCAACATCTTCGTTTCTGTCATAGACATCTTTTGTACATGTTCATGATTAACTGCCCAACACTCAGAACCATAAAACATAGCAAGTCTAATTGTTGCTCTATAATATTTACCTTTTAATTTTAACAATATCTTCTTATCACAAAGAATACTTGATGCTTCTCTCCATTTTAACCAACCATCATTAATTTTATGCGTAACATCTCCATCGATTCTTCCATCACTCTAAAAAATTGACCCTAGGTATTTAAAACTTTTCTTTTTGAGGATGCAATGTGTGCCAATTTTAATTTTTATGTCCTCTAAAGTAACCAAATGATCAAACTTACATTTTATATATTCTGTCTTTATTCTACTAAGTCGGAGGCCTTTGCTTTCTAATGTTTCTCTCCATAGTTCCAATTTTCTATTAAATTTTTCCTTAGACTCCTCCACTAACACAATGATTTGGAGCATGTTCCTTTAATGATTTAGAACGATCTACAACATGTAACTAATCCTAAAAATCATGCAAATCATTCAATCTGCATACAATTCTTTGTAGGAGTTGTTGCTTCCTACAGATTTTCAGATTTTTAATCAATTGTATGCCTAGAACAAAAGCTCAAACCTTTGGTGTAGATGAAGAAGACGATGTGGAGGTGATGAAGAGCCTAACGTGGACGAAGAGCCGCCACAATCGGACGGCGGACGGCGGGGCAGGAGCAGCCTGCGTTCCTTCCTTCTTTCTCTCTCTCTTCTTCTCCTTCTGCTGTCCACTCTTCTCTCACGAATTGGTGTTTGGCACTCACCAATTGATGCCCCTTTCAAGCCCCGGGATTCCTCAAACTCAGATTTTTTTCTTTGCAGCACCTTTGAGGCCCCTTTTATAGGCTAAAGGATGCCTCTTTGCTGCAAATCTTCTCAAGGCAAGTTGCCTTATTGAAAAGGGCATCATTTTGGCAAGTGCATGCTGGTTATTCTTGCCAAAATGTGTCCATTCGTATTTAGGCAATTGGTGTGTTGTATATGCCTTCCAAATCCAGCCCAAATGCTGCTGCACATATTGAAATGGTAGGTGAATATGGCTGGTTCTGGCAACTATACATGACTTTCTAAATTGAACCCACGTATGATGCTTCTTGGGTGCTTCCAGTTTGCTCGATTTTGAGTGGAAGTTCACGTAAGGAGGGTGATGTGTTGTAAGATTCACCAGAACACGCCATGACATTTGTGCCTTTCCATGTTTGTTTTTACCTTGATCTTTCTTCACATGAATACCAGTTCCATTATTAGCCAAAGGAAAGCCGTATTTCCCATTGCTTTGATCACATCGTATACCTTCTGTTTTCCTAGTTGGCTGACTAGAGATAACCTCAGAAACAAATAAATCTGCCAATGGCTGTAACAGGTCTTGCTGAGAGAGCTCTTGGGCAACATGCTTAGGAACAAGATGCTCCACCTCAATCTTTTTACTTTTAGGAGGCTTCTCCCCTTCATCACCACTCTGCTGGTTTGCTTTCTTGGTTGTCACGTTGCACTTGGTTGGTGGTACAGATGCCCAAATAGCGTCATTTGCATGCAGCTTTCCTGCTTGTGTTATCATCTCTGTGCTTCTTGATTGCTTTGGGACACATTTCCTCCAGCGGTGGATTCGAACATAAGCATTAGCATCATGAGTTGATTGTGAAAATCCTTTGCTCTTATATGTAACATCCAATGCATCCTCTGTTTCTATACTGTCAGAACTATTTGGTTGTTGTGACAACATAGATCTATCTTCTTGAATGGGAGAGACCTGAGTCTCACGAACTTCAACCGTAGGTTTAGATGCAGAGCCATCCACAATCATTGGTATGATCAATTTTAAGGTCCCCACCATAAGAGAAGTCTCATATGTTTTCGGCTTGTCATCGCTGTTGTTGTTCTTATTATGAGCAACTGAAACGTCTTCCACTTTAATGGGGCTAGAGCTGCTGGGCAGACCATTAGAATCACTTCCATTAACCACCACAGTTCTTTGAACATCACTGGCAGCTATGACAAGGCGAGGCTGGTTTTCAGTAGTTGTCTCATGTAGGGAGTCCTGATTCCTTTTGGCACCTACTAATCTTTGCCTTGAACTTCCTCTTGTTCTTGCCTAAAAACACCATTCTCACAAGCCTGTGACATGTTTATCACGTGTGAAGATTCAATAGAATCTTGCCCGCTAGTGAGATCTGGTCTTGTCTCTACTGGTGGCATTGTGTTCAAGTTGAGGTTTGCTATCAAGTCCTGATTCCTTTTGGCACCTACTCGAGTCTTGCTTATAACTTTGAACTCATTAAGCTTTACAGCTTGGCCATCTTCAGACATAGATGGTTTGGCGATGCCTTTATCATTCTTAGTAACAGGAGAACAACTCTTCGCGTGCTTAAGTTGAGGTTTGCTGCTTTTCCAGTCAGGAGACAAATTATTTTCGTTTCCTAGACCTTTTTCATGTTCATGGTCAATGGTTTCACCAGAAACATTAGTTAGTAACTTGACTTCTTTTACTCCTTCCTTGCTATCACTAGTTGCAAGTTTAGTTTTGTAATTTCTTCCCTTCGCCCAAAGGTTTTCAAGATTTTTAGGAGCAAGAACTTCAGTCCTTCTCTCCCTGGCAGCTTCAAATACTGTAGCCCAATCAGCACCTCGTGGCATAGGATCATGTACAGGCTCTTGAGCCTTGAGAAAGTCTGACATATTAGAAGATGATTCATTTACTGAAGTCAGCCAACCTTTTGTAGATAGCATACTTTCATGTTCATAAAATATGATGGTATGGTAAGTGGCCCTTGCTTGTGGCCAAATTCACGGAAGCTCCCAAATTGAGCATCACAACTTGCCAAATCATGCACCGCTTTCCTTTCTCTTGACGATATTGACTTTCCCTTCTAGATGTCGATTTCTTTTCGAATATGAGCTTTCCTTTCTTGGAAGCCCACTTTCCCTTTTTAACATAAGTTTTCCTTTCCCGAGTGTCGGCTTTCCTTCTGGGCACTGACCTTCCTTTTTAAGAACCTTAGACTAAAAATGATAGGTTGACTTGCCAAACAACGCTGAAATTGGCATGTTTCAAACATTTTATAAAAAAAAACATTTATATTTGAAAACATCAAATTTAATGAAATTCTCAAATATTGCTTTGGAAAAACACTGGGTTTCATTCCCAGTTTTTGTTTTTGCTTCGTGAGTCGGTCTATAACCACCTTGACCATTTACTTATGGGTGTGGGGTATCAAATCATTTTAACCACTTAAACGGGTGTACGGTGTCGTACCACTTTAACCCTGGGTATAAGATCTTGGAAGGAGACCCTTCTCAATCGGGTGAAATTCTGAGGTCTGGTTTAAATTTAACTTGTTTTTTAATATCATGGGTTTTGGAATTTCATAAATTTATAATTTACAAACATTTTTGGGTTTGATTCCCAATGTTACCTTTTTCATTTGTTTATAAAAGAATTGTTTGAAATCATGCTTTCTTTGAAGGCAATTGCTTAAAAAGGCAAATTCCTACCAATTTGGTCATGAGGGCAAAATCGTCATTTTCATAAAATTTTGTCCAAATTCGATTTTTTTTGAAAGGGAAGCGACATTCCATCATTTTGAGCCTTCCATAAAATTTTGATGCCAAAACAAGCTCATTTGATGCATCGTGCTCTCTTTCTTTTTAGTGGAACACTTTATTTATATGTCCTACATCCGGGAGACAGTATTGTGGCAACTCATGAGTGTAGAACAAGAACATAAGAATAGCAATAGCATGGAGATGCACTGTGTAATTGTCAAGACACAAACAAAGGGCATCAAGTTATGCATTTGGAGCTTATCCAGTATGTTCTCAGGAATGTTCATCTAACAGCGAGCTCCCCAATTGATTAAATCCGCTCATACTAACCTTTTTGGAAAACAACTTGCTATAAGTAGTTAGAAAGAAACTAAACCATGTAGAAACTAAAATATGTAACATGTAGAAATAGTCGATCAGGAAGACTTCCGGCTTCTCAACCTTCACTGCTAAATATATTTCGGACATTTTTCATGCACCTAGTTTTTGTGATTTGATATTTAAGCTGAAATTACAAATTTGTTTAACTTTTATTTCAGATTTTATCTGTGTAGTTCCTTAAATTTCTGCTATTTCCTGTTCTTGATATTGATTTTGTCCCATAATCAATGAGAGATTAAAATGTTCAGAACAATATAATGTTTTGTTTGATTATACAGCTAGTATTCGTGCTTCTATTCCACTATTTGTTGTAGGGAGCATGGCAACCATCTCTCAACATATCTACTGTGCTGATGAGCATTGGGCTTTTACTAAGTGAACCCAATCCAGACGATGGTTTGGCCCATGAAGCTGTAAGTGAATATACTCTAAATGCTAAAGAAGCTTCCTTCCTAGTTGGGATCTTTTCTAATCGGATATTTGGTCTTCTTTCAGAGCAGAGAATACAAATACAACAGGCAAGCCTTCGACCAGAAGGCACGATCTTGGACAGAGAAGTATGCTAAAACGACCAAGATTTGTGGTACTGCTGAAGCTAATGATAACCTTCCAGGAGATCCTGTGGTAAACGCAATACATGCGTGACTAATGAGGGTCAACATTAACACTATTTATTCAATAACTGATGCCCAACTTGCTTGCAGCCATGTCTCGTACAAGGAGGAATGGAGGAAGCAGACGGTATCCCTATAAACATGCCCCAGGAGATTGATGGCACCAAAAATCTATATAAAAATTCTCATGGGAGTATTCCAGATTCTTCATCATCGGTATTCACTACTGGTGACAGAAAGGAGTTGGAGACTGCAGGTCTTAGATGCCACAGGCAGAGATGTCTCTCACTGTCCCAAAGTGAAGGTGGTTTGTCTATTAAACATGTTCACAAGGAGAAAATACAGGAAGTTGAATGTCATCAAAACCAGGACCTTGGTAACCGAAGGTTGAAGCTGTCACTTTCTTTATCAAGGAACGAGATTGGATCTTCCAAGTCTGTTCTGGGAAAACCGGAGAGCAAAAATGCATTTAGTGAGAACCAGATGCAAGTACAACTGAGTTGTGAAGATGCAAAAATGGGTGTGCCCATCAGAAAAATCGAGAAAATAGATGGGTTAAAATTGCCTAGTCCTAGTAGTAGTCGTCAGTCGAAGAAAAGGGGCCAACTTTACTCAATGGCTATTGTGCCAGATAGCGACAGTGATGAAGAACAGAATGTCAAGCCACCAGCTAAATTAAGATTGTCTCTCAACAGAGGAAAGTGACTTTTCATAATAGGCTTCAATTGGTACTATTCTGGCTGTTGATGGTCTCCTTGTATCTGATTTTTCTTTCTTTGCAAGAACGAGGGGCACTAAACTTTGCATATGTTTGAGGGACTCGATGTTATCTAAGAAGGATTAGGGAAAAAGATCTGAACTAAATCAGATATAAATCTTGCCCACATGAACCAGTGGAAGTTCAAGAATCCATGAACAAGATGATCCAAAAGGCTGCTTCATCTAACGGCATTGTATGAGGGACCAAGGTTTTCCCTCTGGAAGTGTATGCCCAAATTGAAGCCTGTGGATTTTTGAGGTACCCAAGCTGTGTTTTTCCTGAATGTGCTTGCCCCTATCCACTTCTGGACTAAGGGCATTACAAGGCCGGGAGCTATTGTTCTAACAGTCCACTCCTAGTGGTGGGCCGTTGGTGTGCCTCATAATCAAGTAAAAGGTGGGGTCGTAAGCTCACATTTCATTACAAGAGGAATTAGAATTACAAGAATTAAAACTGTAGTTCTAGATTTGTAGTCTTAGGTCTTGTAATCAAACACATCCTAGACAAAATCCTGGTTCATTATTTGTCCCGCCAAGACTCTTGGTCTTGAGACCCTCCTATGAATGACTTGCTCCTTTCGGTACCAACCAAAATTTGAAAGTTCTTCATTTCTACCAAAATTCTTTACTTGGTATAAATATGGAGCCCAAGTTGGTTAAAACACCAAATAATTGATACTAATACATTTACGTATTCAAAATAAAGAAACAAAATGTATGGTCTAAAGTTAATTTAGAATCATACTTCTAACACTAACTATATGTAACTCGGAATAGGTTGAGATTTGACCTAATTCTTTTACCAACTAAAAAATGAGATTAAAGTTGATTCCGCACCATAAATTTCGAATTTTCAAGACTCTTCTGCATTAACTTTGAAGCCCACAAATATCAGTGAACAAAGGAACGACTGAATCTATGAGTCTGTCTCTAAACAACTTTGACAAGTACTTTTTTCTTGACCAATAAATAAAACGTTCCGTCAGAGAAAAAAAAGCAAATTGCGTGGTCACATGGATCGTGACCAAAAGTTCAATCTCTTCATCAATCACACGATTACGTTTGCATCTCTGTTAATTAATCTTTCTTTATTGAATTATATTGGTAAAACTCTAACTCTTAAGATGAACGTCCAGATTTTCTTAGCCAGTTCAAGTAGAAAACCAGTCAGTGGTGGATCTAGAAATCTCTAGGTGGAGCTAATAACCCAGAAAACTGTGTAGGGTTGTGAACCCAGAGCGTTAGCTTGGCAGGGAGGGCTCTTGACTCACTTGAAGAAGCCATGAGTTCGATTCATAGGGCATGCATACCTAGCTATAATATATTGTTTGCCCCATCCTTCAGAGTTCTTTCTTTAGATCCATCACTGATTAGGGTTACCAACTGTGCTCTGGTTTCTCAACATAACACTCTAAAAGCCAGCACGTGTGGAAAAAGAAAAAGAAACACTTACTTTTCACTTCTCAATGGACCGACAAATCCATCTTAATTTATTTTTGGGCCGTTCAGAAAAAAAAAATGCATCTCCAACAGCCACAACTAGACATGACCGATTTCCAGGTCAAACCACCGATCCCCGTTAACCAAGAACCAGGACAACCTCCGGTTCTGGTTCATGTTTGAGGCCCAGATCATCTGGAATGGGGGGAAAACATAAAAAAAAAATTAAAAATTCTGTAGTGTTATTTCAGGTAAACACAAACACAACCTATTGTGTTGTGTACAAAATTGCCAGCCCTAGTATTATCATTCATATGATTCATAGCAATCGCCTTTTGAGACACAATACTAGCATTTCATATCTTAAGATACAAAGGTGTATCACAGTGTATTATAAGATATAAGGAGACATCGTAGGCGTGTCCTACCTGTTTTGTAATGGTTCCTTTTGTTAAAGTTTACCATACCTATTGATACATATCATGTCGTTGAACAAAGTCTTGCATATTATGGCAGAACACGATCGATTATTTAGTAAAGACACATGGTAATCAATCAGAATATGGAAGTAGAATTGTGGGGAGACAACTCCAGCGGTAACAGCTCAATTGGCTCTTGGGGATCAGATGGGCGTTGCTTGTCACGGTGCTAAGCGACTTTCCCTCTCAGGGCAATAGCCCTCCCTTTGTACCCAAAAAGAAAAAGTATCAACAGCTTATACATTTAATGACAGATTGGCAGTCATGATCTTTACATTTGAGTTTTTCTTTTTAATGGTTCAATGGGGAGGCCGAAGCCAGATGCAAGACCCAAGGTTTCAAAGTCATGACCTACTTGTGAGATGCCCCTTAGCCAGGTGAGATATTGCTCGTTGCACTTAATTATTTAATGATTATGACCATAATATACAAATGACATCAATTCAAGATGATTTTGCAGTGTCTGCTTCATGAAGGTAAAAATAATTGAATCCGATTCTTAGTTGACACTGTTTATGGAACTCTTCCAGAGACTCTCTGCACAGCTTTCTTTATCCCTTCCAGATCAAGTGAGGTTTTCAAGTGCACCTCCTGAACCTGTATTAAGTAAATCAGATAATTAGTTATCGATTGAATGACACGGAATTGGAATGACCAAAATTTCTAGGCAGGCTTATATAAACAAATAAATAAGAACAGCTTCTTTGTTGACATTTGATCTTTCTAAGTTGCCAATCTTTTTTTTCCTGAACCTACGTACAATGTGTTATGGGCCTTTGCACACATGCTTCGGACATAGTGTAGGTGCAGGATGCAACAATTTTTCAAAACTAATGAGTTCAGGGGTGTGGTTATATATTAAGTTTATATATTATTGTAAATCATCAGTAATATCTCATAAAACTGAGAAAAATGTTGTTTTTGTAACTTGATTCATGAAGTGCTTTAGGGACAGCACCAAAAGATATTTGAAATATATCATTCGTGATAGAAAAGTACAGGTGCCGAATGTTTCAAGGGTTTGACATGGGTGCGGCACACCTGGTAGGTGTCTATATGACACAAGTGCAGACAGAAGAAGAAGAAGAATCACCTGCCTACCAGCTCGTGCAAGAAGGGTAAAATGTCCATCGGATGCTGGAGTCTACCAGTTGAGAGAGAGAAATTACAATACAATTCACCAACAAATAAGTCACGAATTGATCTGATTCTGTGAAACAAATCTCACATTTGAAAGCCAAAGCTCTAAATCTTGTGAAACAACACGCTTCTCAAATCCTCGTCTACCAATCTGTACATCACTTATGCTGCGAAAGAGCTATCATGTCAAGGTCAGAAACAAGAGGCCCAAAATAAGCAAAATATGATTGGATAATTTATGGTAAAATAAAAGAGCTTCTAGAGTTCAAATAGTCTTGCATCAACTTGATGAAGACAGTATGTCCATATCAAGCTTTATGTCTTTTTATTGTGATCCTGCTCACCAGGCTACTCGAACCATAGATAGAACTGAAAACTTGGAACTCTGAAATACACAGAGATCTTGTCAACCCTTTTAAATAAAAAGAATGGTGTCAGTTGTACAAATAACAGCTGAATCTAGTGCAGTAGAATCCTCAAGACCATGACCAAGGTTGTTCATATGATACATCCTACCTAAGGTTCAGAAGGTTCCACGATGGTAGGATAGTGAGATTGAATCGGGATCCTAAAGATTCTAACATACCTTTACCTTTCTAGATTTTATATATAAATATTATATATATAATTCATGAGACCGTAAAATTTATATCATGAGGGTCATATGATATATATCTTTGACTAATAACTATTTTCACGTTGTTTCCTCATGATACAATTGATTATATAATTCAAGAAAGTCACATCTAAGAAAATGATTCTCATGTTGTATTGTGGGATCGTCTTGATGACAAGATTCTAAGGATCCAAAGATGAAGATAGAGATCCAACTAGATCATACACAAAAAGAACCTTCACTTTGGATCAAGCAATATAAGCCTTTGCAGGATAGAAAGATTGTGCCAATTTATAAGCCAACTTGGGATCTTGACAACCATGACCACAACACCAAATTATGTTTTATCTGGAGCCCAACTGGGATCAGAATATCTTGTGAAGCTTTATGCAGTTACACTTGCTAAAGCCAACAATGGTGGAAACGGTAAAAAATACACCATACCCATCTTCTTTTAGGAGCTCCTGACATATGCCTTCAAGCTCCAAAAGTGGCTCCTTGTTCAAATCTTCAGATGATTCTGAAGTTTCAGGGCTAGATGTATCTTCCTGTGAATGTGAAATTGTACATAAATTAGGCTAGTGATTCTAACTGCTACTTAACTGAAGAGAATCAACTACATATCAGGAATGAAGGATACATTAACATACCCACCTTACTTATCACTTTATCGAGGGTGACTAGAAGGGGGTCGTCCTCTAGCTGCTTGATGGATAAATTTATCCTTGACTTTTCTCTGCATATACAAGTCCAAAAGATATTCCACAAAATGATAAGCAAAATTAAAACGAGCTTAACTGCTTACATCATAATCATAAGGCCTATGAAATTTCATTTCTTTCTACAAAAAAGATAATCAATCTATTAAAAAATTTGAGAACATGATCACCATGATATCAGTTGCGTTTCTTTCAAATATGAATATAAACTTCAGCTTTGACTTTTATTTCCATGATAAGGTACGTGACTTAGACTTCATTGATGACACAGTAGCAGAACCTTTAATTTTATCAAAATACGCAGCCACTGAGAAAATGGCACACAGTGATCATGTCATGGATATAAAAAGAACTGCAATGCTTTCAAGAAGGCTTGATCTTTCAAATCATAGCAACGTGTGAGTGATAAAATCCTACTGTTTGAACTTATATAGCTCCATGACTACCAATTTCTCAGTTCACTAAAGTTCTTCACGCGAGACATCATGGGCACATAGTATTGTGATTGCAGTTTCCACTTTCCATTATAGCTGTCGATTTTCATTGCATCCACATGTAAGTTTTTACCACCAATACGACTCAAATAACTGCAGCTAGAGTTGTCATTTAACTATCAAAGTAATCTCCCAACAAGACCTAAAGCTGATATTAGTATCAGTGGCTTCATTTCCAAGTCTAAAAGGCTATCTGCAAACTGATAGCAACCTCCGCAAGTGAGATTATTCTTGTCTCAATTATCATCTGGGAAAGGAGCTGCCATGGCAATAACCTTGCTAGATGCAATTAATGTCAGTTCCACGGGTGCAATGAGACAAACAACTAAGCAGGATAAATATTGAAGAAATAAATTACATATATAAAAAGTTACATACTTATCTACTTGTATTACTTTGACTCGTACTTCATCACCTTCGTGAATTACATCTCTTACATCTTGAACCAGATCCCAGGAAACCTCTGAGATATGTACAAGTCCAGTTAAATGGTACAAACCTGATCAAGTTTGCAAAGAGATTAGGCAGTCTTCTTATGGAACTAACCAACGTCAATCATAACCACGAAAATTCATAGCAGTGATGAATTATATTTTTCAATGACAAAGTTTTAATTTTGTGAAACATATAATCATAAGAAATAGTAATTACTTTAAAAGTACTAAATGATGGTACCATCAGAGAAGCGTAGGTCCACAAAAGCACCAAAATCTTCCAGAGAACTGACCCTTCCCTCAAAAATATCCCCAACTTTGACCGTATTGGCATACTTCATCCATACTGCTTCCTTTTCAGAAAAAATCAGTTTCTTGTTTTCCTCATTTACATAGATAACCTATAGAATAAGAATGTTCAATCTTCAGAAATCATGTCGACAAATGTTCACATGCATCAATACAACAAAACTTTTCTTATCAGTAACGGAGCAGTGGATACAAGCTATTTGAGTAAGCTGTTTGATAAGCAAATAAACCAGGTTTTACAACCACATATAACACATGCACTCTTCCTCATGGCTTTCATTATAATCTTTTAATCTTTAGCTTTTCTTGTTGGCATGCAAACTAATGGCAGTATGAAATTTGTGCTGATAATAAAAGAGCGATCTCATTGGTCCAAGGCCACATGTGTAAAGCTAGCAGTTGCAGCAAGGTGTCCCAAAATCAGGAATAAAAGGTCTTTGTGTTGGGTGAACCAGTGGACTTGCTTACTTATTCTCCAATTAATATATATGTGTTGAGCCTTTTATGAACGTCTATTTATGAATCTGAAAACCTGACTTTGATGTTTCAGGTACAAATGCCTTCATCTTGTCCAATTCAGGCCCACACTGGACCAAGAACTTGTAGGGGAGAATAAGCACAGTTGATGAAAGAAAATGTTTTAAGAAGTGAACTAAATGTGAGGACTTTCAGAACTCTTTGCTGTTGTAAAGCCATACTTCTAACGTAATTTGACAGAGGAATGATAAACAGATCTATTTGTATGAAGGAAAACCAAAAAAGTGAAAAACTTGTAGATTGCCTGGGAGATTTCAAGTTCATCTGATAAACCATGTATACATCAGCAAAACTAAGTCTTTCGATTGGATGCTCATAACTATAACGTGAGCTTATAAACCACACTGTAGGGTGTTGATATATGCTTCGGAAGAAGCTTGTACAGCAAGCAATGATGTCTTCCAAAGTAGACTTGAGCATGCCACCCAGTAATTCACAGAATAGTATCACAGAGTCACAGGCTGATGGAAATGTCATTAACAAATCACTTTGGTATAACGAATTTCACATGTAAGATGTCCATCTGAAACTTATATTCACAAATGAAATAAAGCACAACCGCCAAGAGAACATAAAATAAACCAATTTATACTATGCGGCTAAGGAAAGACCATATTTGTAATGAAAATGTTGAGGCAGATGTATGACTATACAAGGAAAGACCATGCATGTAATGAGGTTATTAAAACAAGTTTGGGTAGCATTGGTAGAAGATAAGAGAGATAAGTTGTTTAGACATATAGAGAGGCGACCAAAAGAAGCTCAGGTAAGAAGCACTTAGAAACTGGTCCTTGAACATTTTAAAAGAGGAAGAAGATATAGAGTAAGACCACAGAAGTGTTTGATAAAAACTATTAAACGTGATATGACTCTTTTGGAGATAATTACTGGTATTGAAAAAAGATCACTCACTATGGCATCAAAGAATCCATGTTGCCGATCCCATTTAGTGTGGGAAAAGGCTTGTTGTTGTTGTTCTATATTGTGCGGTTAAATATTTTAGTTTAAACTATAAGCTGGTGCTGAACACAACTAAATCCTTACCTTAACAGAAATGGGTGAACCAACCATACTTTTTGCAATTTCCTGGATGGCCTTACCTGGCTCTGCATGAGAGGAAAATAGTTTTCAACGGGAGTGAACGTTCTGAAAGGTCAAGCGTGAAATACACTGAAATCTTCAGACTTGAGCATCCATTTATGCATCTAAAAAATCGCAAATAGCAGCCATCACAGAACTCCTCTTCAACATCATGAGTAAAAAGGACAACATGACATGCTCCTTACATTAACTAGACTAAATTCTGGTACATAACCATTTTCTGCAAAGAATTAAGTGACGTCTTTTGGACACGTGCTTTTTAAGAGTCATAATTTGAAGAGCTGACCATGTAGACAAGGTGCCCAGGATTTGAATCCCATTAAGGATCATCACTCATCTTCGCTTCCTAAAACAAGGCATTAAGAGACACAGGTATGCTCTTCAGCATGCAATCGAGTGTGTTTGAATACAGGCTCACCATGTAAATACAACATTTTGGATTAACCAAAACTTTCAAGTGTCCAAATGGATCCTCATTATAAAGCCTTTCTTTTCTTTTACCCACAGTGGCTTTCATTGTTCTCTCTACACCTCAATGTCCGTTAACGCCAATAATATTCGTTGTCATTTCCTTGCTCTCGCTTCAAATTCTGCTCTTTTTCTTTCTTCCCTTTTGATTTGTTATGCAATGCTTATCCCATGCCCTCTTTCACCAATTCATTTCACTTCATTTATTGCCATGAACTCTTTTTGTACTAAACGATAAGTCTTATCCAATGCCAAAGGGGTACTTTTAGTAAACAATGTGTTACGATCTGCCACTTATGGCTCTAAGAAAATCTTTACTGAAAGCACCTAATATAGACTTCTTTTCAGCAGCATACAAGTCTTCAAATAACAAGTAGCATAGGCTGCACGTTGAAAGCTGAAACCCAGACATCAACCTAAAAGTATGTCTTGGTCAGATTTACACACTAAATGGATTACATATCCAAGTCATTTACAGCTCTATCGCTCCTCCACATGAAAAGGTTACTGAGAATGTCAATGACACACTCCAGGCTGGATACTCAGACTGAGGTGAACCCGAGTTTGGCGAGTTCCCTACATCCAATTTATTGGAATTCGACAAGGATTTCCACATGCAATCAGTTAAATATGTTGATTTTGTTTGTGTTGCTTTCCTCTTCTTTTTCAAAGATTCAACTCCAATAAGCAACTAATCCTCCTTGCAGAAGTAAGTGTATCTGAGAGGTAAAATAGTTAATTGGAGTATATCATAAGGAATGACTTGATAAGTTCTTAAATGAGATCCAACGGAAACCTTTTCAGTGAAGATGAGATAGTCTACAATATTGAATTTGTTACATTGTTCAGATTCAAATATAGGCTGTACGCACATTTTTGAAAATGGTAGCAAGAGTAAGTACACAATGCCATTGATGTTCAATATTTTGCCTTGTTAGTTTAAATCAGATTAGGCAAGACCCAATTAAGCACGAATATGTAACATCTGGACCCCAATGTGACCTGCTATTTTGCTTATACATTATGGTTATTTTCTCAAAATGATTTTACCTACCAACAGTTGGTGCATATACATAGATTTTAATTCGTGTAAGAAGTCCAAAAAATATAGCATTTTAGCACCAAACCTTTACAGCATTATTTTTCAATAAACTATTCTTTTAATACGAAATGAATGATTTTCATGTTAACAACTGAAATTACTGATTTGCGATAAGAACTAAATTACATCTCCAAACTAAGACTCAGGGGAAGAATAATTTTCCAAAGCTGGTAATGCACAAGGAACATCAACATCAACAGATCCTGAATATGTATTTTGCGTTGTACACTGTGTGTGAGTGTTCTCTCAATTGCCACAGCTCATTCAATTACCTAAAGAAAATGACAGAACAGAAAGCTGAAGGCCAATCAATACCTTTACGAGAATGAGAAGGACTCAGTTGAGGGTAAGGAAGAAATCCAACCAAAGAATAGAATCGAACAAGTAAACCACCACTATTGAAGCCTCCAATTCTTCCGTCATAGACCACACCACTGCCCTTATATGCTCTCGCGGCTTTCCAATCAGCTGATTTCTACTTCTTAATAGAAACGAAGTATTAGATGCATGGTTCAAGTGTTGTCCGACCAAGATAATAAGCAATTTGTTGAATTCAGTTTAATCAGTTATGTATGTAAATATTGGCACCCTATGAATTAGTAACAATCTACGCCTTCATCGTCCTCTTGAGTTTGTCTGGTAAATCGGGCATGGGTCAACAAATTTACAACTGATTTTTGACTTAACAGACACAAAAATAACAATGGTAGGAGAAGGTTTGAGAATATCAAAGCAGAAAATCATGAGCGGTAATTGAGAAAATCATATCAATAGATTCTATGAGAAATTTAACCAATAAAACCATTTGAGTAAGAAATTCAAACAATCAAAATTGAACTCGAATTGTCCAGCTGAAGCATAGCAGCATATCTTCAATTCCATTAAGAGGACTAAAATTTTGCTAAATGCCACCAAAAAGAAATAGGTAAAGCAAATGTCTTCGTCTCCCATATGCTTTTCACCCTCAAACAATCTGTACCTAACCAATTTTTTGCCAATAGAAGACAAGTAAAGATCAGTCCATATCTCCATGCTATTTGTTCTCATAAACAGGAAGATGTCCAACAAACGTTTGTTTATTTGCCAATCAGTTTATACTCAAAGGAGAGTTGATTGTACCTTGAGATTACGCAGAGAGTCCTTAGCCTTGGAATCTTTTTTGACTCCCTCCTCTAATTCCAAATTTCCTGCCTTAGCGCAATTGCAGGACACCACCAAACATCTCGGAATTAGTTCCATCTTCTTTCTTGGTAAAGTTGAGTTTCTCATCCACGGCCTCTGTGAACCAAAATCGAGCGCATTGGTGACAGTGTGAGGACCACTACCATCACTACCAAAAGGCTGAGAGGGAAGAGAGAAGCCAGGAATGGAACCAACACTCAACATTGCTCTCTGTCTCTCTCTCTGGTTTAGATGGATAGAAGAAGCGCTGCGAACACAAAGTCTTACAGTATCCAGAGTGGAAGAGGCCATAGGTTGAGGGAGCACCACGTCGACCTACACGAGAGAGAGAGAGAGAGAGAGAGAGAGAGAGAGAGAGAGAGAGAGAGAGAGAGAGAGAGAGAGAGGTGACCAAGGTGTTTGGGCACAGAGGCTCGTGCATGGGACCATCTGGCAAACGAGGGTGATTTTGTTCAAATGGATTTGCGTTCAGTGTTTTTTAACTCCCAAAGTCAGCCTCGCGGAAGAAGCCCCTCGTTATGATTTGATCCCCCCTTGACGGCATGCTGCTTTTAGGCACTCTCACCTGATGTGCAGAGACAGAGTGAACATTATGAGACTTCTAACTCTCTTCTGTTTTTATTTGTTTCACTCACGTTTGGTCCGCCCATGAATTTGAATTATATTATTTTCATTCTTGAGAATATGAGCGTACATATGTAATAATGTATGAATTATAATAAACGCATATTATGCACCATTAGGTATTGCCTATATAATATAGAGAGAGAATATTTGCGTACATATGTAAAAATGTATGAATTATAATAAACACATATTATGCACCATTAGGCATTGCCTATATCACACTTATATTATAGAGAGAGAGAGAGAGAGAGAAAAAAAAACTGGATCTACCCATACTAACACCTGCCCACTCAATACTCATCCATTTGTACTTGTCCACTCAATACTCATCCATTTCTTTTAAGTAGTATCTTTTAGGTGGCATCAATATAATTTTAAAAAGATTTTAAAAAAGTATAAAAATATTTTTATTATACTCATGTAACCTAAAAGATTGAGTGTGTAGGTGAGTGAGAGAGACTGGGAATGTAGGGGTCCTCGAGGTACTCTTCATCACAGCCATCCAATAGTTCTTTATAGGTGATTAAGAGTGGTGCTAACAAAGTATCATCTTCGGTACATTCATAAAAACTTGATTGTCCATCAAGGATGATCGGATGACCATGGTTAGTGAGTGTGTTCTTGGAGAGTACCTAGCTATATATATATATATATATATATATATATATATAGAGAGAGAGAGAGAGAGAGAGAAACTAGTATATACTAGTACCCTTATGTGCTAGTAAATAAACAAAATCTCAATCATAATCAATGGTTGAGATTAGATTTGAAATTTCAAAAACAAAAGTAACCATGTAAATAAAGTGTATATGAAAAAAGTACACATGTATTTTTATTTTATAGATTCAAATCTCAATTATCTATCACCCAAGATTGATGATTGACATTTGTTTAGATTTGTTAACACCTAAAAGTGTTAGCATATACTAATTTCTCTCTCTTTCTATATATATATATATATATATATATATATATATGTTTGTGCATGTGTGCTGTAGGCCTTTTGGTTGAGGTTCTATAGAACGTGGACTATCCGATAGTCGTTGATTTGTACCGATGTCTTCCCCGATCACCCATCCAATTGGACAGTCCATAGGAATATTGTACTGCCAAAGACCATCATAGCATTCTATGATTTATGGAACATGTACACAAGCAAATACGCTGAATCATCTTTAATGATATCTACCTGTCACATTAAATAGATAGAGATGAAAATGTAAAAAGAAAAAGTTAGTTAGCAAAATGTATAAGGTGAATGATGTTGACGCATATGCTCCCATTTCACTACCTTTAACAATTTTGACCACTGGCCACTGCCCTTCATCTATTTTCCTCTCATCAAAACCACCGCAAACATCACCCTATTCACTAAAAGCCCACAAAACCAACTATATAGAAGTATTTAGGATTTTTGCCAGTTTTGGTGGTGGCTGTAATGATTTCAATCGATGGAGGCTAATTGCAAACAATGAAAAAAGTAATGGAAGGTGGTGAAGTGTGGCGGTTGGTAGTTAAACCAACCGAAGACAGAGAAATGGAGGTTTTACATACTCAATTGAGTAGGAACTATATATATATATGTAACTTCCTGGCTCAAGAACCTGAGATATGGCTGTTTATACATGTTCTCAGACAACTAAATTGGATTCTATACCGTTACTCTCAATGTGTGTATCCATGCATATAACCCAAATCAAATGCAATGGATGATCCAACGTTTGGTTTCTCATAAGAACCGACCCTCGAATTAATTCACTAATAGAAACCGCAGCTTTTTCACATGTAAAATCAGATATTCTTAACGTATTTGCGCGCAGGGGTACACCAAGTCTTGTCAAATGGCGTGCCTGCATGCACTGCATTCATGACAGTTTTTTATTCTCTCTCTCTCTCTCTCTCTCTCTCTCTCTCTCTATATATATATATATATGTATATATATATATATGTATATGTATATATATATATATATATGTATATATATATATGTATATATATATATATGTATGTGTGTGTGTGTGTGTGTGTTTGGTCAAAGTCAACTTTGGCATGTCGATGTTGGGTTGAACCCAACATTGTAGCAAAGGTCGGTCTACGTGTTCTAGTGTTGGTTCATGGTTCACATGACTAGTCAATATCTCTTTTAAATAATGAAGAATCAATAGAACAACTTTTATTGATGTAGCTGCTTAAACAAGAATCAAATTTGGAACTCTGTCTCATGTGATATTTGTTGCTACCAATATGAGACCAAGAATTATCGAGTTGGTCATCTCCAAACCTGAACATACAAGCTAACAGTGTGCTTCTCATTGCTTTTGCATGCAACCCATAATGAGACCACACATACATCTCTCTCTATATATATTTATATAGAGAGAGAGGAGAGAGAGATGCTAAACAACCATTCATGCTAGACTTTACTTGATTATCACCATTATCCATAAGATCAATTAAACGGTACGATCAAGGCATCTATCTCGCATCACATTTAATACATTCATTAAATGACTTTGATCCTTGTTTTGATATTGACAGGTGGCTATCACCCCTGGCACAAATAGTCTAGTGAGTATTGCATGAGAGAGTGTCCAGTAACTCTCAGTTTTCATATATATATATATAGTGAACATTTTGCACATTTTTACCAGATTCGTGTAAATACTGGAGGCACACATCCTTGCTGTTAAGTTTATAAATATAAGGCATGATACTGAAATCCTACACAAAACGACTTGAAAAGTTTGGTGTCCACTCAAAGTAACAAAGTCAGGTCATGTTCTAGTTGACACGGAACGAGACACAAGCACAACCCTAGGATGTTACCTCACAGGTAATTTTGAATTGGAATCACAACTTGTAAGAATCCGATTCAAATTGTTGTCATATATCAAAGATTGGGATTCCAATTCCCTCTGAAGAGGGTATATATGGAAATGATTCATGAGAAAACCCATGCTTCTTTACCTTGATTCAATATCTTATGGCAATCAAACTTGCCCTTAGTCTTGTTAGAGCATGTTTGCCATGAATAAGATAACACTGAATCACCCCATTCGTCCAAAATTGGTTATCAGGTGAACCAATTGAGATTTTCTTTTGGCTTTTAAAAAGTTTTCTTATCGTTTTTGGCAATTTTTAATTCTTCTATTTTTAAAGATTGCTGTTTCAGTCTTCCTTTTTTTTGAAGAGGGTGTTGTTTGATGGGGAGATAGAAACCAGATGCATGCCCCAGGCATCGAACACACGACCTTGAATTTGGGAGTTGACCCGTAGCCAAGCGAGCTAGTGTTCTTTGTTTATGTCCAGTCTATTAGCCTGTTTCTCTAATATTTTTTTTTAAATCATAGAATTCACAAGAAAAGATTGCATGAGGAGCCACAGCTCCCTTAGCTATGGTGTTGACTCGAAAGAACCTTCAAGTTGAGGGTCAAGAGTTTGATACCCAGGTCTGCACAGTCTAACCAACTCCAGCTTGCCTCTTTTTTTTTCTTAAAGATTATGACAAGATTACCTTTGGTCATGCACATTGTATCTGCCTATTTTCCCCTTTTCCAAGAATAGTATATGGCACTATTAAGACCTTAATATTGAGAGATCTTTTCAGAAAATCTCTCCTTGTTTCACCATATGCAGTATAACGACTACATCTTTGGAAGGGACAAACTCCACCTTCCCGTTAAAAGGTTCAATTGCTGAACAGTTCTTAATCAATGGGTTCATGTTGGTGCTGGTGAACGAGCCAAAGAAACTGAAATATACGTACAAAAATGTTGGATTTTAATGTTAATTATGGTTGGGTTAATTAAATCCATGTACGTTAATAACATTTAATTCATGTTTAGAATTCCTAAATATTCAATTGATGCATCATTGATATATGTAAAAGTCTTAAAGTATAAAAAATTATACGTGAGAGACTTGTGCATATGAAGATCTAGAGAAAACATGTTTAGTCCCACGAGACAAACTCACTTGTCATTTTATATAGATTGTAGCTCATAAAACTTAATTCAAAGAGTTTAGGGAGGACATGTTAGACCACATGTACGCGTCAAGCCGAGGTGGGCTTGGGTTTGGGAATTGTCTTTGGATTATCTTTTTCCACAAAAAACTTTTGATATAACGACCCCCTCTAACCATGGTGTTCTCTACTTGTGGTGACTACTTGTCTTGTGGTAACTACTTGTCTTCCTTCCCCTCCGGCCAAAAGTGATTGAGGCGTGATTGAAGTCGACTCTAAGCAAGGTACATTGCTTTCAATTGTGGGTCTATCCTTGGAGGAAAGTGAAGGTATCCGTACATACCTTGGTAGCGGAGCGCTGATTTCTCTAAGGCAAGTCTAAAAGGTGACTCGCACATATAAGTTCCCCTTTTAATTTTATTTTGCTTGTTTTTTCTTATACCATTTGTTTATGGCTTTGGATCTACAGATGCATTTGATTGGGGCATGTTTATAGTTGTTGTATATTGACTTCTAATGCATGTATTTCTACTATACTTTCCAACAATAAATACATATATATAACACATAAGTGCATACATATGTAAAAGCATCTTTGTTTGAAAGTGCTCGTGAGCTGTTTGTTATTTGCCAACAAGCCGAGTCGAAGCTCGTCTGAACTTGTTTGTGTGAATTGAACTTAAGGTTGAATTCATTTTTACTCATCTTTCCTTGTCTTAGCTCATATGCTTGAAGTATGTTTACGTTTCACCATTAAATGATCTTCTGCAACCATTGAAGAACCAACCTATACAGAAAGGTTTACATGAGTTCACAACGAGAAGATCAATACACAGAAAAGTCTCGCAAGCTTCATGAGCCAAGCCCATCATGCAGCATTCATGTTCGGCAAGTATATAGTTCATGAGCCAAATCGTGTTCGGCTCACGGTTCGAAGGAAGACATACAAATTCATAAGGTTGGGGGAAAAATGGTCACTGGATTGATTATTTATCTTACTAATAAGAATTAACAGATTAAAACATAATTGATGAAAAGCAGTTTAAAACCAAAACAAACTGAAACCGATGGTTTGGTTTGGTTCTCTAAAAGCTAAGAATCTTAGTTGGAGGCTGAACCTAGAACCAAACCAAAACGGACCACAAACATCCTACATGTATCGGCCTTACCCATATGACAATATTGCATTTAAAGTCTATTAAAAGTTTAGAACCTGCACTTGAAGTGGTCAATAAAATCATCTTTTATTTCTATTTCCACCTTCTTGTCTAGTTAAACATGACCGATTTGGAATCGGCTCCATGGTTCCAACTGAAACCAAACAAGGGAAAGAATAATTGGATCTGAACCCAGAACCAAGATCACCTAGTTTGGTTCTAATTCCACCACCTATAAAACCGGAACCGGTGGTTTCAAATGGTGTAGGGCTCAAAGTGGAACCGGACGGTCCGATTCGTTCCGTTTCCAGGAAAATATACCGCCGGTTTCGGTTTAGGGACCGGTCATGGCGGTCTAGGTGATCATGATTGATATATTTCCCCCATTTAATACCAAAAGATCTATACGCGCACCCACAACGCCTAATTCATTACTAACCCTCCGCTTTGGCGATCCTGGCAATTATTTGTATCCAATTGCAAGCATCCAACCTTACCTTCTTACTACTGCACTAGCTAATGATAAGTTGATAACGTCTAACGTGAAATACATTCATTCATAGATGCCCACAGGACAAGCTCAAAAAGACACCCCACTCTGCTTTCTTCCTTCTGTCTTATAGGACATAATACAGTGGCTCTTATGTCATTTGGTCCCAAAAGTATATGCCTCCTCTCTGTAGCCTATAATAATCGAAACTTTGTGGCCTCTTATCTCTCATGAATAAGATGAAGCAGGGATTCAAGTTTTCCCTGTGAAGAATTTAACTAGCATTGACTCGTCCATCTCTCACCCCTGCACGTAGTGTGCCAGCCATTAATCTCCCGTCTCTTTCCTTAGTTTGTTACCCCTCGTCTCCCTAGCTTCCTCCTCCTCCCTTCAATGAGAGAGAGAAAGAGAGAGGGAGGGAGGGAGAGCTGCTGTTTACATCATTATATCAAGATCGCATCATTTTTCTTGGTTTCTGCTTAATTTTCTTTGAAATCTGCTGAGACAACGGATTTTCTCATCAAAGAAAACCATCTTAGTCTATCTCCTTAGATTTGAAGTTGGTGGCATCTTCTGGTTCGTTCTTTTTAAGGAAAAAGAAGATTTCCTTATTTCATTTTACATTGAATTTTGAAGATCCTTGTTGACCTGTCGCTGAGATCTTCATGTGATTAAAACAACCTTTTGTAGGTCTCTAGATTTCAAGTTGGTGGTCTTGTGAAGAAAAAACAAGAGTTTTTGAAGCTACTAACCTTTCGAAATGGGACGTAAAGATGGTGTGGAGTACCTCTTCAAGATAGTGATAATTGGAGACTCAGCTGTTGGGAAGTCAAATCTGATGTCGAGGTATGTGAGGAATGAATTTGATTCGAATTCGAAGGCAACAATCGGTGTGGAGTTTCAGACGCAGAGTTTAGAGATTGATGGTAAAGAGGTGAAGGCACAGATATGGGACACCGCAGGGCAGGAGAGATTCAGGGCCCTCACATCTGCTTATTACAGAGGAGCTGTCGGTGCCCTTGTTGTTTATGATATCAGCAGGAGGGGAACGTTCGAAGGAGCCAACCGGTGGCTGGATGAGCTTAAAAGTAAGATACATATATCTTGAATTAATAGGATTTCATCTCTCTCTCTCTCTCCTGGTTTGACATGATTATTTTGCTTGAAATTGTAACTACTCATTTGTAATAGCACTAAATTTTCTGATAGTTAAAACTGCTATACAAAAATATGACAGTTTATACGGATACACCTGTGGTGAGGATGCTGGTCGGAAACAAGTCAGACTTGGCCAATATCAGAGACGTGAATGTTGAGGAAGGCAAGAGCCTTGCTGAATCAGAAGGGATGTTTTTCATGGAGACATCTGCCTTGGAATCGAAGAACGTGAAGACGGCTTTCGAGATCGTTATCCGGGAGATCTACGGCAGTGTCGGCCGGAAAATCCTCTGTTGTAACTCTTACAAAGTAGACCTACCCGTAAGCAAGGGGGTGAGCCTTCTCGGGCTTATCAACTATGGGAGTGATACATCAAAGTCTCAATCTCAGCAGATCTCAAATGGGTTCTCTTGCTGTTAGGAACTTAGGATAGGCTCATCAACAGACACAAGCTTTCAAAATTAGTAGATTGTAGAGTTGGTCACCAATTTTTCATTTCTGTTTTGGTTTTGTTGTTCTCCTATGTTCAAATTGTCCATTTATTTGTATAAATCAAAACCAAGTTTCTTGTATTAGTGTGGATCATCTGCTTGAAAGCAAAGAGATGTAAACAAACAAAGGCTGCCATGGTCTGAGTATGAATAATTTTATACTTTCATATGTTGAAATTATAAATGGTTTGGCCATTAAACCCTAGGCTGTCAATAGATTATTATTTTTTCTGTTACAAGAGGAGGGCAAAGCCTAACACACCCACACATGCACCCTTTGAGAGTTCAACTCTCCACCACCAACAATAGCGCTAGAGCACCTTACCGTTGAGCTATGAGTGTAGGCTGTCAATATTTAATTATTATGTTCCTTTGAAAATCAATTTCATGGAAGGATGGCAATGGGTCCAATCATCACCTTTGGATCCACATTCGTCATCACCGCCTCTACTATAGTCATTGTTGATCATATCTGTTTCGAAAGCATACACAATAGAATCGGTTTGCAGAAGAGCCAAACCCAAGAGAAAGAAGAACGAAGAACAAGAAGATTTACGTGGTTTCAGCAGGCATTTTTACTCCACTGGTAAGACAGGAAGAAGATTTCTCTGCCATAAAACAAAGAGCGGCAGACCGTACAATAATCTCTAATGCAACCTCTTCCAACCCTAAATACCCCTGAATATTGGTAAGAGAAATTACAAAAGTGGTTTCCCCATTATCCAACCAACCCCTTATCTTCGCGACGAACACATGCATCTAATTTCGTATTCAATTCAAGCCTTAGCAAAAGCTCCTCTGGCCAGATCACGATTCGTGTGCATCACAAATTCAAACCACATTAAGAATCATCACTTCTGTAACAATTGCAGCCCGTTGGATATTTGAAGGACATGAGCATATATGTTTTTTGATAGGAAACAGTAGTTTTAATATATGAAAGCATCATTGAGTTAAACTAGTTGAGAGATCAATTTTCTTGATCTTGTAGAAGTGCATAGTGAAGGGGATCAAATGCCTTTCACTCATGCCATACTTTCTAGCCATAAGAGATGATGAGAATCATGAGTGATCCTTTACGCAGTATGACAAGTCTCATTTTTTGTCAAACGAGCGAGAAATTGGATTGCGTTTTAAAAGATAATTTGGTGATTCTTTGAGTTTTAATTATTTTTTTCAAAGTACTTGGGTCCATTTTAAGGGTTTCTTATCGAAAATCCAAGATTGCTATTTAATCTTCATTCTTTGGCATTTTTGGAACACCACAGCTTTTGCAGAGGATATATCACTTGATGCTCATATTTTATAGTTTTCGAAGGGGATTTGGTTAACCACAAACTACTCGAACACAGCAAAACAAGAAATATTCTCTTTGTTAAGCCCCTTAACCATAATGGGCGAACCTGGTGGTTAAACTCGAGAATCGTCACAGTCGATTCGGTTCTAGTATACATGAATTAGTGATCCATCATGTCATTTTGGTGATACATGATCCTAAGTTGTTTCATGAGAGAACCTAATTACATAATTCAAGAGAAAGGTTTTCAACAAGATCCACAAATCCTGGACTCTTACCTCTTATTATGCGGCCAGTGTCATTCCCAAAAACCCCGTTGACCAAATAGAGCGGAGAATCTTATATTCGGTCCTTCTCCCTATTCGGTGCTATTGAAGTTGAACCTGAGACGTGCATGGGAAACCCTACCAGAAGAAAAGTTCTTAAAAATGAGCATTGCCAAGAAATTCCTATCTTGTGTCTTTAGTTAAGAGCCACGATATCTTAAGCCCCAGGGTTCACTCAGGCACATGCTAGGTATTCATGGCCAAATCTACACACACACACACACACACACACACACATATATATATATATATATATAGAGAGAGAGAGAGAGAGAAAGCTTGATACATACTAGCAACATTACATACTAGCATATCTAAATCATTTAATTTAAAAAATGAATGAATGATATTTGAATTTTAAAAAAAATAGATATACTGGTACTTTTAGAAGTTATATCTAATTAAAAATAATTTTATATTGTTTGAATTCAAATCTCAACTATCCATTTTTCAAATTGAATGGTCAGGATCTATTTGAAGATGGTAACAAAATGTTGCTAGCATATGTCATACACTATACGTTATATATGTGTGTGTACCGCCTCACCTGAATTTCACTCAATTGGAGTTCACTTTAGCCACTAGGCACCTGCATGCTCATCTTCTGACATCAAACAGAACTGATGGGTATAGAAAACTTTTTAAGGTGGGGCAAACAGCTCAATAGCTATACCCTGGGCTCCGTACTATGGGACACGATTTTTCTGGGGGTCTGTATTATAATCTATGGATTCGCTCAGCAGCTGTACTTGTTATAATTTTGTAAAGTTTAGGTGGGAAAATTTCTTTAAGCTGAGTTTCTGAGTTGCGCACTTCTGGGTGGGGCTTTCATCCCACCTAGCGAGAATGTAGATCCACCACTAAGATCATACTCTATAATACAGAGCCAATGTTGTTACAGTAGCTTTCTCAATTGGATTGTTTTCAAAAAGACCCACAGAAGTCAACCGAAAGAACAGTTTGTAAAAAGATTTCTTTTTTAGATTGAAGAATCTTGGCAATTTAAAGACTTAGGCACAAAGTGACCCGACCGAATCAGGTTCACTGGATCAATTTGTCTGTCAAAATAAAATAAAATATCCGACTTTAAAAATTAAACTAAAAATTTCACAACCACTCTGGTGGAGGTCACTCTAGGAGGCTTGAATAGAGTTGGAAACTCATCAGGGCCGAAGGGGCATGGCTCATTGGGTAAGGGGTTAGCTCTTTCGCAGGAGTTAGATACCCGAGTGTGCATCTGGTAGGGCCTAACCTCAGGTTGCCTATCAAAAAGAGAGGGAAAAAGGCAGAAGCTTGTCATTTTTTATTCAATATGGCAACAACAATAAAAAGAGTACATAATTTATACCAAAAAAGAAATAATAGTAAATGGTAGGAACGGATGCAAAAAAGAAAAATGCCTTCCTATATGTAGATAGCGGTCAAGTTCCAAAACTACAAAATACTCCTACTCTGCAAACTGGTATGTAAAAGCTTGACTGCATCAAGAATTTCAATAGTTGTAAAACATACTCGTCAATTATACATTTAATAGTTTATGACAGGAATACTGAAAGGAAATCTCGTGAGGTTAGGAAAAGCCAATACATAATGTAACAACAGATTTTACATATAGATAAATAGAGATGTAGACCTAAAGAAGCAATCATGCGGCTTCAGGCTGAATTATTTCTTTCCACAATCTTACCATCTAAAGTATAAGCATCCAGTATCAGAAAGCTGAACGGCATTTAGCTTACCATCTGAAGTACAAGCACCCAGTGTGCGAAAGCTGAATGGCATTAGCTGTCACCAAACTTGCTGGAATCTGGAGGTGGATATCTACACTTGAGTGATCAGGGTAACCGCATCGGTTTTCTAGTTCCGAGCCTTCCCTATTCCCCTTTCGCTCGACAAGGCCTCAAGCCTCTTGGATGGCGTCAACTGATGTGGTTGTGCCATAGTTCCACAAATCTTGGAGTTCTTTCCGCAGCCAGCCCAATACAACCATGACACCTGAAAGGTACCAGAAGGGAATGAATGGAGAAGATAGTTCGTAAAACCTGATCAACAACTAATATTTTGCAAATGCAAATTGAGCATAGGAAAAACAGATACCTAGTGTACATGGAACAAGATAAAGGAGAGCAGGTTGGCCATGTCCATCCATTAAATATAAGGCAAGATAAGTGACGAAGAGGCCTGCATTAATATTGGACATAAGCTAGGAAGTTTCGGCAACAGCTTGTTGAAAAAAGAGTTAGCATATAATACAAAAAGGTACAGATGCAAAAGTTTGTGCTGCAGAATTACTGTACAGATGCACAACTCTGTGTGTATGTGTGTCCTGTGTGCGCGTGTATGTGTGTGTCAGATGTACCTACCACTGCATAACAAGCCAAGCATCTTGACAGAAGCTTGGACCCTGCTCATGTTAGCCAAGGTTCTCATTGTTGCAAGTCATTTGATCAAATGAACGCTACTATATCCTTTGATTTGGACTCATCAAACCTTTGCAAAATTCAAAATGAGCTGGTTCATGGGTGTTGCTTGCTTATTTTGTCTACTTCAGTTTCCTTCAAGATTCAGTAATACCAACCACATGTCACCAGGATCAAGCTTTGGAAGCAATGTCAGATGGGGTGCAGGTGCAGGTGTCACACACACACGGATGCCATCCAAGTGCAGGACCAATAATTTTAAAATCATGAATCCAGGGACACAGATATAAAAATATAAATTACAAAGTATTTTTCATAATTGATAGTTATTACTAAAAGTAAAAGAAAAACTCAGTTTTCATAAGTTATTATTCGCCAATAAAGAAATAACCAGTCAATATTTTACAAGGTCTCCCTATCACATAGCATCAATCTATATCTAAGTTAGAATATTTAGTTATAAAATGTTTAAAATTGTACTGAGTCGGACATGGGAGAAGTAGCGTTAAGACTTAAGAGTCTGACATGGGTGTGACACCCTGGTAGAAGCGTCTGTGTTGCAAGGCAAGTTCAAGAATGCAAATTGAACCTAGATCAACTAGAAAGGCTGGTAACAACTCATATGTCGCATCATGGTCTATCATAAAACGAAGGAAAACACTGAAGCTATGAAAGAGAAATGACTGATCAGCAGGTAGACATGCAGTACCAAATGGTATCCAACACATGGAAATTGCCTCAGTTACTAATATTATACTTCTTCACAGAATGTTGTTTAAATGTTTATGCAATTTGAAATCTGACATATGAAACCATCTAAAAGTTGATTTCTTCAAATCTCTCAGCAACTTATATTGTTCAGTGGACGAATAAAATGAGCAACAAAGACACCTATGCTTAGGTCTAAAATAAGGCCGTGCAAGATACACTTGTGGAAAAACAAAATGAACACTCACCAATTCCATAGCCAATGGTTAACCATAGAAAATATCCGGTTAAGATGGTTTTCTTGTTCATTCTATCATACCTGCAAAATGGTGGACATATCAAAGATATAGATAGAAAGATAATATGAAAAAATAAACTCCAGTCTTAAATGTATATCATGGTTGAAACTTTCATTTGAGAAGCAAAGCAGAAAAAATCCCACAAGATAAAGCATACAACGGACTGCCACACAGTGTCGGCCAGAAAAGCATAAAATATACAGGTTGTTGGAATCAAACAGGGTCATGTCAGCATCCTGCTCAAATAAGAGTACACATTATGCACGTTCCAGTAACTGAAGCATGATGCCACGCAACGGTGGCAATCAGAACCCATGTTACTGAGGATTTCACATCTATTATAGCATCATATTAGAAAGTAATATCTGTGGTATGATTAAAAATGCAGTGGGCAATCTGAACAAGCGTTCTGGAAGCCTGCTTCTTGAATTCGCACTCCGGAAGCAAGAAATGCCATGCTTCTAAAGCGCTCTGGGAAGGACACTTCCAAAATGAAGCGCACTCGCTTAAAGGAGACTTGCTTTCTCTGAAAAAACCCTTGCCTCTTAGTTGAATCTCACTTCCTTATCGTTTCTTACATTGCTTCCATCAGCTTTCCATCTCTTTTTACATAGCTCGCCTTTTGATTCTCCAGTCACACCCCGTTTGACTTATTGTTGCTTGCTTTATGGAACTCAAGTTATGTTCCATACTTTTCAAAATGCCTCAACTTCCTGCTCCGCCTACTGCTCTGCTTAATTGGCAGCCTGGATCTCAACTGACCAATCAAGTAGTCCGTAGTTGATAGAAATGGGTATGCAGATCGAGGGGGCATGAGAGGAAAAAAAATTATCCTAAGTGATTCCAAAAGTACGAAGTAATACCTGAAAGCAAATGAAACAAGAAGCCCAGGAAAGAGAATATCCCCAAATCCAATCATATCATAACCACCCCAAGGATCAAAAAATCGAGGAATTCTCAATAGCATAGGAAGACTTTCACCACCACTGTTATCACCTCGAGCAACCTGTATAACAAACAAAGCTTCCATAACAATGAAACTCTTGGTCACGTTCAGCAATCAATGTCATAAGAGACAAGTGACTGGGATACAATGGAATCAAGTGATTTCGTGAAAACTTACAAACCAAAACTATAACGGTTTGACTTTGGGAGACAACGTTATAGATAAAGCTAGTGAAGTCAATAGATACAATTGAGTAAATACAACATATGACAGATACTTAAGCATGAACTATTACTCCAGACAATAAACCTGAAAGGACAGAAGAGTGTCTCTGACACAACATACCAAAACAAGCACCGCCTGATTTCTTTATCACCAACACATCATGCATTGCCCTCGATGACAAAGAAGAAAACCAAGAGAACTGAATCATAACAAACATCTCCCTAGTTGAGCACCTACCTATGTCCAACCATGAAGAATGCTCATTTCATAAGATTTCCAGCTATTAAACTGACCAAATTCTTAAAAAATACAATGAAATAAGATAGAGAATGCAGATTGTAGTATATATAATTCAAGGTTTGCTAACCTAGTGACAGCTCAGAGCCTCAATCAGAAAATCTCTCTGCAACTGACAGTGCCAAAGGTACTTGTTCTTTTCTATTCTTCAAATTCAATTGAAAATATAATAAGCTCTTTTATTCCTATAACTTGAACTCAACTGACATAAAAACAGTTGAAGCAGAAATGATCAAGGAATGCAGACCTTGGGGGAACACATGCATGGATCATGGAAACACAAGCAAATAGTCAACCACAAAATGCAAAATTAGTTAAGCAGAGAAGCATAACTAAATTATTGTGTCAGCATATGCATAGAAAGATGCTTCGAACTTAAATTGCAATATGGCACAAGATCGCATTCAGTGGAATGGCTATTAAGATTTAAGAATTCATGTAGCCGCTCCCATTTAGTGGGAGAGAAGGCTTGGTTATGGTTGGTTAGGTACGAATTAAAAGATGTATCTTTTGATACAGGATTTACAAAATTGATTGCTAGTTCAAACTTTAGAAGTACTGACTAGGATAACAATTATGTGGATGACAGATAAAGGGGTACAGTCACTCAAACCATTTACCAATCATAATATGGCCCAAAACCAAAAAGGAAGTGACTAACAGTTCAAAAATGAGAAACTTACCGCAATCATTACACTTTCATGGAACAGAAGAGGTGATATGAAGACCCAAAAAATATCATAAATGAAAGCACAACTCAAAAGTACTGAAGCAACCTGAAAAAGAAACAACCGAGAAAACCAAAAACCGCAACACTGAGCCAACAAAAAGTAAAAGGAAAAGCATATAAGAAAATAGGAAATAATTCACCTTGATGTTAGGCAACCGTGCCACTTGTAGAACAGTTATCATGAGAGAAATGCCCTGCCATGAGGTAATTTTAGTGAGGCACCAAAAGAAAATTATAATTAACATCAGTGACAGTACCACATAAAATTCAAAAACGGATAGAATCATCCTGAAAGGGTTTACTTAGTCAGTATAATGTATGAGGATTAGGCGAATATACTATCATAGCAATGGACTTGCTCCTTACTACTGCTCTATGTTGTATTTTTTTCGAAAAAATTGAAATGATATTTTCCTTCTACTGGGGGTAGGAATATTGAATGTTGATCCGAACTACAATTTCCGGTGATATAGCTGCATAGAACTTCACTGCTTCAGATGCACACTTAATTTCAATAAAATGATACAGCAGGTTCCACAACATCCAGAAATGAAATGAACAAAATAAAGGAAAACGGTATTACAAAGGAAATGCTTACTAAAACGTCTTGTCCAATCCAGGCATAAGATGCATGCTGATTTGCAGCCCAGAATATGGCAAATGCTGCACAGAACGGAAAAACAACGCAAGATAGGATTGAAACTTCACCAAGTACAGGAAGATAAACTGTCTTCTCTCCACACCCTCCAAATATCCTGATTGGTTGAAGTAATAAAGAACAGCCATGTCAGAGAAACAGACACAGACACACACCACCAGCACAAGCACATGTGCGCATACACACACATGCACACAGTTGTAAGAACAAACATACAACAAACCTTGAAATTATTGTGACCAGGCATACATACATCCCCTGAGAAAGAAAACAACATGTTAGACTGCGAAGGTCCCAGTTGAAAACTAAATGTACAACGATGAACCTTAATCAGCTAAAACAAATAACACTAAACCAGGCTTTACATGAACCTTTTATTTCAACCATTTCCATATCAAACAAGAAACCCCTTGCATATTATGAAACAAAAGATGATGCTAATAAGTTTTTTTTTTTAGGTCTTAGCTGATCATGGAAGACAAACAAAAAACTAAATCAGGAGCAAATATCAGCATCCATACGCTATCGCTGAAAGAGGTGCCAATGGACCAGGTGTTGAGTTTGGATATCTGACCAAAATTACCAACATGGTAACCAAAGACATTGAATTACCAGTCAGATCAGACATGGTTCCAGATTTCAGATATAACCTACAGATCTAGCCACGTTCCAGAGTACTTATGTGGATGAGGGTTTCGGTGTTCTGCATGTGTATCCCAATCCGGCTAACCAATACCCAATTAGTTGGATTAAGTAAAAGCTGTATGGAGCCTGAACACAAACTGTTTACATTCTTAATCCCTTGTCCATCTTCCACCCAACTATTGATTTGATTGCACCAGATACTGATTTGTTATTGTCATATGCTATGCTATTCAAAGATCAACAACAACAACTAAGCCTTTTCCCATACTAGACGGGGTCGGCTACATGGATTCTTTGTTTCCACATAGCTCTATCATGTGCCATGTTAGCAGTTAACTCACAATAAGCTAGATCATTCTTTATTGTTTTCATGTGTCCAGTAAATGATAAGCTCCATCCATGTAAGGGATCACCCTTGCATGGCCAGTCCCAAGCCCGGAATAAAGGAAGAGGGTTGCATTAAGCTTCCGACAGCTAGAGTAAAACTTTGTCGGACTTACCATGGATTCTAAAAAACAAAGAATCCATGTAGTCAACCCCATCTAGTATGGGAAAAAGCTTAGTAGTAGTAGTAGTGTCCAGTAAATGATAAACAAGATAACAGATGCACAAGACGGCATGCACTTCGGCACCAACCAAATGATGCAATGACAACAGAGAGAGATATCTTCAACAGTGTACAAATAAGCTGCAGAAAATGCTAATTGGTATACGTGCATCCTAGTGAAATTTAGATAAACTCAACAGCTATACCTTATTAAACATAAAAGAATAGAAGCAAACATAAATAGTTTTTAGAATGATACAGATATACGCACCTCAGTTCCTCCAATGCAGAATAGAACGATAAGTAGCCAAATAAACCAGGAAGACATGAAAAAGTATAACAGCAACAGAAAAGCAGATGCCATTATTATGAAAACCACAGCCCCCTTTACGCTGATATCAAGAACCTCCTTTTCAGGATCATTTTTTGCAACTGCTCCAGAATTATGAGCTTCCTGGGGAAAAGGAAAGAAGCACCATCATCCCAAGAATACTTAACTTTTTCATGTCAAAGAAAACAAACACCGCATGAACAATGATGCAGAATCTAAATAGGATCAGGGAAAACATAACAATGTTAGAATGCTTTCAATAGGTATTGCAAACACGCCAAGGAGTGAGGGAGTAAATCACCAGGTCTAGTTATTTTTGATATGCCAACAAAACCTAAAGTAATCACATCCACAGAGACCTTAAAAATTTTAACCCTAATGAACAACAACAACAACAACAACAACTAAGCCTTTTCCCATACTAGACGGGGTCGGCTACATGGATTCTTTGTTTCCACAAATCCCTATCGTGTGCCATGTTAGCAGTTAACTCCCAATAAGCTAGATCATTCTTTATTGTTTCTTTTCAACACTTTTGTGGTCGTCCTCTACCTCTTTTAATACTTTCCAAATTTAGTTTTTCTAACCTTCTTACAGGTTCTTCTTTTGATCTTCTTTCTATATGTCCAAACCATCTTAAACGATGTTCTCTCATTTTATCCTCTATTGGTGCCACTCCTAATTTGTTTCTAATAACCTCATTATGTATACGGTCTTTCCTTGTATGACCACTCATATCTCAACATCTTCATTTCTGTCACAGACATCTTTTGTACATGATGATTAACTGCCCAACACTCAGAACCATACAACATGGCAGGCCTAATCGCTGCTCTATAATATTTACCTTTTAATTTTAATGGTATCTTCTTATCATAAAGAATACCTGATGCTCCTCTCCATTTTAACCAACCAGCATTAATTATATGTGTAACATCTCCATCAATTCTTCCATCACTTTGAAAAATTGACCCTAGGTATTTAAAACTTTCCTTTTGGGGAATGCAATGTGTGCCAATTTTAATTTCTATGTCCTCTGAGGTAACCAAATGATCAAACTTACATTCCATATATTCTGTCTTTGTTCTACTAAGTCGGAGGCCTTTGCTTTCTAATGTTTCTCTCCATAGTTCCAATTTTCTATTAACTTTTTCCTTAGACTCCTCCACTAATACAATGTCATCTTCAAATAACATACACCAAGGTATTTCATCTTGAATATGTTTTGTTAACTCATCCATCACCATTATAAATAAGTATGGACTTAAAGTTGATCCTTGATGTAACCCAATATTAACTTCAAAGAAGTCCGTCGTTCCTTCATGAGTCCTCACACATGTTTTTGCACCATCATACATGTCTCTTATAAGGTTAATATATGTCAATGGGATACCTCTTTTTTCCAAAGTTCTCCAAAGAACCTCCCTCGGTACCTTATCATAAGCTTTTTCTAGATCAATAAATATCATGTGAAGGTCTTTCTTTTTTGCTCTAAAATGTTCTACAAGACGTCTCAAAAGGTGAATCGCTTCAATAGTAGATCTGCCTGGCATAAATCCAAATTGGTTCTCTGTTGTACTTGATACTTGTCTTAACCTACGTTCGATAATTCTTTCCCATAATTTCATAGTATGACTCATTAACTTGATACCTCGATAATTCGCACAATTTTGAATGTCTCCCTTGTTCTTATATATGGGTATAAGTGTACTTGCTCTCCATTCCTCGGGCATCTTTTGGTTTTTCCATATTTCATTAAATAGTCTTGTGAGCCAAGTGATTCCTATTTCTCCTAGTATTTTCCAAACTTCTATAGAAATATTATCTGGTCCTACCGATTTACCACTCTTCATATGTTTAAGAGCCTCTTTGACTTCATTCTTTTGAATACGTCGGTAGAAATTGTGGTTTATATACTTTTCTGACTTGGCTAAAAAAAAATTAACCCTAATGAAATTAAGAAAAACAATGCTTCATTTTGCTCATGTGCAAACTGTTAAGCATGAAGTATATGGGGGGCATCTAATTTAATCTAAGTAGTTAATAGCACGTTGCAGCATCCACTATAACATGCAATAGCGTTTTAGCGGCCCTCTAACCATTATCTTGAAATTTAACGGTCAACCCCACAACCCGCTATAGTGGTCCGCTAACTTGTATTTTGCAACATGCAGTCGATCCAAATGGATATGAATCGATTCTATCTAATTTAAATTATTTATAAGAAAAATAAACAAAAACCCTATAGGTTTACCACCAACAATGGCCACTGCTAGCAACGACGGTAAGTCTCTCTCTCTCTCTTGACTTCCCTTATCATGCCATGTCATTGGAGATTGCCACTAATGCACAAAGGAGTCATGTAGTGCCTCTCTCTATGTGTGTTTGTCTCTCTGTCTTTTGGATGTATGTTTGTATCTCTCCACCTTTCTTTATGCACATTATATAGTGTTGATTTCACGCTTGCCTCATACCACACAAGTATGTTTAAATCAGCATAAGTAGTTTGAACCAGTGTTATATGTATCACCCTGTATCGTAAGATATGGAATGATAAGCATTGTACCACGATACGATACACCTTTGTGTATCGCAATAGGATATGTATCGGCATGGATCGTGTGATACAGGCCGTGTCGCCTGTATCGTATGGGCGATACGCCCTATTTTTATAAAAAAAATCCTTCCTTGTTTGAAATGGACATGAATTAAACTGATCTTTTTCCTTTTCTTTAGAGATATCTTACCTTAAAGAGTGACCTCCCAAGAATATCAATAAGAACCATAAAATAAGCAGTTTTTAAAGTTCTTAAGAATGAAAAAGGCAATTTACTTCAATAACTTACCTATTATGATCTTGTCCAGTATTTGTAACTTACCAATTATGACCACGTCCACCATTAATAGGTTGCACAATACAACTATCTTACCTTAAAAGGTAACCTCTCAAGAATAACAATAAGAACCATAAAAATAAACAGTTTTCAAGAATAAAATCGATAATTTTCTTCAATAATTTACCAATTATGACCACATTCAATATTGGTATCATGAATTAGGAAACTATTGTAACTTAGAATACTTCTTGATTTTTACTACTTTTTATTTTTTTACTTTCAAAATAATTTTAAAAATTAAAAAAATTATGATACGATACACCTGTATCATAGAGGAAAACGATAATAATACGATACAAACAACACTGGTTTGAACTAAATGGATTTGTTTTGCAATGATATGCACACTTGCAACATAAGTAGTTAAATGCAGCACATTGTCCAGTAGATTCAGGTTATTCTTATGTAATCTTTTATTTTTCATCTCTTCTTATTAATCTTGAATCAATGATTTGCATTTGCACTTTATGGAATTATAGATGGAAAATAATTGTTACTTAAAAGAAATTGGTGTTAGAATCAATGTTGTAAAAATTGTATTATATCGTACGATATGTTACGATTTTATCACGTATCATACGAAAATATGGTACAATAAAGGCAGATGTATCGCAATAAGTGATTTACCGTACCGTATTGCACAATCAGTCCGTATTGTACAAGTCGATGCTGATTTTTTGGTATAAAATCCGAGAATTCGAAGTTGTGAAAATCACTTGGGCTTCTTCTCGAACCCTTTTTCACGTCATTCTCTTGCTCCCAAATCCTTTTCTCATCCTTGTTCTTGTTGATTTTGTGGTTTATTCACAAGATTCTCAAGTTTTTCACCCAATCTAACTCGTCATCTCTAGGGCTTTTATCAAATTTGTAACATATTCCTTTCCTTTGGCATTTTACCCGATTCTTCACTTGAAAATTTTGGGGGTTTTACAGATTTCATGATTCTAGACCTCTAAAAAGCTTTTTTCTTCTTATTGATTATCCACTCTCGTTTGAATAGCTTTCGATCGGGTCAATTTGGCATGAAAATATTGCACATTGGTGTACAAAGGCAATTGGCTTATAAACAAGTACATGTTTTGCAATGCAGTAAAGCATGGTGGTATTTCTCATATGAAACACCACCTTCCGAGAACAAAAAATGATGCTAGTACTTGTCCTCGGGTTCCCGAACCAGTGAAGTATGAGATTGCACATGTATTGAAGGCTTCAAAGGAATGGATGAAGAAGTAAAAAAAGGGTATATTAAATGCAATTGACCTCGCACAAGATTCATCTACTCGTAATATTCATTTAGAATTAAGTAAGTAGAGATTTTAGATGGCCAATTGCAATCCAACTCTGCTCCCAAATGTGACCACGTATTATATGTTTTTTATTAATATTCATTTAAGTTGTCAATTGATTGACTTTGAGTATTTCTTATTAATCATTATCGTGTTTTATTTCAGATGAATGGTGAACTCGCTTTGGTGTAGATCCAGTGAACTTGTCAAGGTTTGCTCAATGTATATTGAGTCAAACATGCAGTTCGAGTGGGTGCGAGAGAAATTGGAGCTTTTTCAAACACATTCACACAAAAAAGATAAACAAAATGGAGCATACTCGGCTACATGATTTGGTATACAACTATACATTGCATATAACATGAAGTTAAGGCAAATATAACAATTTTAAAAATATGTATTGTTGCTCCCTAGTTCTTTCTTATTAATAATGAATGATTGATTACTATGTTGCATTTGATATTCTTGATAATGTGGATATTCTTTCTTTACAGACAAATGCAGAAAGATGCAAGAAGGATAAAGAAGGTGTCATATAACCCGTTAAGCTACAAAAATGTTAATATTCTTGATGATTGGGTTGAAGAGGATCCCCTATCAATTTAGATGATAAAACTAGAGGACACTTCAAGCCGAAGTAGAACTTGGAGTCGGAGATGATGATGAAGATAAAGGTGTTGGATGGGTGGATCTAATTATGGAAGAGGAAGCGGGAGGTGATCATGATGGTGATCCTGACTATGTCAATTACAATACTGATCCATGTTATGGATTATTGTTGTAAATGTAATTGTAACTTTGTAACATTGTAACTTTATTGTTGATTAAAGGTATTCAGTATTCATGTTATGGATGATTATTCATTATGAGATATTTAACTTTGTTATGCTCAGCGTTAGAGTGTTCTCTTCTCACAATCTCTCTTAATATTCTTATCGAGTCTTATTTATTAGGAATTATCTGTTTCAAATCAAGCTTTTGGATTCGATATTGTTTAATGTTGATTGTGTTATATATGTTTTGTTCATTAATTTCAATTCTTGTATTTTTTTAGATTTATTAATATTTTTTTATTTTTTTTATCAAGAAATTAAAAATTTGTATTGTATCGTACAATATGGGTGTATAAGTGCCTAGTGCAATATGGGCACTGATACGCTTTTTACAACATTGGTTAGAATAACTTGGTTATATTTATGCTTTTGTTTTTTAACTTTCCATCTAATAATTCAATATGTATATGCCGCATCTTAGAATTTGTTTATTTAGTTTGATTCATTTATGTGTTTCTTGATATTTCTTAGAAATTAGAGCATCTATCATATACATATATATATATATATATATATATTCTTAATCGTAAATGAGAGTGTACTGCTAAATCTGCTATATCTCCGCTAATGCTATATTAACAACTCCTAACAGCTTGCTGACAGCTATTGATAACATAGCAACAAATGATAGACAACCATCTAAGCATACAAGACCACTTAATGGCACATAGCTTCAATCAACATCAGATTTGACCCTCATGGAGAATTAAGAGCAAAATTCACAGGATAAGGAACAAATTATTTATCTTAAGCAGGTCAAAGCCTAATGAGTGCTAGCAAGTCAAAGGCCAACCATAAATTGGTCCCAGAAATGCTGCATTAACTAAGAAGGCCATTCTATGCCACCGATTGGAAAAAAAATAACATATGAACCTAAAAGCGATAAACCTTTTCATATGGTGGTAGCTGTTTCGTTATTGCTCATGATGTGCATCGGTTTAACTATTCACAGTAGCTCTCTTGTTTTATTACCTAAAGCATATTCCCTCAAAAGAACAGAGGACGTTATTTGGGGCCTGGGGCTCAGTGCTGTGTTTATTTCTTATTCTTAACTTACAGTCTGATCTTCTAGACAAGTTTGATTCGAAGGACACCTGGACGCTTAAGATAGATTTAGATGAATTTATACTAGAATCAAGGACAAGAAATGCCTCATGAATTACTTAAATAGGATGAAAATCTCAAATTATGAGTAACCCCAAGACCGAAGGTCTTGAGAAATTCCACAATAGTACTGTACATGTTATTGAAGGAAGTTGGCCCTTCCACATTCATTTTAAGCAGATATACACTTGATGAAACAAACTTGGGCAGAAGGCAGACATTTTGAAGCGGTAGCAGCTACAGCATAGAATGGATCAACGATAATAGATGCCACATGCTCTATGCATCAAGAATGTTAAGAACGATAAAGTTATTGGAAACAGATGTCCAGAATGAACTGCAAAGCACAGAAGCAATCAGGGAAACTATACAGAACTGCGAATTCATAAATTTTCGTAGATAAAAGAGAAAACAGTGTCAATTTGAAGCCTACCCTCCTCGTGAGTTGATTATACCGCTCATCAGTTTGTTCACCTGCAACAAATTCAGGCCAAAGAGTAGCACAGACAATGGTACCCACAGCCATCATCCACAAGAAAATCTCTGAAAAGTCAACCACCGGTCGATTTGGAGAATACAGTAGTACTTCCACTGCAGTAACAAGCATAAGATCCATGTTAGATAGTATGTGAAATAAACATGCCAAATCACTCAATCTGCTACTGGTTCCAAATACAGAAGCAAATTTGTTAAACCTAGCGGAAGTGGACTTCTAAAGTGAGTTAAACCATACAGAAATTTAAGTACTGTAAATGAGATGGTATCATGGTAGCATGGACATAGGTCAAAAGTGAAATGTTATAAAGGCATGAGGAAAGAGCCACCAAACTGTGAACCAGATGGCATCTAGTAATCAAGCTTTTGGAAGAACCCAGCATGAGAAGGCCCACATTGATGATTTGTTGAGTTGAATTTCTGCCTGGACTTATCAAAGTGTAACACTAACTGTAATACCTGGAACCGGATTTGGACCCAGCCCCGATGAACCAAATGCGAAGGAGAAAAGAAAAACCAGGTTTACTTCGGATAAGGAAATTCCTTTTACTGTTAGAAAATGGGCCCAAGTGGCCCTGCCCCACAGGCCCTGCGAGCGAGGGCCAAGGCCACTAGTCGTTGGGGGACCCAGGTCTCCAACAGCTAGTTCCTTCTTCTCCTTTCCTATGCCTCATGTACTCTATAAATAAGGCTTTCATGTAATGGATTTTCTCAAGCCTTTTGTGGCTAAATAATATTCTTTTTTTAATATTGAGCCTTTGTTGAATACGCTTTATTATAGCCTTCTTTTCTAAGGCTTTTGTGAGTGATATTTTGAGGTGATATTCATCGACCTTCCACTGCCACATTGAAGCATCGTCTTCATCACATGATATTAATGCCATTTTCGATCGTGAAAACAAGGATTATCGCCTCAGGAAGCGTACCGATAGTACTTTGATTTTATTGTAAGTTTATCTCTTTATAATTATTTTTCTTCTTAAAATATGGATGAAAAATGATTATTTAATTTTTGTTTAACACCTTCAAAATACAAAACATTGGTCCGAACTATAAAAAATTATCTATATTTCAAAAAATTATGGGGTTATGTAAATTGTTCGAAGGTCGAACCCTCCATTAATGCTACGCTTGAGCAAAAGAAAGAATATGAAGGAGGTCATTAAACAGTCCTATGAATGCTCATGAATAATGTAAATGAGCACACTATGAACACTTTGATCGACTTCACTAATTCAAGAGAAGCATGAGAATATTTAAAAAATCTTATATTCAAAGTGATGTTGCTCATAGAATGGCATTAAGAGACAAATTGGGACAAATTGGTCTCCTTTAGACAAGGAGATAAAGGGGTAAACGATTTCTTTGGTGAATATTCCAATATTTGGAACCAAAGGCATAAACGATTTCTTTGTTGAATATTCCAATATTGCATATCAATTTCTACGAAGTCTCCGAGAAGAATTTGAAGAAGTTAGGTCATCTTTTATTTATCGAAAGTCGTTTCCTATCAAAGAAGGGGTACTTATCGATTTTCAAATGGCAGAAACAAGAATGAATGAAGCTAGGCTTTAAAGAGATTCCGCATCTAAACGCATAGCAAATGTGAAGGCATATCGTCCTCCTCATTTCAAAAACGAATGATCAAGCGAAACAAGAAAATAAGGATCAACCGAAACAAGAAAAAAGGTCATTTACCATTATTGTAGAGAAGTCGGGCACATAAGAACAAATTGCCTAAATTGAAAAAGAAGGTGACCTTAGTGGAAAAACATGTTTCATCTTCCATCCTTACACTAAAAAAAAGTGAAGCAACTTAAGCTCAATTGAAGAAGAAAGCAATAGTTGGTGCGGTTTGCTCTTCTTCAACAAATGAAATTCAAGGTATGACCTCTTTGATTGTTAATTAGGGTGTTTCGTTTTATATGACTTCTAATGAAAGAATTTTAAACTCATGTGTTAAAAAAATCTTTAACATGTGTTTACACCGCGGATGGAACAAAATTAGATGTAGATAAAATTGGTGATTTGCAAAATAAAAATTTTGAAATCTCCAAAATTAGTGTTGTTCCAAAACTAAATTTAAGCTTACTCTCTGTATCTCAAATTTCGGATAAAAATTGTGATGTAACATTTTTATCCACAAAATGTATTGTAGAGGATCACCTCTCGAAGAAGGTGATTGGTCGTAGCCATAGAGAGGGCGGACTTAAATTATGGACTATTTGCATAGTATAGGATATGTTAATGTTTTGTGTATCGTGAGATGTCAAATTTTTTTAAAATGAATATGTTTTTAAAGGGATGGATGATGTTAGTTCTCTTGATGATGTTAGTTCTCTTGATGACTCCTATTCCTTCTTGAATGATATTTTGGGTGGAGGTAATTTATGTAGAAAATTATCTTTATGAACATACGACTTCAAGGCACCCTATTACACCTTTTGATCAACATTATACTAGGAGATCTGTACCTATTCCTAGAAGGTCAAACCATTATTCTATACCTCCTGAAAGATTTGTCTCTTATGATAGCTTTTCACGAAGGCATGGAGCTTTGGTACCAAATATTTCAGCTACAAAGGAACCTAGAACCTTTAAGAAAGCCAAGTGATCACAAGATTGGATTCATGCCATTAATGAAGAGTAGGATGCTTTATATAGAGCCCAAACTTGGGATCTTGTCTTTAGAACACTTACAAATGTGTGTGCAATTCATCATTGGAATATCTATCAGTTACACGTTAAAAATGCTTTTTTGAATAGTTGGTTGAAGGAAGAAGTATATATGGAGCCTCCTCCTGGTCTCAATCTTCCTAGAAACTAAGTCTTAAAGCTCAAAAGGGCTTTGTATGGTCTCAAACAAGCTCCCAAAGCTTGGTTTGATAGAATAATTGAATTCATGACATTGCATGGTTTTACTATCTGTTATGCTGACACAGCTTTGTTTATAAGAAAGTCCTCAACAAGTATTGTTATTCTTTTGCTCTACGTCGATGATATGATTATTAAAGGTAGTGATAATTACGATAACCAACAAATCAAGCAAGAACTTGATAATATGTTTGAAATGAAGGATCTTGGTCAACTTTCTTATTTTCTTGGCATTGAGGTAACTCGTGATGATAGAGCTTTCTTTTTATGACAAATTAAATTTACTAATGATATTGTTCTTAGATAAGTATTACAAATAACAAAGTTGTTGAAACACCTAAGATAATCAACAAGAATATATATCTAATTGATGGCAAACTTTTTAGTGATCCCACACCTTATAGACAGATGGTTGGAGCACTCACCAATCTTACCATAACACAACCAGATATTACTCATACCGTTCATACTGTAAGTCAGTTTCAACATGCGCCTACCTTAGTGCATATGAGTATTGTTACGAGGATTGTTCGTTATATTCGACAAACCTCAACCAAAGGAGTATTTCTATCATCTTTCTCTTTATCTTAGTTGCTCGCATATACTGATGTTGATTGGGTGATGATGTGAATGACAGGAACTCTACTACCGGCTATTGCATATTCCTTGGTCACTCTCTCATCTCAGGGAGATAAAAAAAAACAACAAAAGGTGCATCTTTCCTCTACAAGCTGAGTACCTACAAAGGCTAACACAACTATCGAACTAACTTGTTGCGACAACTACTTCAGGATTTGAGCATACAATTGAAAGCTCCTCCAATCATGTTCTGCGACAACAAAAGTATTATATATATAGCCAACAATCATACCTTTCATGAGCGTACAAAACATATCGAGATGCATTGTCACTACGTTCGTGAAAAGCATCTACAAGACAATTTAATATTACAATTTGTAAAATCAGAGTATCAACTTGCAGATGTCTTCACGAAGTCATTACCTGCTCCTCGATTTTAGTCTTTGATTAACAAACTTTAGGTTATGGAGTTGTCAGTTTGAGGGGGGTGTTAGAAAATGGGCCCAAGTGGCCCGACCCGATAGGCCCTGCTAGCTCGAGCCATCAGGACCACTCCCTTCCCTTCTCTTGCCCTCTTCTCCTCTCTTCCCCCTTCTCTCTTCTCTTATCTTCTTCTCCTCTCCTATGCCTCATGTACTTTATAAATAAGGCTTTCATGTAATGTATTTTCTCAAGCCTTTTGTGGCTAAATAATATTCTTTTTTAATATTGTGCCTTTATTGCATACACTTTATTATAGCCTTCTTTTCTAAGACTTTTGCGAGTGATACTTTGAGGTGATATTCATCAACCTTTTGTTGCCACATTGAAGCATCATCTTCATTAAAGTTACAAGACTTATTTAAAGGCCAAAGAAGAGGGCTTTCATCTCTCATTAATCCCAAAGCATTGAAAAGCTCGAGAGATGTGGCGATTGGCGGTAGAACAACCAAAATTGGTGGCATTTCTTGTAAGTTATTCTTTATGGTTTGTAGAGCCACCAATGAGGGGTATCAGGTTAATACATAATAAAGTTATAAATAAATATTTATTTATTTATTTGTTGCCAGTTCAACAGTGGTTTGGCCTGGTGAAACCTCTTTTGGGATGAACTAGTACCTTCCGAGTTTATTGGCCAGCTCGGTTTCACAAATACTGGGACAAAATAATTTTATATATGACATTGTGTTGGTCAACAAATACATAAAGTCAATGTCCTAACAAAATGGGAGAATTAATAAAGATGATACACATATAATTAGTGTATGTTGGCTAAAATCTAGAGGTACTCAGGTAAATATTATAAAGCACCAACAAGACCAAGAATACATAGAAAACATGTATGTAATAACAATAAGGCTTTTGAAGTGGACATATGGGCACATAAGGAGAGTTTGGATCACAATGAGTATCAAAGAAAAGCTGGTGTTGCACCACTAGAAGATACAATAGTTTGGACATTCATAGCGGGCTGCAGATTACGGGTGGCAGATCAGGTCATTGGGTTGGATTAGTGTTTGGCCACTTCGGGGTCAGGTCAAAAACAGGAAGCCCTGGTTTTCAAATTGAATAATTTTATATTACTTGGACCCAACCTGGTTGGCTTCGGGCCAACTTGACTGAACTCGAAAAACTTCTTTTGGTGCTTGAGAAACCAAGTTTTCATCCTGTGATTCAGGGAAGGAAAAAGTTAAGCCATTGGGCATTAAAGTTTCCTATGCAAACAACTTTCAGTTGAAGGAATCCAATACCGTTCATAGTTGTATGTGCAAGAAATTGCACACATGGTTGAAGTTTTGAATAATTAAACTAGATTCGGGATCTTCTCAACATCTCCAATACTCAAACCCTAACGCACTGCTCACCATTGGCATCCCCAAAATCATAAATTAAACTTCTAACAAAATCCTAGATGGAAAATAGTAAAGGTGGAAATTGTAAGGCAACAAGGCCTGCAGCTATGCCGACCCTTCTACTTTGCTAGAAGACATCATTGTAGCCAAGTGAAAGTAGGAAAAACTAAAACGGAGCTCATATATGCCTGATCTCTTCTCCTTTTGCCCCTCTCCTTACTCCCTCTCTATGAGTAGCTATTTTGTTCCTTCATTCCCAACGGTGGCAACAGGATGCTAGAAGGCTTACATAGAGTACAAGAGAAAGAGAGGGAGAGAGAGAGGGAGATGGAAGTGATGGCAGCAATGGTGGTTATGTACTGAGAGGAAAGAGGCAAGAGGTGAGAGACAACACAAGGATTTGTGATTATGAGTTTGCAAATTAGGACTAGGATTTCAGTTTCACGACATTCATTAAAGCTTTTAACTTATAAAATACAACAAACAACAACTAAGCCTTTTCCCATACTACATGGGGTTGGCTAGAGGATAGTCACAAAAGCATTGGAAGAAGATGATAAAACATGATCTCTCTTCTAGGAATTAAATGCAAACATGACACAAGATGAGAACAACAATAATTAAGAATCTGTGAAGCGAACTCCCCTTAGTATTGACTTTTAACTTATAAAATAACAAAACTAATATTGTTGGATCAGGTTCGAATCAGATTTGTGAAAATAGAACTAAAATGTAGCCCATAATATCCACAAAGCCAAACACCAATGTGTTAAATGTAATAGGAGCACGGGCCATTAGGACCCGTGCCTTTGCTTTTGGGTGACCGTTGGAGGCCTCAGTGCTTCCAACGGCTACTTGTTGGCCAGCCGTTGGATTCCAACGGCTATGCTGGCCAAGACTGGCCAGCACTTGCACCTGCTCTTTTCCCTTCTTTTCTCACTTATATCCTCAATAAATATGAGCTTCCTCCTCAATAAAGATTATGTTGTCTTGCACAGCTTTTGTTTGTGGTTTGACTCCCTTGGTCTTCACTCTTGTTGTGTTATTTATTTGTGACATCCATATTCGGATGTTTTGATATCTTGATGCTTTGACGAATTGCAACATGGGCGATTCAACCTTCGATTATCAACAAGTATTTACAAGGTATCAGACCCTCATATTGAAGAATTCGAGCACATCGGGGAGCGTGCCAAAATTACAAATTTCGTGAAATCATTCTAAATTTGAGGTAAGTCTAAAAGTTTTATTTTTCAATAAAATGGAAAGCAAAAATGAATCTTTTAGATGCATTCTTGACCCAAAATGCTATCAAAGTTGGGCAAGAACTATCAAAAAGTATTTTTTGTCAAAAGATTTTTGCGATTATATTGATGATACGATCAAAGAACCGATTTTAGATATTGATAGTTAAAATTATGATGATATTGTTAAGGCACATGAAAAATATAAGATCCAAAAACTTGGAAAAAAATGAATGCTAAAATAACTTTAATTATTTGTCAAAATATAGATCAAAAAAACTTGAGAAAAGATGAATGCTAAAATAACTTTGATTATTTGTCAAAATATAGATGAAAAACTTAGAAATATAATTAGTGTTTTCAAAAGTGTTTTTGAAACTTGAGAATACTTAAAGTTTCACTCTCAAGACGATTTTGTTTTTCAAATTGATTTAATGAAGGATGATAATACTTAAGCAAGGAAATTTAAGCATTATAGACTATCACACTGAGTTTTCGAAATTATGGACTCAACTTAGAAGTTTTGATAAATTCAGAAAACTTTAAAAAATGGATGAATTTGAAGAGTTTTTAGATAATCAATATTTCTTTTTGTTTATGTGTGGTTTAAGAGACAAATTTGAAAACATTTGAAAACATCAAACTTAATACATAGAAAAACTAGACCAAAAGGAAACTCGTTTTTGGCCGATCTTGTTATTGTAAGGATTTGTCAATGAACGAAGGTTGATATTGCACGAATCTAGTTCACCACGTCGCCAAGAGTCAAATGACATTCAATCACGAATGTCAATCTTCAAGAATGACAAACAAGAGCGGAAGCATATACAAAACACATCAAGAAGCAGTGCTAGACTGCATACTTTATTCATGAGATGATGTAGTATTTATAGAGCACATTGTACATGAAAAAGAAATGAAAAACAACAAGAAACAAGACTAGTGCTGGTTGGCCAGCACTAGCCGTTGGGTTGTGCTCAACGGTTACTGGCTAGGGCCATTGTGGCCCTGGCCCTAATCCTTATATCAAACAAGGGTTACATTAACACTCCCCCTCAAACTTTACGGGGTATACACAGAAAGTTTGTCCAGCAGAAACTGAAACCGAGGAGCTGAAAGAGATTTAGTGAAAAAGTCTACGAGTTGTATCTCAGATGTTACATGAAGCGAAATCTTCTTATTGAGACACTCTTCACGAACAAAGTGGCAATCCATCTCTATATGCTTTGTCCTCTCATGAAAAGTGTTGTTGTAGGTAATGTACATGACGCTTTTGTTGTCACAATACATGATGGCAAGATGTTGTACAGGAACTCTCATGTCTGCTAAAATGGTTGTAATCCAAGAGAGTTTCATCGCAGCTGTAGTCATGGCTCGATATTCGACTTCCGTGGATAAGAGGGACACCTTCTGTTGTTTCTTACACTTCCAGGAAACAAGAGATTCACCTAAAAACACACAAAAACCAGTCGTAGAGTGTTTATCGTTGACATCTCCACCCCAATCAGCATCCATATATATATAGATAAATCAAAAGATGAAGAAGACGTTAAGAGAACCCCCTTGTGAGCAGTGTTTCTAATATATCTAATAATGCGCAAGACATCACTCATATGAACAGAAGTGGGTGCCTGTTGAAATTGACTTGTTGTGTGTACTGCATGAGAAATATCTGGTTTAGTAATGGTGAGATAGGTAAGTGCACCTATGAGTTGTCGATAAGGGATGGGGTCATCTAATTTCTCACCATTAGTTGCGCGTAGTTTGGTGCCTAGAACTTCCGGTGTGTCAACAACCTTAGTATCTGTAAGACCAAATCTGTCAATAATATCATTAGTAAACTTTGTTTGAGACATAAAGTATCTACTCTTATTTTTGGTTTTCTCAATACCCAAAAATAATTCAACTAACCCAAGTCTTTCATATCAAATTCATGATGAAGATTAAGTTTAACTTCAGCAATTCCTGCTTCGTCACTTCTTGTGATGGTCATGTCATCTACATATAAAAGCAAGATCACAATATCAGCTGTTGTTTTTCGTACAAACAATGCAGTATCAGTAAAGCAAGTCACAAAATTATGCAAATGCATGAATTTTTCAAATCGATCAAACCAAGCTTTAGGAGCTTGTTTCCGACCATACAAAGCCTTTTGCAATTTAAGAGCATAACCTGGAGGAGGACTCATGTAGACTTCTTCATTCAAGTGACCGTTCAAAAAGGCATTCTTGACGTCAAGTTGGTATATATTCCATTGTTTAATTGCACCAATGGTTATGAGGATTCTAATCGTAGTCATTCTAGCTACAGGAGCAAAAGTTTCATCATAGTCAATTCCGTATTCTTGGGCATAACCTTTAGCAACGAGTCTGGCCTTATATCTTTCAATGTGACCATTGCTATGAGTTTTAATTTTATACACCCATCGACATCCAATGGTTTTCTTGTCCTTGGGTACAGGTGTAATTAGCCATGTTTGAGCCTTGTTTAGGGCGTTGAGTTCTTCCTTCATAGCATCTTCCTATTCTGGAATGCCTTTAGCTTGATCATAAAACCTAGGTTTCTTAACTTATCGAAAAGTGGCAATCAAATTCTTTCTTTGTGGTTCAAAAGATTCATAGGACACAAATCTCTGAGGAGGTCGTGAGATCCTGGGTTCTAATCTCGTATTATCAGATTCTATATGATTATCAATAATTTCTCTAGGACGTCTTGTATAATAGGAGGGGAAGGGTTCGACAATTGAATGAGTATCAACAGGTGCATATGAAGTGTTGTTGTCTTCAACGGGTTTTTCTTGAATAGGTTGATGATCTTCTGAGGCGCACTCGTCTTCATCTAAGACAAAGAAATCTTGAGGTAACAAAGATTCAGAGTTTTTCAAGGGTTTGGTCTCATAATAAATATCATTCTCAAAAAATTTAACATCCTTAGACACATATAGTTTGTCGTCTATAGGATCAAAGCACCTATAACCTTTCTTATCAATACCATACCCTAGAAATACACATTTAATGGCTTTAGGTGATAATTTATCATTCTTGTCTGTATACACAAAACATCTACATCCAAAAACTTTAAGTCTTTCATAGTATGGGGGAAGATTATATAATTTTTCAAAAAATGAGGTATTTTCAAGTTTAGACGAGGGCATTCTGTTTATGAGATATACTGTAGTAAGGATGGCTTCGGCCCATAGGTATTTAGGAACCTTACTTGCAATTAGCATAGTTCTACAAGTTTCAATGATATGCCTATGTTTTCTTTCTGCTAAACCATTTTGTTGAGGGGTTTTAGTGTATGATTTTTTATGAATAATCCCATTTGCTTCAATAAATTTTTGAAATTCATTAGACATATATTCTCCTCCCGAATCGGATCTAAAAATCTTAATGATGGCTCCAAATTAGTTTTTGATCATATTACAAAATACTACAAATTTTTCAAATACTTCGAATTTATGTTTTAATAGGTATATCCATGTGAAACGAGTAAAGTCATCCACAAAAATTACATAGTATTGAATTCCTCCTTTAGAGGCAATGGGTGCGGGGTCCCAAACATCCGAATGTATTAGATCAAAAGCCTTATTTGGTACAAAATTTCATTCTCCAAATGGAAGATAATGCATTTTTCCAAGAATACAATCCGTACATTCAATTTTTTTTCTTTAATCATTTTCATCAAGAGAATATTATATAATTTTTGAGAATCCAAGTGTCCAAGTCTTTTATGTCAAAGCTTAACATCTTGGGCTACATTACAAAACTCGAAATTTGGCATAACAAGATAGTCCATTTTGTATAGTCCACTTTCTCTACGGCCTTGACCAATCACCTTCTTTGATAGGTGATCCTACACCACACAATGTTTGGATGAGAAAGTGACTATACAATCATTATCACATATTTGTGCAACCGAAAGCTAGTTCAAATTAAGTTTGGGTATTAGGTTTACATTTTGAATTTTAAAGTTTTCTTTTTCAAAATTTCTAACCTTTTTTATTTAGAGTTTTGTTCCATCGGCCGTAAACACATGTTTTCCAAAGGTCTCACAAGAATCAATCAAAGCATCTTCACTATGTGTCATATGAAAAGATGCACCGAAATCTAAAAACCAAGACATACCTTGCGAAGTAGATAGAGCATTTCCGGAGATGCTTACTTTTTCTTTAAAAATCTCTTCTATGTAAGCTTTGATGTTGTTGGGCAAGACACCTCCTTCTACGGCTCCCACGTTTCCACCCCTTTTTCGAAGTAGAGGAAAAGTGGTTTTAATGTATTTCACTTTCCTTGCAATAATGGCAAATTGTATCATTGTTGGGCCATGGTCCCGTGGGCTTCTTCGATGTGCCTTCATTATTCTTGGCATGTGGAGGCTTGTAAGTCTTCAAATTTGCTCCGGGTCTTGATGCAGCAAGCACGGCTTCTTTGGCCACATGCATATTTTTTAATCTTGTTTCCTCCATAACAAGATCGGCCAGAAAGGTATCCCCTCTAAGTCTAGGTTTTCTACGTATAAGGTTTGATCTAATGTTTTTCAAATTCGTCTCTTAAACCACACATAAACAAGAAAAAATATTGATTTTCTAAAAATTCTTGAAATTCGTCTGAAGTTTTCCAAATTTGTCAAAACTTCTTAATTGAGTCCATAGTTCTGAAAATTCATTGTGATAGTCCCTAATGCTTAGATTCCCTTGTTTGAGCATAATCATTCTTTTCATGAGATTGATTTGAAAGACAAAATCGTCTTGAGAATGAAGCTTTTTCAAATATTCCCAAGTTTCAAACGCATTTTCAAAAGCACTAATCCTATTTCTAAGTTTTTCATCCACATTTTGACAAATAATCCATGTGATTTTTGCATTCATCTTTTTCCATAATTTCAAATCTATCTTGAATTTTTCATGTACTTTGATGATTTCATCATCTAAGCCATCAATGTCCAAAATTGGTTCCTTTTAGACTTTCATGTACTTTTTTCATGTACAGTTTCATCAATGTAATCCCAAAAATCTTTTGATAAAAAATATTTTTTCATTGTTCTAGCCCAACTTTGATAACTTTTCGGGTCTAGAATACATCTAAATGACTCATTTTTACCTTACATTTTTGTGCAAAAATGAAGATTTTGGACTAACCTTAAGTTTAATGCAATTCTTCAACTTTCGCACTTTCAGCACGCTTCCCAATGCACTCGTTTTCTTCAATCCGAAGCTCTGATACCATGTAAGGATTCGTCAATGAACGAAGGTTGATATTGCACGAATCTAGTTCACCAAGTCGCCAAGAGTCAAATGGCATTCAATCACGAATGTCGATCTTCAAGAATGACAAACAAGAGCGGAAGCATATACAAAACACGTAAAGAAGCAGTGCTAGACTGCATACTTTATTCATGAGATGACGTAGTATTTATAGAGCACATTGTACATGAAAAAGAAATGAAAAACAACAAGAAACAAGACTAGTGCTGGCCGGCCAGCACTAGCTGTTGGGTTGTGCTCAACGGTTACTGATCCTTGTATCAAACAAGGGTTGCACGGGCCCGAATGGCTCGTGCCCCTATTACATTAACAGTTATAGAGGAAACAATATTGAAAAATATCAATATTGCAAAAGAAAGCGCTCTTGTCGCCTCTAAACCGGGAGCTAATATGAAGGTGTACAAGCCTCCACATGTGAAAACTTCGAAGGACCAAGAGAAGGAAAAACAACAAACCCATGGGACCATGGTAAACCAAGGACACCATATGTCACTATTGCAAGAAAAGTGGGCATATCAAAACCACTTATCCTCTTCTTCGAAAGAAATTTGAAAATGTGGGAGTCGTGGAAGATCCTTGCCTACCAACATCAAAGCATATATAGAAAAAATGTTTAAAGAAAAAGTAAGCATTTCCGGAAACGCTCTCTCCACTTCTGAGGGTATGTCTTGGTTTTTAGATTTTGATGCTTCTTTTTATATGACTCATTGTAATAAATCCTTAAATGAAACTCGTGATATCTTTGGAAAGCATCTATTTACGACCGATGGTACAAAACTTCAAATTGAAAAAGTAGGAAATTTTGAAAAAGAAAATTTTAAAATCCAAAACGTAAGCTGTATACCAAAACTCAACTTAAGCTTACTTTCGGTTGCTTAAATTTGTGATAATGATTATATAGTCACTTTTCTCATCCAAGCATTGCGTGGTGCAAGATCACCTATCGAAGAAGGTGATTATGTAAGGAATCACCCTTGCATGGCCGGTCCCAAGCCCGAAAAAAGGAAGAGGGTTGTGTTAGGCTTCTGACAGTCATCGTAAAAATTTGTCGGGACTTTACAAAAAAAAAATAAAGAATCCATGTAGCAAGGATTCAAGAGTTTAAACATAATCTTCACCAGGAGTTTGATACGAAAGACTTAGGTCTTCTTAACTATTTTTTGTGTATTGAAAATTATTAGAAACAATTATGGCTATTTTATGTCTCAAACTAAATTTGCAAATGATATAATTGATAGATCTAGTATTACCGATAACAAAATAGTGGATACTCCCGAAGTTCTTGGTACTAAATTAAGATCCACTGATGGAGAAAGATTAGATGACCCCACCCCCTATAGACAACTCATAGGTTCCCTTACATATCTCACTATTACCCATCCTGACATTTCTCATGCAGTTCGTACAATCAATCAATTTCAACAAGCACCTACCTCTGTTCATATGACTGTTGTTATGCGGATTATTCAATATGTAAAAAACTCGACAAACAATGAGGTTCTTTTAACTTCTTCATCTTATGATTTATCTGTGTATACGGATGCTGACAGGGGTGGAGATATCAACAATAGACACTCTATGACTGGTTTTGTATTTTTTTAGGTGAATCACTAATCGCCTAGAAGTAGAAGAAGCAGCAGAAAGTATCACTCTCTTCAACCGAAGCAGAATATCGAGCAATTGTCATTGCTGCTACGGAGATTTCTTGGATTACAACTGTTTTAAGCGATATGGGCATTACTTCTCAAAAATCTGCCACTATGTATTGTAACAATAAAAGCATGGGTACATTGCCTCTAACAACACCTTTCATGAACGAACGAAGAATATTGAAATGGATTGTCATTTTGTTCATGAAGAATGCTTACAAAAGAAGATAACTTTGTGTTATGTCACATCAGAAATGCAGCTAACTGACTTCTTTCATTTCGTATTAGACAAACTTTCGATATATACACCATAAGTTTGAGGGAGTATTAAATGTAATAGGAACACGGGCCATTAGGGCCCGTGCCTTTGCTTTTGGGTGACCGTTAGAGTCACTGAGGGTCAGTGCCTCCAATGGCTATGTTGGCCAAGATTGGCCAGCACTTGCAATTTCCTTTCTTTTCTCACTTGTATATCCTCTATAAATATGAGCTTCCTCCTTAATAAAGATTATGTTGTCTTGCACAGCTTTTGTTTGTGGTTTGACTCACTTGTTCTTTACTCTTGTTGTGTTCTTTACATGTGACATCCATATTCGGATGTTTTGAGATCTTGGCACTTTGACGAATTACAACGTGAGCGATTCAACATTCGATTATCAACAAGTATTTACACAATGATCACAAAGATCTTTTATAAATCAAATCATTAAACACTTAGAGCACAAGCCAAATCGAATAGACACAATATCAAATAAGTCAAATTAGCACACCAAAAGTTGATTTATTTCATGCTCAATATCCTCTATTTATAGAAGATTTATGTCTGGAAAATATTTATCTCATTTTTATAGATTAGATGCACATATATGGTTTAAAGTTCTACCATATATGTTACGAGAAGTTATAGAAGATTCTATGTCTAGAAAATATTTATCTCATTTTTATAGATTAGATGCACTGTATATGGATTTAAAACTGTAAAAATAAAATACGATATAACGTTTTTTGAAATATGACATACTACTGTACAACAAAAAATAAAAGGTAAGTTTCCCAAAAAAATAAAAAAAACGTAAGTGATAAGGATTTAATTTTGATGCATGTGTGCAAAACTTTTTTTACAGTATCTTTTAATTATATATTATATATTGTATTAAATCATTAAATAAGTTTGATTATCACAAGCATTCTTTAAAAGTCTAGATATTTATTGATGTATGAATACATTAGATGATAGCATAAAAATTTTTTACATTAAAAGTACATCAAATTTGATGTTATTGATGTATGAATATATTATTAGATGATAGCATAAAAATTGTTTACATTAAAAGTACATCAAATTTAAACTCTATTACTGTATAAACTTTAGTATATATGTATAACTTATGCACTTATACAATTTTACAACTTTATTTAACCACAATAAAAGATAAGTAATATTAATGTGAATCTACGGTTACTAGCGACTTTTTTTAAGGTCGGGTCGCAAAGAGTATCTTTGTCCAATCCCCTAGATCCGCGATGTAGATGGTCACATGTAGTTAATGGAATGAGAAGATGAATTATTCAAGTGCTATGCGTAAGTTAAAATCGACCAGCCTTTAATTCTTGATATTAAAAAAGCAAAAGAAAAATTTGTACCAAAATTAAAAGATCAAGTAATTTTTTTGTAAAGAAAATAAATCTAAATGTATACATTTATTAATTAAGTTTACACAAATATATCATCTATCATCTAATATACAAATGTAACTTTAATCACTAGCAGTGTAATATTTTTGTTAACTTATCCAATTTTTATTTTGATGCGATACCTTTAGATAAATAAAAAAATTATAATAAATAAATATCTGCTAGGAATATGATATTTTGGATGATTTAGATAAATTTAACCAATGTTTTTGTTAACTTAGTGGAATACATAGTGGAGCCTCTTGCAATGCTACATAGATTTGTTCAATCGACTGCTATGGCGTCTAAATATAAAAAATATCGGGTTAACCCAGGAATGAAACTATATTGGATGAATTAGATAAATTTGATTAAGTTGGCATAGATAAATAGTGGAATTTATATAAAACCGAGATAATTTTACTTTTGAAAATCATATAGTTTTTGTTAATGGACTCTAATTTTGCTATGTGTTTATCGGATTTGAATGTGAAACTACCGATAACTATTATTATTATAAGATTATATACCAAAGAATTTACTATATTTATATAGCTTGAGATAATTTTAATTTTTGATTCTATAGTTGCACCATAATAATATTACATTTAAATAATGTTTACTATATTATTTGCAATACAGAAAATTATCCACTTATTATTAAGATTATACCAATAAATTCTACTATATTTTCTTAAAAGAATAATTAATAAATTCTTAGCAAAATTTCTCATATTATGTGTTACATTTTATTTAGATGTTGCTATATTTTCATGTTATTAGATTTCCACTCATGTTTAATAAATTCTTAGTTTCTTAGAATAATTAATAATTTTGCAAAATTTCTTATTATGTGTTTATTTATTTAGATATTTTATCAACTCATTATTAAGATTATACCAAAAGGAGTTTACTATATTTTTCTTAATTTAAAAAAATAGTAAATTTTTAGTTTTCTTCATAATAAATTACATTTAATTAATTTTATTATATTTTCATGTAAAATTTTCAACTCTTGTATGATGTATATATTGAAGTTTTGTAAATAATATAAAATAATTATATATGAATAAATATAGTAATTTGAAAATATAATTGGTAAGTAAGAATGGCAATCATATATATAGTAGACATAATATTAGACACTATATGAAAAATTTTGAGATTTTAAGATCAATCACTAATAAAAATAATTAATAATATGGTCCAACTAAAATATATTAATTTTTTTAATTTTTAATATAAATTAATATGTAAATTGGTATATAAGGTAATTAATGTAATTATAAATTTTTATATTTGTATGTAATGAGTAAAATAAATTTAATTTAGACTTGATAATACATATGTAACTTTTTTTAAATTATAATAATAAGATGTCGTATAGTCTTGATTATACATATGTAACTTTTTTAAATTATAATATAAGATGTCGCTCAAATCGATTATTAGATATATATATTTTTCGCATAATAAATTTTTTAAATATATTTTACATCAAATGGCCTTGTGTTAAGAATATGATGTTATGTAACTTCTTTTTATATATTATATATAATTATATATATATCAATTGGAAAGTTTTAATTTCCCAATCACATAGTTGTAAAAAACTTAATTACTACCTGAAATTGAGTGAACAAGTGAGGTGAAGGCTAAAAATGTAATTTCACATAGTAGATATCCCAATTCGAGACCAAAATGCCATTTAATATGTTTCCTGTTATATCCAACTTATATAGTTGTTTCTTGATTAACGTATGTTCTCAATCATCATTTCATTTCGAATTTATTTAATTCAAAATATATTATTACTCTCATTGCACGGGTTACTAACTTCTGAGTTTATACTAAGTTTCAGAGAGTGCAATGCCTGTTTCTAAAAACAAAAAATAATTTCTGTGATAAACAGTAGCATTGTTGAATATGTGAAGTAACCGTAAGAAAGGAAAATGAGAAAAAAAAGGAAGAGAAAAGTAGTAGAGAAAAATTGATGGGGTGATGAATATTCACTGTGATTGATAGAATGAATTAACACTTTTCATCTATAATGAGATCAATTTATATACTATAGTAAGAAATTATTGTAACAACTAGCGGAACACCTAACTAACTACTGTTAAGTCTTTTAACTAATTCTTAGCCAATTCAATTATGACTAGCTCTAACATGCCCCTCAATATGAATCATCTCTTTAGGAAAATCTATAACAATCAACTTGTCTCTTAAGGAAAGGAACTTTGCTAAAGCCAGAGCTTTGTAGAGAGCGTATCAACGAGGTTGATGTTCGAGACATAAAATATCTTTGAATGAGCAACTCCTTTTGCAAAGACATTGTCTCTCACAAAGAACAAATCCAACTCCATCACACTTTTGTTCTATTATGCACGTATTGGATTGTGAGAGATGTGCAAACAATGCTCAAGTTATCATAATAAATGATAGGTTTGCTAACCTTGATCTACAACTACGTAAAGAATTGAATCAAGCCAATTATTCTGTCTTGAAGTACCAAGCTAAACTCTTGACCTATTCTACTTCGATCTAAAACGCTGAGCCACCAACATTGTTTCTTGGACCACAAGACACCATGAATTACTTTCAGAAAATACTCATATTACCCTATGTGGATCTTTTATTAGCTTGATCATTTCCCCAATCTTGCATCATAGAGTCGCTTGTAGAAGCAATAGATAGTGTTGGTTTTTCAAATGAAGACCATAACTCAAAGTACCATTAAGATATCTAAGTATCCATTTAACTAATTTCCAATGACTATCTAAAGGTTGATGCATGAAGTGACATGCTTTATTCAACGATAAGATAATTTTGGTCTTGTAATTGTTGTGTGTTGAGTGCACCAACAATTCCGATCTACTCCTGATTTGAAGTTGGATCTGAAAGAAGTACGCACCATGTTTAGACAATTTAGTACAGAATAGTCTTTTGGAGTAACAACATATCGTTTAGCTTTGACCATATTTGCTCAAAGCAAGAAGATCTCTCTAATGTATTTTGTTTGACCTATGGTGAAAGTACTGCCATCTCTCATAGTGTGAACCTCGATTCCCAAAAAATAATGAAGAGAACCAAGGTCCTTTAGAGCAAATTGTGTCATTAGAAGTCAAGAACGAACTAGGAAATGAAGTTAGGGAAGTGCCTATGTAGTGATAATGTCATCTACATAAGCAAACAAGATAAATGCACTAATTAGAGGAAGAATGTTTATAAAACACAGAGAGTGGTCTCCGCTCTACTGCGCGAATCATGTCGAAATTGTTTAAGGACTGCACTAAAATCTCGCTAGAAGCCAAGCTCGAGGCTTTGCTTGAGGCCATATAAGGCCTTATGTAACTCCGCAAAACATATCCACGTGACTCATACCGACGTTAACAAACCTGGGGAGGTTATACACATAAACCTCCTCTTCTAAATCACCATGAAAGAATGCATTTTTAATGTCCAAGCGATGCGTACAGTTGCCGATGGCGCGTATGGCCGCCATGGATAAGAATAAACGAACACGAGGCCATTTTTGCAACTTGGGAGAAGAGGCATCCATATAATCTAGCCCAAATACCCGAAAGTATAGCCTTTAGCTACTAAATCCAAGCTTTCAACCGATCAATTTGACCATCCGGGTAATTTGGATAGCAAACACCCAACAATGGTTTCCAACAATAGATTTCCCTGAAGAAGAGTGGAACAAATGTCCAAGTGTTATTGGATCTAAAGTCATTATCTAGAACGCCAATCATAGTCTATATGCCATCCTCGATGAAGAGAGTGCGTTTCTTAGGACAACTTTAGGAATAGAAACAGTAAGAAAATAACGATGTAAATGTGAGGCACAATAGGAAGGAGATAAATCTGGGTGATAACTTAAGAAATTATAAATTAAATGTAAGGGATTACTGAAAAGACCTTGTACCTTCTTTGCAAAGAGCTTTCATAGGTAAATCAACAATGAGATGCAATGTAGATCCAGAGTAGGTTCGGGAGATCGGGAGCGTGCAGAAGATGAATCACCTAGTAATGCGCAATTCTCTCCAATTGTGTTTTACGGGACGCGGCGACACCGATAAGTAATAAAAGGACGAGGAGTAGGAGACACGAGATGGAGAAGACATCGACAAATATGATACCGAAGAATCGGTAACAAGTGGAATAGGAAAATTAATGGGCAATAATTTCTATGGGAGATAAAATTCCAAAAGTCACTTGACGCAAAGGAAATAAGGTGTGTCCTCAAAGAGAGGTGACATCGGCAAACATGTAGAAACAATGAGTAGAGAGAAGATATAGCATGTATCCTTTATGTACTGCACGAATAACTAAGAAAGATACACTTGACAAAGGCCGTGTTACGGACAATTTAGACAATACACAGCTGTGAGATCAATAGCTACAAAGCAAGTAGAACCAAAAACACGATGGGGGAGAACTGCAGTGTTGGTCCCGAGGGAAACAACAAGGAACGAGGTAATTTGCTATTCAAGGCGAGCGAAGATGGCATTCGATTTATCAGGAAGACTGCAGTTAAAACTGCTTCACCCCAATAGTATTTAGGAGCATTACATCTAATGAGAAGCGTCCTTGCAACTTCTAATATATGTCTATTCTTTCTCTCTACAACCACATTCTGTTGAGGAGAATGGGCACATGAAGTCTGATGCAAGATTCCCTATGCTAGAAAGTATGAATTAAGGGATTGAGACATAAACTCACTCTCATTATGACTGCGGAAAACTCTTATACCTCTCTGAAATTGAGTATGTACAAATTGGCAGTATATTGGAAGAATATTATTCACTTCATCTTTGGTTTTTATAAGATATATCATTATGAATCTAGTGCAATCATCAATAAAGGAAACAAAATACTTATATCCATGCACAGATGTAGTAGAGCAAGGGCCCCAAATATCCGAATGAACAATCTCAAAAGGAATAACAGATCTATCTTCACTTAAAAGAAAAGAAACACGATGATGCTTAGCCTTTTGGCAAGTCTCACAATTTAAATTCAAATTATTACAATCCTTAAATTTTGGCAGTAACATTCTCAGCTTAGATAATGGTAAATGTTGCAATCTTTGATGCCATCAAGATATGTCCTCTTTTTGTTCCCTGGTGATCACAATTGATTGCAGTGTTGCTCCTTTATGATCCTCACAGAAATATAAGCCTCTTCTCACACTACCCTTTCCAAAGATCCTCCCCGTCTACATCTCCTGAAAGTAACACCTAGTAAAATCAAATATTATACTACATTTTTTATCTCTAGCCATAGCAAACACAGATAATAAGTTGACTGAGATATTTGAAACATGCAGGACATTCTTTAAGATACCAAACGAAGTAGTAATACTTCCTTTTCCAACTATGGTAGTATAGGAACTATCTGTGAGTTTGATATTAATGTTGTCTTGAGACAATTCATAATTATCAAAAAACTCTCTTCGACTGACCATATGATAATCAACCAAGCACTCACCAGTACATTTTCTTTTCTCCATCTAGAATAAAGAGGATTTGTACTTGAAGGTTGAGTTACTTCACCCGATATGTAATCCCAACGCCCCCTGGCCATAATTGTCAATTCAATTTAACGAGCCCAATGGAGATCATTTTTTCCATCTAATTTTAGATTGGTTATCTGGAACCCTTCATTTTTATCTATAGAACACTGTTCATTTGTATAACACATCTTGGTTCTTTCCATGAATATTTCCAAGGTAATCTTTTTTTTTAATCACCTACAATTTAAATAAAATACACTTGAAACACGATCAAATCAGCTGTGTGTGTATGAAATACACCAAGGGACTGAAATACCCTAAGAATCTGCTTCTCACTTCAAGAACCCGTGAACCCTAAGTTACTTGTGCATAACCCTCTGTTATGTACTTCATAAAATCGTGAAACACGATATGAAGAAGAAACAGAATACCGATGTAATCCACAAAATCACTAATAGAATTTGCACTTCACCGATTCCTTAATCTCAATATGAAATATGCAAATCACGGTATCTTCAATCCAATGGATAGAATTCCCTCCTTTTATGGATTCTTTCTATGATCATTAAAATAGAAGAAACATTCAACCAAATAATCAAATAGGCTTACGATTTTGGTTGAATCCACTTAATCGGCATGAGAACACTTCATGATGGCTGAAACTTCGCGATTAGGCTCTGATACCATGTTGATTTTACCCTCCAAAATATAAGAGAAAATGAAGAAGGGTGCACGTCGGCACCCCTTGGTTGCCGTCACCTGTTGCCCACGTTTTTTCACACACCCTAATCCTAATGACAACATTTTAAATACTACTAATCTAACTTGAAAGACTAAAATGCCCCTAATTAGTAACTAATAGGATTTGGGTCCTAATGGATCAGAATCTGATCCATTGGGATCCAAACCGTACATAACTCACACTAATTACATAGAACTGAACATAAAGACATTACACGACACAACCTAGACTCTAAACATTCTATCAACTTGCTCTTCACAACACGTTCCGCCTCTCATACCATGTGAAAATAACACTACGATATAGCCGATAATATCCAGAAAGTTGAACACTAATGATCACAAAGATTTACAAATCAAATCACCAAACACTTGGTGCACAAACCAAACCGAATAGACACAATATGAAGCAAGTCAAGTGAGCACACTAAAAGCGGATGTATTTCATGCTCAACGTCTTATATTTATAGAGGATTTATTACAATGAAACAACTATATTACTCGTAATACAGTTGTTGGGAGAACCTGGCCCTTGAGGGCCAGTCCCAAAGGCCCTATGTTGGGCCCTAAAGGCCCAACAAGCCTATTACATGTTAACAAGGTTATGGTCCACCCAAAATTGATCCTACATTTTCTCGGGTTTCTTTAGGTCCATCAAAAAGGTATCTATTGTAGCCTTGTGAAACAAGCCTCCAAACCCTACCCAGGTACGCTGAATCCTGATGCAAACTCGGTCTTTTCATAGCAGGTCTGCTTCTGGTCATCAACCCTATTCCGAAATTGCTGGCCCTACTCTAGATGAGTTTGAGGATGAGCAATTAGATGGTGAACACTTCGAACAAGACTGGGGAGAGTCACAAAAGCAACAACAACTAATAACAACTAAGCCTTTTCCCATACTACATGGGGTCGGCTAGAGGATAGTCACAAAAGCATTGGAAGAAAATGATAAAACATAATCTCGCTTCTAGGAATTAAATGCAAACATGACACAAGATGAGAACAACAATAATTAAGAATCTGTGAAGCGAACTCCACTTAGTATTGAAGAAGGCTGTCTGAGGATCACCTTAATTGCCAATGAAAAGAAAGGAAATTTAGCTACATATGTAGGGAAAACTTTAAGTAGGATCAGGGAAATGAATGGACACTCCTAGACACTTCAATTAGAAATATGAAAAACAAACTCACCTTTCTTCCCAGCAGACAAAGACTGTTGGATCACATCCCCTGCTGATTTAGGGATCATTACAACAGGGATGGTAATGTTGAGAGCAGTATCATTTTCAGTGCATACCATTTTATAAAGATCTGCAAAACAGCAGAAATGATGATATAGTAGTCACAATCATAATACAAAATTGGGAAAAGGTTCAAAGATGAGCATCAGGAACAGCAACAACCAAACCAAAAGTATAGAGCTGAAGATGGGAAAATAGTGGTTGAGACCAGCCTTAAACAGGAAAGAGAATAGAACTATACCTTCTTTGTCATTCATCACAATTAACCCTGCAGCACCTCCGGCCAGTGCAACTTTGGCTTTAGTTGTGAAGGTACAATCCCCACGTTTTGCCAAGGCAACTGAACCAGATATCTACACAGGATGTAACATGAGTAACTAAATGGTTACTAATTAACTGAGGAGGAAAATATACACCCTAAGATGAGATATTCCCAGCTAACCCACTTTAAGGAAAAACTCAAAGATATTCAATGGGAAAAATACAGCTAGGATCAAGATCGAAGTTTAGCAAATTTGGTAACAAAGTTGAGTGGCAACATATTTTACGCACAACCAGATTATTTGGTAACAAAGTTTAGCAGATCCACATGCTTTGGATGGTCAACTACATGACATACTAGGGAGAAGACTTGCAAAGAAAGGAGAAAAGTCAAAGACCTATAAAAGGACACAAATGCAACAAGCAAAAAAAGCTCAATTTTGGTAGTCGTAGGGGGTCAACAATGCCCAAAGCATCACTTTAAAAATAAGCAAGCATACAAGTAGGAGCCATAGATGTGGTATAAGCACATCAAGATGAATGATTAACGCTGTCTTCTATTTACATAAAAGAATTAAAGCACCACTAACAAATAGCCAAGGATATGTATTCAGCATTAAAATGCTGTATCATGCTTTCACTCAAAATTGCTTATACAACCTACACCTTCTCTGAAACACAAATATTAAAGGATATAATTTTATCATTTTTGGTGAAAACCAATTTCTTGAACTATAAAGGATATTAAGTTTCATGGAAGCCCAATTGATTGGACTAAAAGTAGAGTTGCACAACCCTGCGAAACTGCAGACTAACAATGTCATTTCAACTTTTATGAAAAGAATAATGAGATAGATGACCACAGCAGATTCGGACTTATCTTCCTACTTAGTTTCCATGAGCAGAAACCCTTGCAAAGAGGTCACAAAGGGACCCCAAGACATGTGATATGTCAAAACTAGAATATGGTCCTAAAAAGTAGAAAGAGCGTTGACCTACACTGACTGAGAATGAAGTTATTCTTCTTTTTGCAAGAGAAAAAAACACTCACGGAGAAAGCAGCTCATCCTTAAAAGATTATAAAAGAAAACACATAAACACTATTAAGAATGCCACTGACAATGCTAAAAGCACCAGAAAAGCCCCCATTTAGGGAAGTAACACCAACCTTTGAGGAGGAATTGTTACAACAATTTACTGGATTTGCCAAAACAGCATTCATCCTCGCAGCTTTGTTCTGATGAGCTGGTAAGGAAGAACCAAATCTAGCGCTAAGCCCAACCATGCTTGTACCCTCCTCACCATTTACCCAGTTATTCACCTTAACCTAAAAGAAATCATCATGATGCATCCTCTAGTCAAGTCAGGTCCAAGTAATTATGCATGAGTTAAGAACTTAGTAGAACCATGATGCTCACGCCAGCCAATTTTTGTTCTAAAGAAAAATAGAAATCATTCTTTGCAGAATATTAACAAAATGCAAGAATGATACGTAGCTCTGAAAAAGGATGATCAAGGACAAAACAATTTCATTCTAGAACACAATAAGGAAAGTTAGTTTCTTTCAGTGATAATAACCCAATCCAGCAAGGTAAAGAAAATAAGAGAATATCTGAACGCAGAAAGAAACTATCCCAGATCCACAATATCTCTTCAAAAAGGTACTCAAATTTAGACAAGATAGACAGTTACATGACATGATCAAAGAAACGTTTTCATTCATTCGAGTAATTTTCACAAATATAATATACACTTTGGCAGCAGTTTGAATGATAAGTTCTCCAAAGATCAAAGCTTCTTGACTAATAAAGCTATTGGAAGAGACTGAACAGGAAAGAACCAAGGTGTTGAGAGATGACAGGTAGGGACAGAAAATCCCAGGCTTCATAAAGTTGATCAGTAGCAGCTTAACTGAAACTGGCAACATAGATTGCCTAGATTCTCTTAAAATTGTGTTAACCATGCTTCCCAAAAATCATATGAAACATGCTTATTTGTTGAACTAAAAAGTGAACTACATGAACCCTCCTAGCCAAATCCTTGAGCATCAAGATTTCCAAAAGAAATTCAAAACAATCAAAGCCATCTGGTGACAATAGAAAAGGAAGCCATTTTGAGAAGAAAAAAACAGTTCAAGATACCAATTGCAGGCAGTTGTCAAAGATGGTGCACTAAGTTATCAATAGCGCGCTATAGCGGCCGCTATAGCGCGCTATAGCGTTTTAGCGGAGCTGAAACCGCTATGGCGGGTAGTCCTTAGTGGGCGACCCACCAAAACGCAAACAGCGCCGCAAACAGCGCTATAGCGGTCCGCTATGGCGCTATAAGCGGACGCTTTCAAAATAGTTCGGGTCGGGTCAGCGGACGCTTTCAAAATAGTTCGGTCGAGGGTTTCTCGTTCGTCCCTGCGTCTCTTGATTCTCCCTCTCTCCATCCTCTACACTCGGCCGCTCCCGCTCCATCCTCTCCTCTGGGCCGCTCCCGCCTCTCGCCGCCACCATCTCCAGGTACGCCTCTCCCTCCCCCGCCACCATCTCCCTCTCTCCTGCCTCAGTCACCTCTCCCTATCCCGCCTCTCCTTGTTTCTGTCGCCTCTCCCTCTCTCGCCACAGCCACCGCCTCCCCCTGTCCCGCCCCTCCCTCTCTCCCACCACCATCTCCCTCTCTATAGTCGCCCATACGACTTCTAATTTATACCTATTGTTAGGATTTTCTGTTTTTATCTTCATTGATTATTCTTTAATCTTAATTCTTTTTCTTATATGTCTTTTCTAAGGTTCGGCTTGACTCCTTGATGAAGGTTCTAGTTTTCGGCCTTAGTCCTATGTTCTATCGTTTCAAGTTTCTTTTGATCAATTCCTTCTGACTTATGATTCCTGGCTGTTAGTTTGCAAGGGACCAACACCAATCACGCGCACAACGGCCACCTGCCTACCGCGACTTACTGATTCTAGGTGCTCCAGGTTTTACAAACCAAACATATATGAACATAATTTAAACAGAAGATAGATTGAATAAAACTAAACTTTTATTGAAACTGAAAGAACATATGGACTTACCCCCGAAGGGTGCCTACTAGTGTACCTTACATCGTCGGAGCTTGCCGACCTTTCTTACCCCCGAAGGGTTCAAGACATCTGCCCGCAGGCGAAGAGAAGAGAAGAGAAGAGAAGAGAGGAGAGAGAACGTCTGATGTTCTCCCGAACTTGAGATGTTCAATAAGGAAGACTTCTCCCTTATTTATAGGTGTGGCATTAACCTTTAGTGGTCCCTGGTCCACTTTACAAGATGCCATCTTTAAAAAAGTCGGCTCCCTGAGGCTCAAACTTTTTTTAAAGTTATTCTTTTCTTAGTGCCTACGGAATCAGCTTTATCCCTTTCGGAAAGCATCCTACTTTTGTCAGGATAAGATTCGAATCTTATCTTTGCTTTATTCGGATAAGATTTCAGCGAATCTTATTCTTTGCTTCGTCGCTAAGCAAGCCTGTTGCTTCATTCTGACGTAACTATTTTATCTTCATCTGATGATGCTTCATAGACTTTTGCTGTTTCTTCAGTGTCTATGATATTGACTTCCTTTCCGTATAGCTTTGCTAGTATTGGATCAAGGATAGTCTTCCATTTGTCACTTATTTCATAAGTGCCTTCTTCAAATAAGTCCCTAAACTGTAAGAACTTATCTGTATCTGATGCAGAGATCTTCTGGTGAAACCAGCTGCTTGCTAGTAAATGCGAGTTTGTAAAATTAATTTTAATTTTACTGTTGGCATTGACCTTGTTAGGAGATTTATATGCTCTTCTTCCTCAATCCTTTCTGGAGTAATGTTTACTCCTGGAGTAGGAATTTGTTTTGAATTCTTCTTCATTGAAGAGAGAAATTCAGGACTTGCTAGGCTATAAGCTCTAGTAACCTTTGTAACTATAACCTTTTGATGATTTACATAAAAGGCTATTCTATCCAGATATTGGGTGAAAGGCCCATAAAGCTGGATGAAATTGTTTCCAAGTATAAAATCTATACCAGATTCTAACTGGAACACTGTAGGAATGTGGAAAGGTTTTCCAGCTAATCCTATTGTAAGGTTTCTACAAACCTTCTGTATTGGGTGTACCGTACCATTGGCAATCTTTACCTGTATGATATGTGGTGAGTTTTCCCAATGCTCTTCTGGTATGATGTATTTACTAGCTGTACAGAGGCTTGCGCCAGTATCAACAAAGCAATGTATGTTGATATTTCTGTAGCCTTTAAACTTAAGCATACCTTCTATGTATATAGAATTAGGGTTCGTCCTATTTCGACTCATATCTAATCCCATCCGTCTCTACCTTGGTACCATTCTTCATCAAGATTGAAGTCTTGATCTGATGTGTACTGATAGTCTTCATCAACGTTCTGTCTTTGACGTCTAAGCCTGTTTAGTTGTATGAAAAAATAAATTATCATCAAGTAATAATGAATTTTTTCAAAATTGTGATAGGTTTTTCTACCCATCCCCCTTATTTAAAAAGAGTTGTCATCCGATACGAATGCATCCGACGTAGTGTCCGAGTCGTCTGAAAGAACGGTTAGAAGATAAACCGATTCTTTATCTGGATATTCATCCTCTATAGGATCATATCCTTCGTCTTCTGCTTCTATAAGCAGTCGGACTTTATCAGGATATTGTTTCCTGTTAGGGCACTCATTTGCATAGTGACCTTCTTCGCTGCAGACCCAACATCTACAGTTTTTCTTGCCCTTAGGACAAAACTTTTCTTTCGAAATCTTTTTCGAAGATTTTTTCTTTTGAAAGTATTTTCCTGGGGAAAATCTTTTCCTAGTCTTTTTCCAAAACTTTCTTTTGAATTTCTTTTTCTTAGAAAACTTCTTTTCTGGTTTACAACCAAAAAGATATTGTGATTCTATAAGTTCAGGACAACACTTCTTTGAAAATGTTTTCTGTGTTTTTCCTAAATTACAGATCTGTTCTATTGTATCTTTCAACAATCTATATGCAAGTGCAAATGCATACTGAGTAAGAGAGGTCTTACCACTTCTCCATTGTTGGTAAACATCTTTTACTACAACTGGAATTTTTATAAGAAAATCATCTATATATTTTGGCACTTCTTCTTGTGGCAAAACATATAAGAGTTTTTCATACTGACAAGCAAATCTTTGTAAATCACAGATATTACAAAGTTGCATCTTTGAAAGGGTTTCTCGAGCCTTAGCTTGCTCTTTTTCCTTTTCAACTCCTGGTGCTGTAATATAATCTAATCCAAGGAAGATTAGATATATTGCTGCCAAGATTGTTTCAAAAAGATCAAAAGGATGTAGATCCTCTCGCCACTTCGTAGCTTTGATCATTTTTTGAACATTTCCTGAAGTTAGGTTTTCTACTAAAAGGAGAACTTACTTACCTGAACTGTACTTATCTTCTTCAGCCCGAAGAATAAGACTTATTTCAGCAGACCATTTGTCAATCAACTTTTGTCTTTGTTCAAAAGTCATGACACCGTCTAAATCTAAAACCTCGGAAGATTTTAGTTTGTTGAATTTGAGCTCTTACTCAAATCTTGTTCTGGCAGTTCTTGTACTGCTAGAAGCTTCATAGACACCCGACTTACCACTATGTTGTGGCTCATCTTCGTCCATCTTACCTTTTCCTTTATCTTGAGGATCATTTATATGAACCTTAAGATTGTAGGAGGGTTTCTCTTCTTCTGAACTAGAATCCTCTGATTCTGTCTGTGGTTCAGAAATTGTATCGTTAACATTCAACGTCTGAATATTACGACTCAAGTTATAAGTATCCCAAAGACTTTTGTCTTTTGAAAACTTATCTTCCAAAACTTCCTCGGGAAGTTCTGACATGACTAAGAGATTTTCAAAGTACTCATAGTCTGTTATTTCTTTACTAAGTAGTGAAACTAATTTCTTGTTAAGTTCTTCGGAGAAGGTCATCATATGATCTTTCCGTCAGAACCAAAAGGCCAACTTAGTCCTTGGGACTTTCTTGTTCCCAAGTCTTCATTGCCTGCTCCAAAATTAGGCCAAGTATACTTCCATTTTGAAGTATCCTTTGTCTGTTTGGAGACGTCTGATTCAGGTTTGTTGATCTGAATCTTGTCTATCTTTTCAGATAGGTCTTTGATAATCTTAGCTGAGGATGCTTCAATATGTTCTTTCAGTTTCAATAAAAGTTTTGTTTTGTTCAATCTAGCTTCTGTTTAAATTATGTTCATATATGTTTGGTTTGTAAAACCTGGAGCACCTAGAATCAGTAAGTCGCGGTAGGCAGGTGGCCGTTGTGCGCATGATTGGTGTTGGTCCCTTGCAAACTAACAGCCAGGAATCATAAGTCAGAAGGAATTGATCAAAAGAAACTTGAAACGATAGAACATAGGACTAAGGCCGAAAACTAGAACCTTCATCAAGGAGTCAAGCCGAACCTTAGAAAACTCGAGAAACCCTTTCAAAGATGCAACTTTGTAATATCTGTGATTTACAAAGATTTGCTTGTCAGTATGAAAAACTCTTATATGTTTTGCCACAAGAAGAAGTGCCAAAATATATAGATGATTTTCTCATAAACATTTCCAATTGTAGGAAAAGATGTTTACCAACAATGGAGAAGTGGTAAGACCTCTCTTACTCAGTATGCATTTGCACTTGCATATAGATTGTTGAAAGATACAATAGAACAGATCTGTAATTTAGGAAAAACACAGAAAATGATGAAAACATTTTCAAAGAAGTGTTGTCCTGAACTTATAGAATCACAATATCTTTTTGGTTGTAAACCAGAAAATGATGACTTACCCCCGAAGGGTGCCTACTAGTGTACCTTACATCGTCGGAGCTTGCCGACCTTTCTTACCCCCGAAGGGTTCAAGACATCTGCCCGCAGGCGAAGAGAAGAGAAGAGAAGAGAAGAGAGGAGAGAGAACGTCTGATGTTCTCCCGAACTTGAGATGTTCTATAAGGAAGACTTCTCCCTTATTTATAGGTGTGGCATTCACCTTTAGTGGTCCCTGGTCCACTTTACAAGATGCCATCTTTAAAAAAGTCGGCTCCCCGAGGCTCAAACTTTTTTAAAGTTATTCTTTTCTTAGTGCCTACGGAATCAGCTTTATCCCTTTCGGAAAGCATCCTACTTTTGTCAGGATAAGATTCGAATCTTATCTTTGCTTTATTCGGATAAGATTTCAGCGAATCTTATTCTTTGCTTCGTCGCTAAGCAAGCCTGTTGCTTCATTCTGACGTAACCATTTTATCTTCATCTGATGATGCTTCATAGACTTTTGTTGTTTCTTAAGTGTCTATGATATTGACTTCCTTTCCGTATAGCTTTGCTAGTATTGGATCAAGGATAGTCTTCCATTTGTCATTTATTTCATAAGTGCCTTCTTCAAATAAGTCCCTGAACTGTAAGAACTTATCTGTATCTGATGCAGAGATCTTCTGGTGAAACCAGCTGCTTGCTAGTAAATGCGAGTTTGTAAAATTAATTTTAATTTTACTGTTGGCATTGACCTTGTTAAGCTTTGAAACGAGGTTCCTGAAACTTATAACCAGAAGCTCTGTTAATTTGTCGTAAAGGAAACCTTCCTTTACCTGTGAAGGTTCGAAGACCTTCTTCTCTGAAGCTACTCCTAACTCCACGTAATGATATGCTGGTTTGCATATTCTTTCTTCCCATGTAGGTAGAGTAGATTGGAAATTGAGATATATAGTCTTCTCCTTTCCTGCTACCTTGTGGAAATGCTTCACTTCTTTGATGAAGTCTTTTGGGAACAATTCTAGCACTTTAGAACTGCCGCTGATAAATACTGTTTTAAGCAATCCTTCTTTAAACGCCTTCCATACTAACTGTGGATCACAGTTATCTAGGCAACAGAAGCTTGACTTCAATTGTTTATCTTCAGTGAAGAATCCTTCCTTCTGGTAGGCTTCTTCTCCGCTGAATCTTGCTTTGTTGAATGTCTCAACAAATTCTTCAAAGGAAATACTAAAATCAGTAATTTCCTCTTTCTTACCCTTTTCTACTATCTGTCGCTGAGGTAAGAACTTTCTTTGCTTTGGTTTTGGTTGTGCAACCTTTGGAACCAAAAGCTCTTCTTGAAACGCCTTCTTTAACTGAAGCCGTTTGATATGCAGTTTTGCTTCTCCTCGAGTAGCGAACTTCTTTACTGGAATAGGAAATCCTACTCCTGCTAGTCTTTGACTAACTTCTTTCCAATCACTGTAGATCCCTTGATTCGGACCCATGTCGATTGTAAACCACCTCTCCTTCGGAAGTTGCTCTACTGCCGATTTGTAGGAGCTGGATGATTCTCCATTTGATGAGTGAATACCGTAAGGCATTAAACTCAACTTCTTGCCTGAAATTTCAGGACTAAGGTTTTTCGTCAATGACGAAGCTGCCTTTGTCAGCTGCTTAATGCTTTCATCTTGTGAGAGACTTGACTTTTGTCGCAACTCACTAGAATCAAGAGGCATTGTCTCTTGTTTGTTTAGACGTTCATCCGTTGCCGGATTAGGAAGTCTATTTTCCTTTATTCCTTTAGGTAAGGAACTAACCTGTATTGGTGATTTAGGAATTTCTTCCAGAGCTACCAAGGGAGCTTCATTGATCTTTATGTTCTTGAATTCCTTCAAGACTTCAATCTTCTTTCGAAGACTTTCTAGCTCTAAAGACAAGAGCTTCTCTTTCAACTCCAAAGACTGGAGGTCTTCCATCTCTACCTGTCTAGGTGGAGGTCTCTCAATTCTCACTGGAAAAACTGACTGTATCGTTCTTTTGGAAAAGAATTCTGGAGTTTTCAAGGCTTTGACACTCACACTCCCCCCTTCTAAAAAAGAATTAGAAGAGAAGGCATAAGGGCTTCTCTTACCCTGTCTGCTATACTCGAAATGAGTATGAATTGCAGAACCAAAGTCCATCACTCAATTTATAGAAGCTGGAGGACACATAAGAGTGTGTTCAGCTACCTGTAAAGCTGCAATTTTTGTTAGTGCGATTCCAAGTGGAACGCTGTGGATCACTGCTTTTGAAAAGCATTGATGCTTAAAGTAGATCGTACTTAAAAGTACAGATGAATGGAGGATATGTAAAGACATATCACATTCAAATTGTTTCGGATGATTCCTGGATAAGGATCCGACTAGATTATCGTCATTGCAGACGTTGGAAGATGACGTCCGTTTAGGCCTCATCTGTTCGTCCCTATAGAATTTCTAAACTCACGAGTTAGAAAATCTGCAATGCAATTTTTTATTCCTTCAATATGTTCTATATCAAAAGAATAATGTGATAACTTCATTTGCCATCTAACATGTCTACCATGTGTAGAGTCTCCTTTTATTTCTGTTCTTCTGAAATAAGTTAAATTCTTATTATCAGTACGAACAATAAAATGTTCAGAAATAAGATAAATAGAAAATTTTTCTATTACCCTTATTACCGCTAATAACTCTTTTTCGTCCTTCCCCTCTCCCGCCACCATCTCCCTCTCTCCCGCCTCAGCCACCTCCCCTGTCCTGCCTCTCCCTCTCTCGCCACCACCTCCCCCCGTCCGACCCCTCCCTGTCTCGCCACCACCTCCCCCTGTTCGGCCCCTCCCTGTGCCGCCACCATTTCAGTGCGGTTTTGGTTTCAATCCAGTGACAATTTGGTTTCGCCACCACCGCCCCTCCCTGTCCCCAATACCACGTTAGATGTTGTAAGGGAAAAAATTACATAGAGTTAACTTGTCTTAAAATTATTTTACAAATATATATTAAAGAAAAGAATTTAATTAAAGCAGGGAACTGGTAGTTCCAAGAACAATTCTAGTTACATAGTGGTTTTGGATAGGAGGAACCATAACCAAATTTGGGGGATGGTTCCTATTCGATTATGGTCTCAGTTTTGGTTTGTTCATTTAGGGTGTGTTTGATTCATGGTGTTTGCCTCTTGGTACTAGAAATGTTGTGACTATGGTTCTTTCTTTGATTCACAAATGGAACTGACTCTTTGGTTTTTCGTGCAAGAAAACTTGAAATTATGAGAACAAAAAATCCAATTGTCTTAGACTCTTAGTGAATAGTGATACCAATGAATGTTAATTATTTAATGTTCTATTTCTTGTATAAGGTTCGAAAACTCAAACTGAGTAGTTATTCTTATTTTTTGTAGTGAGTATGGAATCATCAACAAGTGCAGCTGCTTGTCCTCTAAGTGGCAGTGGCAGTGGTAGTTATGGCACCGGCACTAGTAATGCAATTGGTAATCGGTTTTCTAGTCCAGCATATAACTACAGACCCCCAGCTTCTAAGGATCCAGGATGGAATTGGGGTTTGACAAAATCTAAAATAGATAATATGTCAGTATTTTGTATATTATGTGGTCATGTTTCTACCAGCGGAATAACAAGATACAAGGACCATTTAATGGGAAGAAGCGGAAATGTGGCAACTTGCAAGAATGCAACCGAAAAAATAAAAAATAATAATTTATGATTATGTGCACAATACATCTAAGAAGAAGGCCGAAAAGATTTCATTTCCATATCGAGGAGAAGTTTCTACTATGGAAGGTAACATAGTGACAAGCACCCAATGTTCATCATCTTCATCGTCATTTGGCTTAGGACCATCGCTTTCGAAGGGACCCATGGATTCATTTGTGCGTTCATCGCCAGACTCACTACGACAAGCTACATTAGAAAATCGATATAAGAAAGAAGAAAGAGAACGAGTATGCTTATCAGGTGGATGTATTAAAATGGAATCCCTTTTAATGTTGTGAGATCCCCTAGCTTTAAAGCGATGGTAAATGATATCAGGTAGTTTGGACCTAGAATGAAGGTTCCATCATACCATGAAGTAAGAGAAACATTCTTGGAGAAGGAAGTAGGAAGAATAAGAGAGTTTACAAATGGATTTAGAAAGCATTGGGCTACTTATGGATGTTCTATTATGTCAGATGGATGGACAGATAGAAAACAGAGAACACTAATAAATTTTTTAGTGCATTGTCCTCAAGGTACAGTTTTTCTTAAGTCCATTGATGCATCCCATGAAGTAAAGGATGCAAATAAATTATATACATTGTTAAAAGAAGTAATCTTAGCTCCGCCCATGTAAGGGATCACCCTTGCATTGTCGGTCCCAAGCCTGGATAAAGGAGGAGGGTTGTGTTAGGCTTCCGACAACCAGCGTAAAACTTCGTCGGATTTCTACAACATGGATTACAAAAATTATGAGCATTGCTTTGGGGCGTCCCCGCCTATCGACGTGCTGCAGAGCCCGAATGCAGTAAGAAGTAAGCAAGGGCCACTACATTTTCGCCCGAATGTAGTGAATCAATTGTAGAGAGGGTTCCCACATCATGGACGGGTGTCGGTAAAGAAGTTAGTCCCACTACATTGCTGCCCGAATGTAGTGAAAAATTTTCAGAGAGGGTCTTCACATTTTGATTATGGACGGATGCGGGGGGTAAGGAAGCTAGTCCTAGATAATAAGATTCGTATTGGTTCTTGGAATATCGGAACATTATCGGGTAAGCTAATGGAGGTGGTAGATACTACGATTCGGAGAAAGATTCATATTCTATGTTTACAAGAGACAAAATGGGTTAGAGAAAAAGCAAAGGAGATAGAGGATACATGTTTTAAATTATGGTACTCAGGTAAAGAAAAGGCCCGAAACGGAGTTGGTATTATCATAAATAAAGATTTAAAGGAGAGTGTAGTAGACATACAACGATATAGAGACCGAATCATGACATTGAAATTAGTGTTAGGAGCAGAGGTTTTGAATATAGTTTGTGCTTACGCACCCCAAGTAGGACTAGAAGATAGTATAAAGGCAGTTTTTTGGGAAGAGTTAGATAAGGTGTTTCAAAAGATTCCACAAAGGAAGATGATTTGTTTAGGAGGAGATTTAAATGGACATGTCGGTAAAGAGGCATTAGGATATCAAGGGATTCATGGAAACTTTGGTTATGGGGATATAAACGAGGAAGGTAGGGAGATTTTAAATTTTGCTATGTCATTTGATCTCTTTATAGTCAATACAATCTTCAAAAAACGAGATGAGCATTTAATTACTTATAAGAGTGGCTTATCACAAACACAAATTGATTACTTTATTTGTAGAAAAAAAGATAGAGTGTGTTGTAAAGATTGTAAGGTAATTCCTGGAGAAAGCTTAACCACCCAACATCGACTTTTAGTTATGGATTTACAAATAAAAAAATGGACAAAGAAGAAAAGAGTGCATCGAGCTATTCGGACTAAATGGTGGAACCTCAAAAGCGAGAAAGAAGATATATTTAAACAGAAAGTCCTTCAAGGAGATGTTTGGAATTATGTTGGCATACCCTGTGATATGTGGAGACATGTATGATGGTGCAAAAACATGTGTGAGGACTCATGAAGGAACGACAGACTTCTTTGAAGTTAATATTGGGTTACATCAAGGATCAACTTTAAGTCCATACTTATTTATAATGGTGATGGATGAGTTAACAAAACATATTCAAGATGAAATACCTTAGTGTATGTTATTTGAAGATGACATTGTATTAGTGGAGGAGTCTAAGGAAAAAGTTAATAGAAAATTGAAACTATGGAGAGAAACATTAGAAAGCAAAGGCCTCCAACTTAGTAGAACAAAGACATAATATATGGAATGTAAGTTTGATCATTTGGCTACTTCAGTGGACATAGAAATTAAAATTGGCACACATTGCATCTCCCAAAAGGAAAGTTTTAAATACCTAGGGTCAATTTTTCAAAGTGATGGAAGAATTGATGGAGATGTTACACATAGAATTAATTCTGGTTGGTTAAAATGGAGAGGAGCATCAGGTATTCTTTGTGATAAGAAGATACTATTAAAATTAAAAGGTAAATATTATAGAGCAGCAATTAGGCCTGCCATGTTTTATGGTTCTGAGTGTTGGGCAGTTAATCATCAACATGTACAAAAGATGTTTGTGACAGAAATGAAGATGTTGAGATGGATGAGTGGTCATACAAGAAAAGACCGTATACATAATGAGGTTATTAGAAACAAATTAGGAGTGGCACCAATAGAGGATAAAATAAGAGAACATCGTTTAAGATGGTTTGGACATATAGAAAGAAGATCAAAAGAAGAACCTGTAAGAAGGTTAGAAAAACTAAATTTGGAAAGTATTAAAAGAGGTAGAGGACGACCACAAAAGTGTTGAAAAGAAACAATAAAGAATGATCTAGCTTATTGGGAGTTAACTGCTAACATGGCACACGATAGGGATCTGTGGAAACAAAGAATCCATGTAGCCGACCCCGTCTAGTATGGGAAAAGGCTTAGTTGTTGTTGTTTGTTGTTGTTGTTGTTGTTAAAAGAAGTAATCTTAGAGGTTAGAGAGAAGAATGTTGTGCAGGTGGTTACAGATAATGCAGCAAATTATGTTGCAGCTGGTAGAATGTTGATGGCTGAATTTAATCATTTGTTTTGGACACCATGTGCTGCACATTGTATAGATTTGATGCTTGAAGATATTGGAGAGACAAAAAGACTAAAAGGCATCTTCAGCAGGGCAAAGAAGCTAGTGACATTTATGAATGCTCATTGTCAAATATTGTATATGATGAGACATTTTACAGGAGGAAAATACATACATAGACCGGCTGTGACCCGTTTTGCTACTAGATTCTTAACTCTGAACAGTTTGTGGCAGGGAAAAGAAGCTCTAAGATCGATGGTTATTTCTGAACAATGGGAGAAATGCCCTTTATCAGATAGTATTGAAGGAAAGCAATCTAAGGCAATAATTTTGCAACTTAGATTTTGGAAGGACATTAGTTTTTCACTTAGAGCAATGGGTCATTTAGTAGATGTTTTACGTATGGTCGACAGTGATGAGAAACCAGCCATGGGCTACATCTATGAGAAGATGGATCGTGTAAAGGAACAAATAAAGGTGCGTAAATATTTCAATTTTATGTGTTATTTGTTAATCTTTACTTATTAATCTTATAAATTAATAACATTTCACTTCTTGTTTTATAGGTTAATATGAAAAACAAAGAAGAGCAATATGCTTTTATTTGGGAGATCATAGACAAAAGATGGGACAGGCAAATGCATAAGCCATTACATGTTGCTGCATTGTATCTGAATCCAGGGTTGTATTATAATTATGATGGGATAGAATCTAATGTTGAGATTAAAGGTGGTTTGTTGCAGGTTATAGCTATACTTGTACGAAGTAAGGAAGAACAACAACAAGTGAGTCATCAACTTATAAGTTATCGAAGTGCATCAAGTTGTTTTGGACTAGAATTAGCTATAAGTTCGAGGAAAAAATATGCACCAGGTAATTAATTACAGCAACTTTGCTTTCTTAATTATTTCATTATAAGGTTATTGAATATGATTAACTTATTTTTACACATGATTTTTAACTTTTTGTAATAGCTGAATGGTGGATGACCTTTGGTTATGGATGCTCTGAATTGCAAAGTTTTGCTATACGGGTTTTGAGCCTTACTTATAGTGCTACCCCATGTGAGCGCAACTGGAGTACCTTTGAAATGGTAAGAAATTAAGAATTATGCTTTTTATTTACATTATAAATAAATGAAAGTTTTTTTATTGAGTTAACAACTTACCTAAATTCTTTCTCTTATCTTAGATTCATACGAAGAAAAGGAATAGATTATTGCATCAAAAGCTTAACGATTTAGCTTTTGTGCAATATAACGAAAAGCTCAAAAGAAGGTACGAATAAAGAAAATCTAATGGAGCAAATTTTGACCCCATCATGTTGGCATCGGTTGAAGATCATGATGAATATCCTACTGATGATGAGTTCGTTGGTGACGATGATTCTCTTACTTGGAGAAATGTCGATATGACAACCGAATCATCAAGAGCAGGTGCTACTGCTGTTTATACAAGGTCGAGGACACGAAAGCGACAAAGAAGGCAAAGCAAAGGGAAGGATAAGATGCCTATGAAAGATGAAGAAGAATTTAATTTTGAAGAAACAGATGAAGAGGAAGAGGAAGAGGAAATAGAAGAATACGAATCTTTTTCTGAAAATGAATGACCATGACCTAAACAATTAAGTGTGAGACTGATTGTAAATTTGTAATTGAATTTTGATGGATGTTATGTACTTTTTGAATTAGCTTAGCATTTATGTACTTTTGATGGATGCATAAGCATAACATGTACAATCTTTAAAGATGCTTTCTAAGGCTACTTTCGATACTTTATTGCAAATTATTGTTCAATGAAATTGTCATTGTCTTTGATTAGTGGGTAAGTATGATCAAAATAATGTAATATGTTATATGTAGTTGCAACTTGCAAGTGATCGTGTTTTTTATAGTTTGTTATTCGACTTGTATTAAGCATTGAAAGTGATGGCACATTCGTTATCTTCTGTTGTAGGTGATCATCAAGTCGATATGGTTAATATATAGTTCGGACATTAAAGCAAAAATGAAAGGCAAAAGAAGATTAGAAACTCCTATCACCAACATGTTCAACAGTTGAAATAATGAGAGATTAAGGCAATAGCACCTGCACAGACATATCAAATCCATATGAGATTCCCAGATGTTCCTGAATTTGTTGGATAGTATATGGAATGCACCATTCTGGGATAATAACTTAACCCATGTTATTAACCGAGAACGGTGCATTCCATATACTATCCAACAAATTTAGGAACATCTGAGAATCTCGTGTGGATTTGATATGTCTGTGCAGGTGCATTGCCTTAATCTCTCATTATTTCAACTGTTGAACATGTTGGTGATAGGAGTTTCTAATCTTCTTTTGCCTTTCATTTTTGCTTTAATGTCCGAACTTTCATGTACCTGGGTCATACTACAAATAATATGGGCTAAAAAGTATGTGGCATTCCTCCTTTACTAGTTTTTCATGTTCATTAGTGAGTGTTTTGCTCATTCATTTATTAAAGAACTGGTTATGGTTTTTGATATTTCTTAGAAGTTAGAAAACCTATTATATATATATATAATTTTTTAATCATAAATAAAAGTGTACCACTAAATCCGCTATATCCCCGCTACCGCTATATAAGGGTCAACCGCTAACAACCCGCTAACCGCTATTGACAACATAGATGGTGCATGATAAACAACTTACACACACAAAAAAGGAAAGAAATGAAGGGCCTTTGATGAGTGGATAAACGTTTTAAGACGCTTCTGGATACTTAGTATAGTCTTTTGCCTTTTTGGCACAAGGATAGCTATTTAGGAATGTTATGTAGATTGTTTAGTTTGAAGAATATATATTATCAATCTACGCCAGAAAATAATCCGAAATTTTGCTAATAGCCAACTGAATCACAGCTCTACAAAAGCTAAAAAACCAAAAGGTGGACGTGAAAGCCATGAATTCCATCGTCTAATTGATTAACCGTTTTCTGAGACCAGAATAGCCAATATTTACGTATATAACCAACAAGAGTAAACGGCCAGTATCATCAAAGGAGACGGTTGACCAACGTCTTTCAATTCACGATCATAAGCGATAGGTTCTCAGGTTTGAATCCCAAATATGAGCGTCCACATCTTCCTCATCAACCAAGAGCACAAAAAACTAGATAAAGAGAACACAAATGAAAGAAAACCAACAAAAACAAACCCTAGGTCTCAATTCTCCCCAAGATCAACAACCACCAACAGAACGGTACACGTTCAATCAAAAAGAATGAGACGAGAAGTAGAAAGAAAAACAACCGGGGACGTACCAATTGGAACTTGTTGCTGCATCCTGGGGTTTTGGGGATGGCGTCGTCGTCGTTCCAAACGTCGTCAGCCAGGGAGAGCCTGGAAAACAGGATAAAGCAATGCACGACAAGGAGAAGGGATTGGGCAGAAGTCATGGATTCCCTCTCTCGCTCTTCCTTCGCGAACCTCCCTCGCCAAACCTCCTCCCTCTATCTCTCACTGATCGATCGGAATCTCGCGTTTCTCTGCGGCTTTACCTTCCCGAATTCGCTTCTGCCGTTCCCCGTTTGGTCGGATTGCCGGATGAATCGCGGTAAACGCTTTATGTCTCCGACAGTTTCACGGTATACGGATTTTCACTCGTTTTTCAATAAAACCAGCCACGGGATGGTCGGAAAGATAAAGAGGGTCCGGCTTCCAAACGGGCTTTTCTCCGTTCAAGCGATAGTAGCAATAACTAACTAAGCAAGAAGAGAGAGAATCCGGCTCCACAAATGCTTCGAAACGGGCAGTCCCTCTTTGATACTTTTGCGTCTCAAGGACTTTCTTTTTTAATAAAAGGGGGCTACGCACTGTCTAATAATCATCGTGAGTAGGTGAACTCACACGCACTCCCATTACATCGTAATGAAGTAAGGGGTTCAATGCTGGGAGAGCTGTAAGTAGGGATGGCAACAGGGTGGAGCCGTTTTTTCCGTGCACTCGCACCCACCTCGCCCCACAGGTTTCAGGGATCAAATTCTATAGTCACTCAGGTACAACCGCCCCGCTCCACCGCATCCCACTTCTACTTACAATTTTTTTTAAAAAATCAGTTAACATTATATATTTTACATAAAATATAAATATATTCTATCATATTCCATATTATTAAACTAAAAATGATTTTATATATAGTATGCTTATGTACTTATATTCATATAAAATATATATGCATGTAAAATATAAATTTAGTATATATTCAAAAACATATATGCATCATGCATGAATATTTCTTATAAAACAAATGCAGGTGTGCACACGTGCGCATGCACACTGCGCACACATGCGCACACGCACACATGCGCACACACACACACACACATATATATATATATATATATATAGGGACATGAAGGGACAGGTTAACCTTAAACCCTACCTTGCCCTAATCCGTCCTGCTTTTGGGTCTTCTTTGCCTTGTCCTGTCTTACAACTGGATGGTTTTTTTCGTTAAGAAATCATTTCATGTAGGGGTGGGATGAACAGAGATTGTCATCCCTTGCTGCAATAGTTACTTCTTATTAAAAGATACTGATGCTCTTTTCTTTATATTAGTGTCTTCTATGAGAGCGTTATCTACCCAATTTCTTTGGGTTGGTTTGATTGAAATGGAAAGCCTTCAAATATACCATTTCAGTTGTGCCTATTGATGGTGCATAATAAGCCCACTAAGATTTTATATAAACACTATGCGAGACGCAAAAAAGTAATATATGCATAAGACCATTAGCCTTTTATCTTTATTTATTTTTATAGTTTTCATAAGTTTTTTATTCTCTTTTCAAGCATTTTTTTTTAAATAAGTACTCAAAGGCTTGTTATATCCACTAAAGTAATCTGGATTAAGTCCAGAGCAACATAAAAAAGGAGAAGAAGGAAATATTGATTTCAGGAAAGTGGATTGGGCATGGTTCAAACATCCATTAAGTTTGCATCTTCCAACTCAACTTTTACAATAGATCCGGCTCCAGAACATGCTTTAGAATGGGCTTTTTCTCTATTTGTTGTGTTGTATGGAATTTGCTTTACTATTTTCAAAATGAAACGCTATTAACAACAACTAAGTGAAAAGAGAGAAGATCCCGTTTTGGGATGGGCTTTTTCTTTGTCGTTCCTTTTGGTTTCTAACAAGTAGCGTCATAGTACCCATACCTTACACCCTATTTTTCTCCTTAACTAGAAAATCACATTTAGAGTCACCTAGTGGTTGGTTGACATGGAAGTGGAGAAATAGAGCACTCTTCAAAAAGGGCTTCCAAGACCCAAAGAGAAAAGTGGAAATCTTGGTAGGTTATCATGCGGACATCAAGTACCAAGATCCTCCAACTACACGGCGGATCACTAGGTCCATCACGAAACAGTTGTCAACACTAGTAGGGTTGGTCCAAGCCAACTTGAGGACCCACAAGGTGGCATAAGCTGAACGTTATGAGTTCGACATCTCAAGGCGTGTATATGGTTTTAGGCTCAAAATTTATAAAACAAAGGAAAAAAGAAGGCCGAGCTAAATATGACTGGTTCCGGTTCTGGTTTGGGTTTAAGTTTGTAATGAAAATATTAAAATTTTATATTTTTAAAGAAAATTTTAAAAATTTATGGAAACATAGGCTTCGAGCCACTAGTTTAAGGTTCATAAAAGGTGAAACTGGAATTGAATTGGATGGCCTCCTGTTCTTAATTTGGCATCTAGGTTCATCTTGAAACTTCAATTGGAGTTGGGAAGCTCCAATTGATCAACCACCATCCTTAACTTAACACCTATCATTTAATTAACTGTCGACTTAATTAGGTATTAATCTCCTTAGCAATCATCCTTGGAAGTCACCTAACCTCATTACTCTACCTTCGGTGATGTCCAACATCTCTTTTGATTTTTCATGTTATTTATTTTGTATTATTGCTACTTAATATATGTTTGGTGTTGTAACCTAGTTTAAGGGGTTGTCTTGAGCATAAATAGGGCTTCATTGAAAGAAATCAACAACTCGTTTTTACTCTCAGTTTCTCTCATATGAATTGCATAGGATTCAATAATTTTTATCACTTGATGGTTTTCTTGAGTATAGTGAGTAAACTCTTATCATTCCAACAATTCACTGGAGTGTGGCAAGTTATTATCACTGAGCATCTTATTACTTTCATCTTTAGAGTCTTGGGACTCTACTGAGTTGATTGCATTATCTTGATGCTTTCATTGACATTTTTAGGTGTTCAGAACCGTCTTTACGTGGCGGATTTCCTTATCGCACAAGATTGTTGTATGACAAATAATTTTTCATATGTTAATTTGATACTTATCGTCTTTGTTTTCATCCTCCCGCAGACCCTTCTTCCCAAACATCATTTTGTACATTTTTTATTTCCTCCCTGATTCACACAAAACCCACCCACTCCACACTTCAAGAACATGTCCAACTTGGAATATGATACTCCATACTGCAAAGGACAAGCTTGGGAACCCCAAGGCTTGCCCGCCGACCAAGCCATGATCCTTGGCCTCCAACGACAGCAAAAAAGCATCCAACGGCAATAGGAAACCATGGTTGCCCAACTTGTGGAGATATCCCATACCTTTGAAAGGATAAATAGAGATTCTTCACTTGAGGAAGGACACGATCTTGGCCACTAACAGGATCAATAACCTACATGGGTCCCTAATCGACCCCGTGTAATGGGCGATCAACCCATCAAAATCAAAATTTCACCGTTTTCAAGTTCTAGTTCACCGAATGACTATTTGATTTGGATACAAAAAGTGGACACCATATTTGAGTTCTATCACTATTCTTAAAATAAAAAGTGGTAACTTACAATCTTGGAATTCATGGGGTATACTTCACTTTGGTAGAAAAACCCTTAGAGAGCAGCGACGCTAGGACGGGGAGCAAGAAGTTAATAGTTAAGAATTAATGAAGCGACTTATGCAACGACGATTCATGCATGATTATTGTTGTCAAGAGTTCTTAGTGTAGAAGACTACACTAAAGAGTTTGAAACACTAATGATGAGATGCACAATATTGGAAGTGCGTGAGCAAACCATTATGCGTTACATAGGGAGACTACATGCCGAGATCACGAATTTGTCGTATCTCTAACCCTTGAATGAGTTGAAAGATGCGATTAAGTTGGTTGCGACAATTGAGTACCAAAGAAAATGCACTAACAAGTCTACACCTTTGAAGAATCCCAACTTAAGGCCCGACCCCAATAACCCCTCAAAACCAATAGATAACAAGTTTAAGACACTTTTAGTATTCAAACCTGCCAAACCAATAGAGGCAGGTCTTTCTTCTTCTAGGAGCTGAGACATCAAGTGCTTGGGATAAGGAATATCACTTCCTAATATCAAAACAAAAAGATAATGATCCTAAAAGGAGAATCGAATGAGGTTACAATGAGGATGAATTTGACTGTGAAGAGGAGACAACCACTACCTATGATGATTTAGTATGGGCAGATGATGGCCCACTCTTTGTGGTGCACCGAGCACTAAGCTCCCTAGCTTAGGACCATCCAAAGTAGTAAAAAGGCAAGGTATGTTTGATAATCATTGATGGGAGAAGTTGCACGAAGGTGACTTCCACAAAAATGGTGAAAAAACTAAACCTAAATGCCACCACACATCCATGGTCGTATTACCCTAAATGGTTAACTAACGATGGCTCCCTCAAGGTAGACCAAATGGTTAAAGTATCATTTTTACTATGCATTATCATGACCAAGCATTGTGAGATGTCCTACCCATGGATGCTACCCACCTTTTACTTCGATGATTGTGGTACTATGACAAACATTTCATGCATGACGGTAGGCATAATACGTACTCGTTCACTCAAAAAGAAGAGAAACATCAAACTTGTGCCCTCACTTTGGGTAGTATAAGGCCACGACGTGCCCTACCTAAGGGAAACTTGCATATCTCAAGAGGCGAAATAGAGATCGCAATCCATCAAACCCAACCTGTGTACATCTAATACACCAAGAAAGAGTGTAATGATGGGCCGATTATACCCCCACTAATCGTGTCCCAACTGGTTGGTGAATTCAAAGATGTTTTTCTCAATGACATTCCTACAAGATTATCATCCTTGAGAGGTATTGAGCATAATATTGATTTAATTTCAGGGATCGTGATCCCCAACCGGTTGACATACCGAAGCAGTCTGAAAGAAGCCAATGAATTACTTGATAAAGGATTCATTCGTGAGTCGTTAGTCCATGCGCGGTACTAGCTCTCCTAGTTCCCAAGAAGGATGGGATACTTCGCATGTGTATGGACAGTCGGGTTGTCAACAAAATCACCATAAAGTATTGACATCCCATCCCTTGACTAGATGACATGTTGGATGAAGTGAATTGTGTTACCATCTTCTATAAAATTGATTTGAAAAACGAGTATCACTAGATCTGGATGTGTGAAGGGGATGAATAGAAAGCTGCATTCCAAACTCGGTATGGGTTGTATGATTGGTTGGTCATGCTATTTGGCCTCACTAACGCTCCCAACACATTCATGAGACTCGTGAACTAGGCAAAATTGTGGTCATATACTTTGATGACGCACCCCAAGTAGGACTAGAAGATAGTATAAAGACAGTTTTTTGGGAAGAGTTAGACAGTGTTTCAAAAGATTCTACAAAGGGAGATGATTTGTTTAGGAAGAGATTTAAATGGACATGTCGGTAAAGAGGCATTAGGATATCAAGGGATTCATGGAAACTTTGGTTTTGGGGATATAAATGAGGAAGGTAGGAAGATTTTAAATTTTGCTATGTCATTTGATCTCTTTATAGTCAATACAATCTTCAAAAAACGAGATGAACATTTAATTACTTATAAGAGTGGCTTATCATAAACACAAATTGATTACTTTATTTATAGAAAAAAAGATAGAGTGTGTTGTAAAGAATGCAAGGTAATTCCAGGAGAAAGCTTAATCTCTCAACATCGACTTTTAGTTATGGATTTACAAATAAAAAAAATAGACAAAGAAGAAAAGAGTGCATCGAGCTATTCGGACTAAATGGTGGAACCTCAAAAGCGAGAAAGAAGATATATTTAAACAGAAAGTCCTTCAAGGAGATGTTTGGAATTATGTTAGTACACCCTATGATATGTGGAACAATATGGCTATACATATTAGGAAAGTGGTGAAAGATGTGTTAGGGGTATCTAAGGGAGGTGTACTAGTACAAAAAGAAGCTTGGTGGTGGAGTGAAGTAGTGCAAAACAAAATCAAGGCAAAGAGGGCATGTTACAAATTACATTATGTTAAGAAAACTAGTGAAACTTTAGAGGCTTATAAGAAACTAAAGAAGGAAGCGAAAAAGGCCGTGAGTGAAGCAAAAGCTAAAATTTGGGAGGACTTATATAAAAAAACTCAACTCAAAAGAGGGTAAAAAAGAGATTTTTAAGATAGCTAGGGCTAGAGATAATAAAATTAAAGATCTTAATTATGTTAGATGCATCAAAGACGAGGATGAAAAAATTCTAGTAGCAAATGATCATATAAGAAATAGATAAAAAAAACTATTTTTATAATATTTTTAATGAAAATAAAGATGTTAGTATTAGTTTAGGAGATTTAGCCAAGTCAAAAAAGTATATAAACCACAATTTCTACCGACGTATTCAAAAGAATGAAGTCAAAGAGGCTCTTAAACATATGAAGAGTGGTAAATCGGTAGGACCATATAATATTCCTATAGAAGTTTGGAAAATACTAGGAGAAATAGGAATTACTTGGCTCACAAGAATATTTAATGAAATATGGAAAAACCAAAAGATGCCCGAGGAATGGAGAGCAAGTACACTTATACCCATATATAAGAACAAGGGAGACATTCAAAATTGTGTGAATTATCGAGGTATCAAGTTAATGAGTCAGACTATGAAATTATGAGAAAGAATTATCGAACGTAGGTTAAGATAAGTATCAAGTACAACAGAGAACCAATTTGGATTTATACCAGGCAGATCTACTATTAAAGCGATTCACCTTTTGAGACGTCTTATGGAACATTTTAGAGCAAAAAAGAAAGACCTTCACATGATATTTATTGATCTAGAAAAAGCTTATGATAGGGTACCGAGGGAGGTTCTTTGGAGAACTTTGGAAAAAAGAGGTATCCCATTGACATATATTAACCTTATAAGAGACATGTATGATGGTGCAAAAACATGTGTGAGGACTCATGAAGGAACGACAGACTTCTTTGAAGTTAATATTGGGTTACATCAAGGATCAACTTTAAGTCCATACTTATTTATAATGGTGATGGATGAGTTAACAAAACATATTCAAGATGAAGTACCTTGGTGTATGTTATTTGAAGATGACATTGTATTAGTGGAGGAGTCTAAGGAAAAAGTTAATAGAAAATTGAAACTATGGAGAGAAACATTAGAAAGCAAAGGCCTCCAACTTAGTAGAACAAAGACATAATATATGGAATGTAAGTTTGATAATTTGGCTACTTCAGTGGACATAGAAATTAAAATTGGCACACATTGCATCTCCCAAAAGGAAAGTTTTAAATACCTAGGGTCAATTTTTCAAAGTGATGGAAGAATTGATGGAGATGTTACACATAGAATTAATTCTGGTTGGTTAAAATGGAGAGGAGCATCAGGTATTCTTTGTGATAAGAAGATACTATTAAAATTAAAAGGTAAATATTATAGAGCAGCAATTAGGCCTGCCATGTTTTATGGTTCTGAGTGTTGGGCAGTTAATCATCAACATGTACAAAAGATGTTTGTGACAGAAATGAAGATGTTGAGATGGATGAGTGGTCATACAAGAAAAGACCGTATACATAATGAGGTTATTAGAAACAAATTAGGAGTGGCACCAATAGAGGATAAAATAAGAGAACATCGTTTAAGATGGTTTGGACATATAGAAAGAAGATCAAAAGAAGAACCTATAAGAAGGTTAGAAAAACTAAATTTGGAAAGTATTAAAAGAGGTAGAGGACGACCACAAAAGTGTTGAAAAGAAACAATAAAGAATGATCTAGCTTATTGGGAGTTAACTGCTAACATGGCACACGATAGGGATTTGTGGAAATAAAGAATCCATGTAGCCGACCCCGTCTAGTATGGGAAAAGGCTTAGTTGTTGTTGTTTGCATACTTCGATGACATTATGGTTTACAAGAGGAATATTGTTGAGCACCTATCTCACATTCGAGTTATCTTTTAAATACTCCGACTGCAATAACTATTTGAGAACCTAAAAAAATATCAATTATGCCAGCCCCGAGTCAGCTTCCTAGGATACATTGTATCCACACAAGGGGCAGAGGTTGACCTTGAAAAGATCAAGGCCATTAAAGATTGGCCGATTCTCTAAAAGATTAGTGGCGTATGATGTTTTCACGAACTTGCTTCATTCTACCGCAAGTGCATTAAGAACTTTAGTAACGTTGTGGCATCACTCACGAATTTACTAAAAAAGAATTAGGAATTTCGCTAGACCCATATCGCCCAACACACCTTTAAGGAGATTAAAAGATTAATGTGCTCAACCCCAATACTTTCATTGCCCAACTTTGGCCAAACTTTTGAAACATAGTGTGATGCATCAGGTACAAGGATTGGTGATGTCCTCCCTTAAGAAGGTTGTACTGTAGCATAACTCAAAGGAGTAACCCTAAATTATTCTATCTATGACAAAGAGTTTTACGCACTAATCCAAGCCCTATAGACACTGCAACACTATCTCTTCCCTAAGGAGTTTGTTATCCACACTGACCATGAACCTTTAAGATTTTTACAAGCACAAGCCAAGCTCAACAAACGTCATGCCAAGTGGGTGGAGTACTTGCAGATTTTGCCTTACGCCATCATATATAAGAAGGGCAACACCAATATGTTGGCCGATGCAGTATCCCGATGACATACTCTCCTTACCAAAGTAGGAACTCAGTACTTTGGTTTTGTGCATCGCATGGAGATATATCCAACTGACAATGAGTTTGTTCCTCATGTCTTAAACAACCCGACCTCAATCTTAAGCTATCACATTGAGGATGATTTCCTATTTCGATATAGAAAACTATGTTTCTCAGAAGCTACATGGAGGAACTCCTAGTGAGAGAGACACATGCCAGATGAATAATTGTCCACCTTGGAAAACAATAGACCTTAGATGTCATGAAATAACGCTTTTATTGGTCAAACATGCGCATGATTGTACATTGAGTAGTCGATCACTGCTCCAACTGCAAACGAGCTAAGAGCTAAGAGGCAGTGTTATAAGGCTCTTACCTTCCCCTCCCAATTTCCAATGGTCCATGGGAGGATGTCAACATGAATTTTGTTCTTCACTTTCCACGGACTGCTCGAGGCAAAGACTCTATTTTTGTAATTATTGATCATTTCTATAAAATGGCCTACTTTGTCCTATGTAGAAAAATGGATGCTACTGCTCACATCACTAAGGTCTTCTTCAAAGAGATTGTTTGACTCCATGGGGTTCCCAAGTCCATCATATTTGATAGAGATCTCAAATTCTTAAACCATTTATGGCGCACCTTGTGGAAGCAGATTGACACAAAGCTTCTTTTAAGTACCACCTATCATCCCCAAATGGAAGAACAAACCGAAGTTGTCAACCGTACTCTAAGGGCTCTTCTCCATGCTATCATACCACATAACCCAAAAAAGTGGAAGGATTGTTTTGCTTGGGTTGAATTCGCCTACAATCCGGTTGTATAAAATACCACTGGGACTATTCCTTTCAAGATTGTCTATGATTATAATTCACTTACACCATTAAATTTGGCCACGCTACCGATGTCTAGTATTGTCGATTCAGTGGGTGAAAAAGTTGTCATGAACTTTCAACAATTACATGAACAAGTATGACGACATATTGAATAATACTCACAGTTCTATAACCATGTTGTCAACCACAAGAAAAGACCATTAAGTTTCAACCAGGAGACCGGGTGTGAGTACACTTATGCAAAGAACACTTTCCACACCTATGCACTTCCAAATTCTCACCCCTGCTGCGGGACCCTCCAAAGTCCATACCCAAATGAATGACAATACCTATCAACCGGATCTACCTGAGGGTTACAACATATATCCCTCTTTCAATGTGTGGGACCTAAGTCCCTACTTAGAGGTCCTCACTTGGACAAATCTTTCATTATCCTGAGGTGATGATGCGGACATCAAGTACTAGAATCCTTCAACCGCATGACGGATCACTATGTCCATGACAACAATTGCCATCACTAGTAGGGTTGGCCCAAGCCAACTTGAGGACCCACCAGTTGGAATCATCAAGGTTCATCTGAAAACTTCAATTGGCGCCTACCAGCTCCAACTAATCAACCACCAGCCTTAAATTAACACCTGTTATTTTGTCAATTGTAGATTTAATTAGGCATTAATCTCCTCTGCAATCATCCTTGGAAGGTGCCTAACCTCAATACTCAGCCTTGAGTGATGCCCATCATGTTGTTTTGATTCCTAGTGTTATTTATTTTACATTATTGCTACTTAATATATGTTTGGTAGAGTAACCTAGTTAAACCGATTGTTTTGAGCATAAATAAACCTCTATTGAAAGAAATCAACAATTGGTTTTTGCTCTCATTTTTCTCTCATAGAATTGCATAGGATTTAGTAACTCTTATCAATCCAGGGTTTCCTTGAGTGTGACGAGTGCACTCTTATCATTCCAACAACTCATTGGAGTGTGGCAAGTTAATATCACTGAGCATATTATTACTTTCATCTTTAGAGTCTTGGGACTGCACCGAGTTGATTGCATCAAGTTGTCTGAACATCTCTCTAATGCAATATATAATGTTGAATCTCTCTTCAACATGAAACATAAACCAAGTATTGTGAAATGGGTACTTTCTAGCAAGAACCAATGGTTGTGCTCAAGAGCGTCCTACATAAGTTGGATGTGGAGGGTTGGTGAGGGATCACAAGGGGCAGTCGTTATGTGGATTTTCTAAATACCCAGGGAACTGCACAACCCTTGTTGCTGAACTATGGAGAATAGCACTAGGCATTAAATTGGTATGAAAATTTGGTCTTAGAGTGATGATTGTGGAGAGTGATGCAACATAAGCAGTTAAGCTCATTAGTAGTAGGCAGGTTCAAGATGTTGGAAGTGGTAATAAGGTTTGTGGTTATGAGAGTGGCAAGTTAAAATACATTATATTCCAAGAGATGGGAACCAATGTGCATACTAGCTTGCAAAATTTAGTCTCAAGAGATCAGAGCATAGTTTTGAAAATGAAACACTATCATTTCCACTGAATGCCTTACTACAAAGACCACACACAGCCCAAAGAAGAGCCGTGTTAAAGAGAGAGTAGATGGGCATGTGCCCCGTGCTTGTATAAAAAAAACCCGTTGTAACAGTAGACATGAAAATTTTTACTCCGAAGTTTATGAAAACTTAAAATGAAACTTTTTTATATAAGCTTGTGCGAGCGTGCCAGCTAGTTTGCAAAACTAGCAAAGATTTTGAAAAAAAATTAGACTTCTTAGGCGATTGTAGGCAAGTGGGATCTTTTCACTCAAACCTTCTTCAACCGATGCTCAAGGGTCAATTTTGAGCGCTTAGAAACTTCAATTTTGCAGCAAGTGTAACTCCATTCTACGTGAACAAGTGTTTTTGAAAGGATTTTGAGTTGTGTACTTTGATTCAATATCTGAAATGTACAAGCTGCTGAAAAACAGGGAATTCTATTTTTAGAGCTTGTTTCTAAAAGAGATTTAAATACGTTATAGGTCTCCAAAAATCTTCAAAATTTTACTAGACCAATCTGGTAGTATGGAGAGCCTGTAGCCTTTTATAAATATGAATTTGGAGCAGTATTGAATCAGAATTAAATACTTGAATCAGACTTTGACTCACTCACTCAGAAAAGTTCTGTTTCAGAAATATAGAGACTCAAAGATGAGCCAGTATCTCCCTACTCAGAACTTCGATTTTAATAATTTTGACATTGTTGGAAATTTATGGATGTTAGCTTTCCAATGCATCAAAAATTAAATTGATTGGATTCTTGTGGACAGAGATATGAGACTTTTACCCAACCTCTGTTTTTAAGAAATCCGACTGTGCAACAGAAGTGCAGAAACTGAGTCGGTCTTTATCCAATTTTATTACGTGGCTGCACGGTCCTAAAAATCTTGTTAATTTTATTTAGAGTGACCTGATGTGTGTGGAGTAAGTGTGTCAACTTTCAATCTAATCGGAATAAGCATCAAGAAATTCAAATTGCAACAGACATATGTAGAGATGCTGAAATCCTATTTTCTGTTTTTATGAGTGTAATGATGCAAACTCACACGAATTCAAAATGCAACAACTCTTCAATCCTCAAAGCAAATTGCTGGAATATAAATGAATTGAAAGTATTTTATAGCTTAAGCATAGAGGGGATTAGAAGTATAGGACGATTATAGAATATATTGGGGGAGGAGCTTAATCAAACACTTATAGTGCAAGTGTGTGTTTAATGGTGATTCATCCACGAAATAAAACTTGCAGCAAATCTAACTATTATAACGTGGGGGAGATGAAACTTCATTTAATGAATCAAATGAAGAGAATTGAAATTGGGATTGAGCAAAAGAAGTCTTACACGATTTTGGAATGTAATCAAACCGAACTTTAAGAATGAAGTCGGCAAAGTCTTGGACGTCTTGCTTCAAACTCCCACGATCTCCCCTAGCTTCCCTCTTCTTCTTCACCCTCTAATGGATGTTCCCTCTTGTTGGAACTCCTAGCTAACCTAGCACACAACCCTTTAGGCAGCCTCCCTTCTCTCTCTTTTCAAGATGACTCCAAGTTATCCAAGATTGGGATCCACGCCCCCCCACTTGGCCCCTTTTTAGAGGCCAAGGGGGGCTGGCTTCCAGCCCCTTCTATGGGGCGGATTGGACCAGCCCACTTGTAGGTTTAGATTCACTTCGGTCCACCTTGGTATGGTCCCCTTGGTGGCGCATTGGACCAGCCCCATGTGGGTTGGTCTTGGCTTTGACCAAGGCTCTTCCTTGGTTCTTCTTCAATCGGCTAGATCAAGTGCACCCTAGCTCGATCACTTGAGGCTTGCTTGATGCCACTTGGTTTAGCTGCACCTTTTTTTATTTTAAATGTATCTTGGACGGATGCATCTGGGCATGACCATGTTGACCGGCTCATCATTCCACCTTGGCTCGACTTGATCATTTGGCTAGCTTGACACAATGTACTTGGTTGAGCGTAGCTTGGTTCCTTCAAGATTCGTCCAAGCTTGTGCTTGGTTCTTGAATAATTCATGTGCCATCTCGATCTTGATTTCATATGGCTTGACCTCTTCTTGATGATCACGGCCTCAAGTCTAATCTCTAAGTCGATCTTTTGCTTGAATTGATGAGCTTGGTTTGATCTTGGGCAAGCTTGATTTTTCCCTTGACTTCCTATGGAATTGGACTTGGTCTTGATGAGATTTGAATCTGATTGAGCTGATCCCGTATCTTGATAAACTTTATCTTCTTTTCTGGGGATCGAGGCCTGGATTGTGTCTTTGCCTATTTCAAAACTCATGGGCTGCATTAATTCAAATTTAAAACCTTTATTTAAAGTATTTTCCCAAAAGATTTAAACTTTTAAAAAGTTGAGGGTTTTGAATTTAAAGGTTTACAAAGGCTTTAAATTGACTTTTGAAATCTAGGAGTTTTAAAAACATTTTAAATTTTGGGTGTTTACAGTAACCTCATCCGTCGTTATCCAAAAGCCTCTTTATGATATTCAAGAAGAAGAAAAAGGGGGGAAATAAAATAGTGAACATCAAGATCACATGTGTGATAGAAAAAACTGGATCATGCTTATTTATGCCATGCCTATTCATGTCCGTTCATTTTAATTTTAAATAATTTAAATATTTTTTAAAAATGATGAAGAACAATGGTATTACACTCATACCCCAAAAATAACGGTCAAACATAAGGAACAGTGTATGGGCAATATCCAATCACTTGTATGACAATATGAACATGTCAGCATGCACCAGCCTCTTTCTCGTGATTGCATCCCATTAAAACAGAGAATGCCTACACTAGCATCCTCCTCTGGTGCTCCTTTTGCAGTGTGATAGATACCGGCATACTGTACAGTGATCCTTCTCTTCAGATGAATTTGCCCATTTTGATGCCGCAGCTGCTCTTATTGGAGTATAATCTAACTTCAGCTATGTGCTAAAAATTGTAAACTTAGTCTTACCAATTATAAATTATTATAATTTAAACTGTTTCATTTAAAAGCTGCTCATAATGCAAAACGAGCAATAGCTCACCTGGCTAACGGGTCAACCCACAAGCTGAAGGTCTTGAGTTTGATACCCATGGTGTCCATCTGGGGTCGGCTGCCCATTGTACCCAAAAAGAAAAAGGAAAAGTTGCTAACAACAGAAAAGTCTATAAGCTGAACTTCAAGAATCAAGCAGTGAAAAGAAATTACAGCGACATGATCTTGCTATTTTCAAAGTAAATGTTAATATGATACAAAATAGACCATAATTGTGAAATTAATTTCTAATATAATACAAAATTGATCATGACTAAGGACCCATATGGCAGACCACACTTTGCTGTGAGAGAAGGCTTGGTTTTGCTTTTATTAGGTTAGAGATCACATTTTCATATTTATTTTTGCCAAATCTTTTGATACCGTCCGCTGCACTTGAGTGCACATGATAACTAGGTCATGACCTGTCATCGGACTTCTTCCGGTGATGGCACCGATGTCCGGCAACGGCCAACCGATTCCTTCTTTCATTTGGTCCACTCATGCACACACAAATGTGGGCTTATTTCAATTTTCTGCACAACCCTGAAAAGGGGTTATTCACTGGTTCGGCTGAATATAGTGGATTGCCACAGGGAGTCAACGCACCACCATCAGGGAGCCCTGGGCTACGACCTTACCAGCAGCCGGCTCTACTTGTTCGGCTATGGAAATGGAGGTGGTTGACCGAATAAGGGATGTCCCAGACTTCCACCCTTCCTCCTCTCCCTTGAACCTCTCGACTCTCACTCTCTCAAATGGTCGAACTCCCAAATGATTCTAGCCAACTCCTTTTGAAAACGGCACATGACACTGATGCAACACAAACACCCGGGACGACACCATCCGGGTCTGGTTTGGATCCCATACACACTAAGAGCCCAAACCGACGACAAGACCCTTAACGGAAACACTAACCCTCTAACTCATGCGGCATGCGGTACTCATTAGGCCCGCTTATTACAAGAACCCAACCAAGAAAACGAAACCTCTTTTGACTGAACTAAACCTCCCTAGAACCCAACCAGGTAAACATGGAAACCTCCACATGAACTGAGTGGAACCTGACATTAGGTCCTGGTGCAAGGTAGCGTGCACGCTAATCGAACCCCCAGAATCGGCTGTGTAACATGACACTTCTGTGTGTGTGTGTGCAAGAGAGAGATAGAGAGAGAGAGAGAGAGAGCTAACATCCTAACCCTTAATTAAAAAAGACAAGCAATATGGTTGTACAATGCGCAATTAAGAATCAAGAAAATCCTAAATTATACTTCCAACGCATAATGACAGTTACATAAGCTTCCATAGAATAGATGACAAGCTTAGTTGTCGGTAATAATAAAACTACAAACAGAAAATTGGTGGATGGAACAAAACCTATGTCCAAGTTCTCTGATAACCCTGAACATTCTCAGCTCAATATATTTACCATCGATCTCCTATATCACTTCGAACGATTTATTCACTTGTAAGTTGATGAGGCCAAAGAGGCACCAGACAGCTGATAAGTTTCTTCACTCCTGATTTCTAGAGGAAATAATCAAATTTTCTGCAAGTATAAACAAGAAAAATTATTAATCTTTAGCATACAGTTTCGTCAGCAAGGAACATAATATAGAAAGCATAACAAGTCCTTTTTATGATGTACAGACAGCAGGAACATACAATCTTTTCAAACTATGTCATATGGGTGCGGGTGCAAGTGCAGGATATGGCAATCTAAAATATCATGTATGTGGTGTGGGGACCCGGCAGTATATAAGTTTTAACTGCACATATAGTATTATATATAATAATGGCACATAAAATTAAATGAAAAACTCACTTTTCCAAGTTTTATAATTAATAAACTAACGAACAATATTCATGAAGTGTCCCTGCGATGTAGCATCATATTACCTTTAAGTTAGACTAAAAATTGTTTAATATAGGTCGAACTGTCTGACATGGAGAAATACAGTGGTCTAGAGTCAAAGTGTCCGACATGTGACTCACGTTATTCACGAAGTTTATCAATTTGGTAGAACTTTCAAAGTTACCAAAGAAATAAAACCACATATTTACCTGACAACAGAAGCATCATGACAAAAAGACAAAGACAAAAATGTTGAATTCGACATAGCATCTACTGAAGCTTACTGCATGAAGAATCACACTAAATTATCAGCAAGTTCAATATCTAAATTGTAGAAATCATATATCTGACAATTGCAATCGGTTATCATGCTCATTGAAGTAGAAAGGCCTCAATGCCGTAGGAATCATTTGTACGCAAACGGTATGACCATATTTGGATGGCATGGAGGTTGCAGTTCCTCATGTTTAGAACTCAACTTTTGGGATCATAAAGATGGTTATATAAACAACACCTAGATTTCTGAACAAGCCATATCGAGGGGCCAAGTTCACCCCATTTAATAATGGACCAACAATCAAAATGACATGGTTGGATATGAGGCTTGCATGACAGAAAGAGGTAGGGTGAGAGTTTGAGGCAGTATGTATCTCTTGGTCTCTTGAATACCATACTTAAATTATTTGTCATAAATATATATATGGCTTATCATGACGTGATTGCTTAGCGCTATATACTGAAGTTAACTTCATTTCGTTTGCTTCATATCAAAGACACTTAAAACAAAAACACAGAATGTTTAAACAAATACCAAACTTTAATAATGTTTTTTAAACTCTATAATACGTGCATCTTAGTCCACCTATTAATTCAATACCACTATTTTGTAACATGGATTACAAAAATTATGAGTATCGCTTTGGGGCGTCCCTGCCTAGGGACGTGCTGAAGAGCCCAAATGCAGTAATAAGTAAGCAAGGGCCACTACATTTTTGCCCGAATGTAGTGAATCAATTGCAGAGAGGGTTCCCACATCATGGACGGGTGTGGGTAAAGAAGTTAGTCCCGCTACATTGCCGCTCGAATGTAGTGAAAATTTTTCAGAGAGGGTCTCCGCATTTTGATTATGGATGGATGCGAGAGGTAAGGAAGCTAGTCCTAGATAATAAGATTCGTATTGGTTCTTGGAATATCGGAACATTATCCGGTAAGCTAACAGAGGTGGTAGATACTATGATTCGTAGAAAGATTCATATTCTATGTTTACAAGAGACAAAATGGGTTGGAGAAAAAGCAAAGGAGATAGAGGATATAAGTTTTAAATTATGGTACTCAGGTAAAGAAAAGGCTCGAAACGGAGTTGGTATTATCATAAATAAAGATTTAAAGGATAGTGTAGTAGACATACAACGATATGGTGACTGAATCATGACGTTGAAATTAGTGTTAGGAGCAGAGGTTTTGAATATAGTTTGTGCTTACGCACCCCAAGTAGGACTAGAAGATAGTATAAAGACAGCTTTTTGGGAAGAGTTACATAAGGTGATTCAAAAGATTCCACAAAGAGAGATGATTTGTTTAGGAGGAGACTTAAATAGACATGTTTATAAAGAGGCATTAGTACATCAAGGGATTCATGGAAACTTTGGTTTTGGGGATATAAATGAGGAAGGTAAGGAGATTTTAAATTTTGCTATGGCATTTGATATCTTTATAGTCAATACAATCTTCAAAAAACGAGATGAACATTTAATTACTTATAAGAGTGGCTTATCATAAACACAAATTGATTACTTTATTTATAGAAAAAAAGATAGAGTGTGTTGTAAAGAATGCAAGGTAATTCCAGGAGAAAGCTTAATCACCCAACATTGACTTTTAGTTATGGATTTACAAATAAAAAAAATGGACAAAGAAGAAAAGAGTGCATCGAGCTATTCGGACTAAATGGTGGAACCTCAAAAGCGAGAAAGAAGATATATTTAAACAGAAAGTCCTTCAAGGAGATGTTTGGAATTATGTTGGTACACCCTGTGATATGTGGAACAATATGGCTATACATATTAGGAAAGTGGTGAAAGATGTGTTAGGGGTATCTAAGGGAGGTGTACTAGTACAAAAAGAAGCTTGGTGGTGGAGTGAAGTAGTGCAAATCAAAATCAAGGCAAAGAGGGCATGTTACAAATTACATTATGCTAAGAAAACTAGTGAAGCTTTAGAGGCTTATAAGAAACTAAAGAAAGAAGCGAAAAAGGCCGTGAGTGAAGCAAAAGCTAAAATTTGGGAGGACTTATATAAAAAACTCAACTCAAAAGAGGGTAAAATAGAGATTTTTAGGATAGCTAGGGCTAGAGATAATAAAATTAAAGATCTTAATTATGTTAGATGCATCAAAGACGAGGATGAAAAAATTCTAGTGGCAAATGATGATATAAGAAATAGATGGAAAAACTATTTTTATAATCTTTTTAATAAAAATAAAGATGTTAGTATTATATTAGGAGAGTAAGCCAAATCAAAAAAGTATATAAACCACAATTTCTACCGACGTATTCAAGAGAATGAAGTCAAAGAGGCTCTTAAACATATGAAGGGTAGTAAATCGGTAGGACCATATAATATTCCTATAGAAGTTTGGAAAATATTAGGAGAAATAGGAATCACTTGCTCACAAGACTATTTAATAAAATATGGAAAAACCAAAGGATGCCCAAGGAATGGAGAGCAAATACACTTATACCCATATATAAGAACAAGGGAGACATTCAAAATTGTGCGAATTATTGAGGTATCAAGTTAATGAGCCATACTATGAAATTATGGGAAAGAATTATCGAACGTAGGTTAAGACAAGTATCAAGTACAACATAAAACCAATTTGGATTCATGCCATGCAGATCTACTATTGAAGCGATTCACCTTTTGAAACGTCTTATGGAACATTTTAGAGTAAAAAGGGTACCGAAGGAGGTTCTTTGGAGAACTTTGGAAAAAAGAGGTATCCCATTGACATATATTAACCTTATAAGAGACATGTACGATGGTGCAAAAACATGTGTGAGGACTCATGAAGGAACGACAGACTTCTTTGAAGTTAATATTGGGTTACATCAAGGATCAACTTTAAGTCCATACTTATTTATAATGGTGATGGATGAGTTAACAAAACATATTCAAGATGAAATACCTTGGTGTATGTTATTTGAAGATGACATTGTATTAGTGGAGGAGTCTAAGGAAAAAGTTAATAGAAAATTGGAACTACGGAGAGAAACATTAGAAAGAAAGGCCTCAGACTTAGTGGAACAAAGACAAAATATATGGAATGTAAGTTTGATCATTTGGTTACCTCAGAGGACATAGAAATTAAAATTGGCACACATTGCATCTCCCAAAAGGAAAGTTTTAAATAACTAGGGTCAATTTTTCATAGTGATGGAAGAATTGATGGAGATGTTACGCATAGAATTAATGCTGGTTGGTTAAAATGGAGAGGAGCATAAGGTATTCTTTGCGATAAGAAGATACCATTAAAGTTAAAAGGTAAATATTATAGAGCAACAATTAGGCCTGCCATGTTTTATGGTTTTGAGTGTTGGGCAGTTAATCATCAACATGCACAAAAGATGTCCGTGACAGAAATGAAGATATTAAGATGGATGAGTGGTCATACAAGAAAAGACCGTATACATAATGAGGTTATTAGAAACAAATTAGGAGTGACACCAATAGAGGATAAAATGAGAGAATATCATTTAAGATGGTTTGGACATATAGAAAGAAGATCAAAAGAAGAACCTGTAAGAAGGTTAGAAAAACTAAATTTGGAAAGTATTAAAAAAAGTAGAGGATGACCACAAAAGTGTTGGAAAGAAACAAAAAAGAATGATCTAGCTTATTGTGAGTTAACTGCTAACATGGCACACGATAGGGATCTGTGGAAACAAAGAATCCATGTAGCCGACCCCGTCTAGTATGGGAAAAGGCTTAGTTGTTGTTGTTGTTGTTATATTTTGAGCACGTTGAACTCTTTGTGGAGCTCAAACGTCAAAGTTATACCTATGGATATAAAATGATTTATATCGTGCAACACAATTTGGAGGTCCTATGTGAAATGAATAAATATCTTAAGGAACATCATTGGTACATACTTGTTCCTACATATATACATACGTAAATTATGGTTATAAACTATATTCAAACGAATTACCTAATCATGAAAAAATACATAATATATTTATATACTCTTCGAACCAATCTACAAACCTTTCATGTAGCTTTCATGGAATCATATTTGCATTGTCATTAGGATATTGACTCTATAAAATTGTATTATACATCCTATATATGAAAATCATTTAGTCACATATTAAAGAAGAAAAAGGACAAATCTATATTTAAAAATGTTATTCTAATATACTTATGATATAAAATCATCAATAACTGATGTGTTGAAAAGGACAAATCTATGTGATTTTCATTTCATCAACACTTAATATACTAACAGATACTTTACCAATTGAGCCTTCTTTAAATCTCACTAGTCTATTTGCTTTATCTTGATTTCTTTATTCAAATATCGTGCACAAAAATATGTCATTTTTTATAATGTACCCTTTAGCAATAGATCATTCACGTCGACTATTATTATATACATAGTTCTTCAATAAATAAGAACCTCTTTATAGGATACATCCATCAATATTGTATTGGTAGCAAGTCATACCTCTCTTGGTAAATGGATGGCTAAGTGCATGATGATGTCAAAATGGCTAGTAGAAAATATCATCTACAATTTACACAAAATCTTAGCATAGTATCCTCTAATGTATTTACCTTTTGAATATCAAGCACCCTTGAGCAAAATTCATGAAACAATATGTACAACTCGTTTATGGAAATTATCACTTCTTTCGGTGCATTCTTACGCATAGCCACTGGAATGAAATATTGCATCAAAACATAACAATCATGGCTCTTCAACCCAATAATCTTATACTCACACTTGTACTTTTATAAATATATCTGATCAAAGCCCATTGGTTAACTTAACATACTATAAAATACTAAGAAATCTATCTTTTTCCTTTTTTTTTAACTGATAAGAAGTACATGGTAAAAGGTGGCAAATCAGAAAAGTATTTTAGTGGCAAATCAGTAAAATACAACTCGTTTAGAAATCTATCTTTTATGTTAGATATATCAAGGACGAGGATGAAAAAATTCTAGTGGCAAATGATGATATAAGAAATAGATGGAAAAACTATTTTTATAAGTTTTTTAATGAAAATAAAGATGTTAGTATCAGCTTAGGAGAGTTAGCCAAATCAGAAAAGTATATAAACCACAATTTTTACCGACGTATTCAAAAGAATGAAGTCAAAGAGGCTCTTAAACATATGAAGGGTGGTAAATCGGTAGGACCAGACAATATTTCTATAAAAGTTTGGAAAATATTAGGAGAAATAGGAATCACTTGGCTCACAAGACTATTTAATGAAATATAGAGAAATCAAAAGATGCCCAAGGAATGGAGAGCAAGTGCACTTATACCCATATATAAGAACAAGGGAGACATTCATAATTGTGCAAATTATCGATGTATCAAGTTAATGAGTCATACTATGAAATTGTGGGAAAGAATTATCGAATGTAGGTTAAGACAAGTATCAAGTACAACATAGAACCAATTTGGATTCATGGTAGGCAGATCTATTCTAGAAGCGATTCACCTTTTGAGATGTCTTATGGAACTTTTTAGAACAAAAAAGAAAGACCTTCACATGATATTTATTGATCTAGAAAAAGCTTATTATAGGGTATCGAGGGAGGTTCTTTGGAAAACTTTGGAAAAAAGAGGTATCCCATTGACATACATTAACCTTAAAAAAGACATGTATGATGGTGCAAAAACATGTGTGAGAACTCATGAAGGAATAACAGACTTCTTTGAAATTAATATTGGGTTACATCAAGGATCAACTTTAAGTCCATACTTATTTATAATTGTGATTGATGAGTTAACAAAACATATTCAGGTGAAGTACCTTGGTGTATGTTATTTGCAGATGACATTGTGTTAGTGGAGGAGTCTAAGGAAAAAGTTAATAGAAAATTGGAACGATGGAGAGAAACATTAGAAAGCAAAAGGCCTCAGACTTAGTAGAACAAAGACAAAATATATGGAATGTAAGTTTGATCATTTGGTTACCTTAGAGGACATAGAAATTAAAATTGGCACACATTGCATCCTCCAAAAGGAAAGTTTTAAATACCTAGGGTCAATTTTTCAGAGTGATGGAAGAATTGATTGAGATGTTACGCATAGAATTAATGTTGGTTGGTTAAAATGGAGAGGAGCATTAGGTATTCTTTGTGATAAGAAGATACCATTAAAGTTAAAAGGTAAATATTATAGAGCAGCAATTAGGCCTGTCATGTTATTAGAAACAAATTAGGAGTGGCACCAATAGAGGATAAAATGAGAAAAAATATCGTTTAAGATGGTTTGGACATATAGAAAGAAGTTCAAAAGGAAAACCTCAAAGAAGGTATGAAAAACTAAATTTGGAAAGTATTAAAAGAGCTAGAAGACAACCACAAAAGTATTGGAAAGAAACAATAAAGAATGATCTAGTTTAGTGTGAGTTAACTGTTAACATGGCACACAATAGGGATATGTGAAAACAAAGAATTCATGTAGCTGACCCCGTCTAATATGGGAAAAGGCTTAGCTGTTGTTGTTTGTAAGAAGTACATGGTAAGATCATTGTATCAGTTTCAATATTAGAGACTTTTCCCTTCTCCCTTCATTACTTTTGCCGATCTTATAATGGTCCAATAAACTTTTCCATCCCAAGACTTTGCTAAATATAATGAGATGCCTGTAATATAACATAATTGACAGCATGCTTTTTTATCATAAATATAAGCAACTCCTGGATCACCTTGATCAGTAAGATGGCCAAAAACATACAAGCCCAAGTAACAGTTATATTTACATTATTCAAGAAAAGGACACAGAAAGATAATCAAATTTCAGACATTGTCATGGTCCAGAACACCTACCAAAGCAAATATTTCTCGACAACCGTTCGGCCAAACTTCTCTTGGACATCCTTTGGCGTCTCAATCTGCACCAAGTGGAAGTTCGCAATCAACATCTCATTCATAACAAGGATAAAAAGGAAGAAATGGTAGCATTCCAATGAAAGAAAACTTGAACTTACTGCCGTGAGGGCCTTGAACACAGCTTTAACAGTGTTATGAGGGTTCCTTGAACCAATAACCTGCTAGGAAGATCATAGATAAGACATCAAAAAGCTGAAACTAGGACCCTAGCTTATATCTACATGTTACACTTGAGAAAATTCCCACAATGCATTTCATGTGTATGTATGTTAATACACATTACCTTTGACTTAACATTTTTATATCCTGCTAGATGCAGGATAGTTTCAACCGTCCTACCTGCCTTCATGCCAGTTCTTGTAGGAGCAGGCCACAAGTAGATCTAAAAGAGGCAAAAACAAAAGCATCATGGTGAGTAATACCAGACAATAAATCTGTGGAATCAAACTCTGATGGATGCGAACTGTATAAACCTTAGTTTTCTTGTATTTTGTCTGTATTGCATGAGGAATAGTGTGGTCTTCATATCGTTCCACATAATGAAGATTTTGGAAGCATTTTTCATATGCCTGCAGAAAGAGAAAAGCAGGAGTTAAAAGCTGAAACGCTCAAACACAAGATGTCATCAAGAAATTCTTAAATGCCCAAATATCATGAAATTGTAAATTCAGCTACAAAGCATCCAGTCCAACTATAGCTTTTTGTTAGTCAACACATAATTGTCACAAATTTTCCTTGATATGATTTATTTTGACTGGACCATGCATTCAAAACCATGCCAAGAGAGTGCACACTATAAAAAAACGAAGACCAACCTTTAACCTGATTTATTATGCTCATTAGTCACAAGAACAATGCTGTAAAATTTTGTCATCTCAAAGATATAAGCAGACAAGACCCCAGTGAGGATTTTATCTGCTTTAAGGTACCAAATGGTAAGACTTTTCACTCCTCAAGGCCGGAAAAGAATTTTTTTAATGAATGTACTCAGGCACAACTCAAATCCGACTTTCAGTCTGCTTCAAAGCCTTCATCTTGTGTACATCAAAATAGACAATTATCAATTAGAAATTGTAATTTGAGTACAAGTGTACAACCTTCTCGTTGAAAACCCTGTAGTTCCTTGGCCAACTAGAGGATCCTCAATTAAAAGAAAGGCCAACACCATCAGCAACAGAGCTTTAGTGGTTTTACCCTCCAATAGTACTTGAATAAATGTTATAATTTATAATGATGAAAAGATTGTGCACGGTTTTGGCATGACAGGGCATGAAATGATAGACTTCAACAGGATTTTTATTTTTCCATGTGATCTCTCCTAAGAAATGTTCAATTCTTTAAGCTGTCTGTCAACTGCTACATAGCTCCATTATCTGGTTTTTTGCATCAAATTATCTTTTTTTATATTCTCTCCTTTAAAGATGTTTTCCAAGATGTCCCCCCCAAATCATCTAATCAAGCGATTGCAACATGTTCAAGTCTACATTGCACACCATGTTCATTCAACCATGCGGCATTTGCTTTAAAGTTTATACACAAAATCGTATCCAATTTTTTCCACTTTAGACATCTAGATGGATTTTGCTTTGCGACCAGTACAAGAAGCCAAATGGCAGTGAAACCATTATAACCAGGAAACAGCAGTTGATACCTTCTGAAGAGCAATTGGAACTGCAGGTCCTTTTGCCTTAGCAAAGCCAATAACTCCATGGTAATTGCCACAAGCTAATATAGCAGTATACTTTATAATTTGTCCTCCCTAAAAACAGAAGTATTAGAGCTCTGGAAACAAGGGCACTTTAGGGACGAGGTTATAATAAAAAACAACAAACTTGGCGAAGAATGCCTTACCTTTGTAACTTTACATGTTCGGTTAACATCAATCAACTTAACATCGAATCCCTGAAAACAAAGGCCACAAACACTAACCATGACCGTAGCACCATGATTTTTTTGAAATAATAAACTGTAAATGGTTCCATCCAAATGACCAAAACATTGAAAAAAATCTATGCATATCTGATCATGATAGAACTGTACTTGATAGCATCAAGAATTTTGAAGCTTTCACATACCCTAAACAGCGCCTCTTCAGCACAGTTAACATAAAAATAATTGAGCAATAAACATTAACTGCAATTGAAGACAAGCTTCAGTGATGCCAAACATGACTAATATATCACTCTTTTACACACAGTGTGTGTGTTTGTAAATGTGTATCTAAGTATGAGCATGCACACATCCAAGCATGCATATGTGATTGGTTGTGGTCACCCTTGAATGCAGGTATGTGCAACTTTGATGTGTCTGACATTTTTTAGTGTTTTTTTTTGCACCAAGACCGGTGTTAGTGTTCAGTAACTTCAGTTAACATAGATTGTGGAAATTAAACATAGAAAATTAACATATAGGCAAAACAGGCCATTAGAATGATTATGAATTTATGATGAATTTGACCAAGGCAGTTGACGAAGAACAGAGATATCCCTTAACAAGAGAATGATTTAAAGCAAAGATAGAGGAGAGGTTCCCTATTTGACACAGACAGCCTTCTTTTCTTCTCAGTCAAAGCATTTCTCTCCTCTGCAAGATCTCTAATCTCTTCCTCTAGGACCTTACCCTTCTTCCCAAACGTATACTCAAGCTCCACTAGCTTCTCCTCAAGTTTCTTGTCAATAGCATAGGATTTGGCAAGTAGTATGTTGTCTTTTTCTTTCATGCCATCAAACTCTTCTTCAGCATCATCATCAGCATTATCAGCATCATCTCCTTGTATGATTTGCTTCTCCTTTTCATCATAAGCCTCTTTCCACTCCACCATGAGTATTGCACGGTTTAGCTTTTGAATAAGAATGAATCGCTCCTTCCTGTCAGTGGCTTCTTTGAGGCGATTCATGAGCTCACCGATAACCTTGTACTCCAATGGTAGTGCAAGATGTTTCTCCTCAAATTTATCAATTCTATTCATCCATTTGAAGGCGTCATCAAAAGTTTCTGCCCAAATAAACAATATCAGTTTATATTTGTGATGGACATGGCATTACAAGTGATAGGAAAATGTTGAAAGTTTTAAGAAATAACAGCAGTCAATAGCTTTCCAAATTCTTGGCCATTTTGATTTTATGCTTCTCAATTGTATCTTATGTTTTCAGGTGAGCATTAACAAAATTCTGTGAAAAACAAAAACATTAACGGATCAGTTTAAACAAATTTCATAAAAGCTTCACTTCACAGAAGTTAATAACAGTGCTTTCATGAACGCGTATGACAGCACAAGTAACAGTTACCTGTGGCAGCGGAAGGAACTCAAAGAGATGGCCTTAGAAATAAGCAGGAGAAACATTCATGACAAAGAAGCAATCAGATTACTCAATGATATACTCCTGAAAGCAAATGCTTTTCAATGATTATATGCACAAGACATAGAGGGGAGAACCAGAAAACAAGAACATGAGTGTTTCATACAGGTCCCCGCAAAAAGGATGAACAAATAAGAATAAGATAGAGGTGACAATAAGCACCAATCACGAATAAACGTAACCACGTAATGCCTTCGATTTTAGTAACAGAAATCACAAATAAATGTAACCACATGACGCCTTCGATTTTAGTAATCATCTTATGGAGATGAAAAGTAATCAATCCTTCTGAACCCTCCTAAATGAGTTATATTCATAGAATGATTCGTATGCCAACTAAAACCAGACATCAAGGAACATACAAGACCCTTCAGAACTCTGCTACTTATCAATTACCTTCTTTCTCTACCACCCACGATATACTTTCAAACCACAACCAATACAAAGCTTTTTCTCATTTTGGCCCACATGGATTCTTGGAAGCTACAGCGATCTAGCTCGGCTCATGCCCAAATTTAACCCCCAAAGAGGAAGATCATGTTTTATGGTTGACTCACAATTAGAACCCATAGAAGAAAAAACCGTATTCATAATCTATGCAGTTACAAGCTGCTATAACTTGTCAAATAGAATAGTTAGCATTAAAACCACGTTGCCTATGTTGGATGTAAATCACCAGGAAATGCAAAATCAATTAACAAATTGAGTAAAACCTGCTTCAACGAGGTTTTTAATCATCTCCTCATGTTTCTTGAACTTCTTATCGAACGCATCTGCGCGTTTATTGCATTCCTCCGGCGAGTACCGATCATCATCGTCGCTGTTATCGGATTCCGTCCACTCTTCGAATCCATCGAATTCTGTCGTATCCTTGGCACTCTTCCTCTCGAGCTTCTCTATAAGGGGCCCGACGCCCATATAGTCCTCCTCCTCTTCGTCGTCGTCCACCTTCTCGCCTCGGCGTCTTCGCTCGTCCATTTCCCTCAACTTCTCCCTCTCAACTTCCGCAAGGAGTTCGCGGACAGGGTTATCGGTGCAGAAAGATCGGCATACTCTAACATTGAAACCCAAAATACTCGAAAAATGCGAATTGGGTAGCCGAGGTTGAGGGTCGAAAACGGCGGAACTAGTGAAATTTCTTGATTGGCTGCGGAAAAAATTAGTGGGTCGGAGGAGAAACCGGCTCAAAGTTCTTCTCACGTTGAGAAACGCCATTTTATCTGCGAATGAGGTCGATTAAGGCTCAAAGAAGAAGGAAGGCGGCCAAAGAGAAGAGGAGGAGGGTCTTGATAAACGAATCAAAGGTGGCATCGATGCTGTCCCACTTCACCCATCGGCAGCCAAAAGCAAATCGAGGGAAGGACGCTTAAACCCCAGAAGAACCCCTATGCCTTCGAGACGCCCGAATGAACAGGTTGAAAATAACTACGCCAAATTACATAAAGCGAAACTTAACAACGTTAAATTTAAGCTTCACTACTAATCAATATGGGACGGAGCAACTGAGCAAGCACTTCAAGGGTTTAATATCGTTATTTTTCAATGACCTACATCAATTGTTTTTACATATTCAAGTTCCCCCGTGTCATGTCGTACATCTTACTGGTTCCGGGTAAACCGCGAATAGAGGTTGAAGCGGAACCAAGATCCGTAACCAATATGTGATCCACCCGTTTCTGGTTCCACTGGTTCAGGTCCAGCTTCAGTTCCAGTTTCGTGGTGGTTCCGTATTTGCTTCAGTTACAAAGCCTAAAGATTTTGTTTCGGTTTGGTTTGGTTTCAATTTTGCGTGTTGAAACGTAATGAAAACCTGAACATATTACATATGAGTTATATGAGAGGGTGGGAGTTGCAACACAACTTCTTATCCTAGATATTATTTGATCATTATCACTATTCATACGGTTCATCATATGTTGATATCAAAATACTCATCGTGAGTAACATTTAATATACCCATATACATTAAATGACTTTGAATTTTATATTGATGATGATGAACAACTTGATTTGTGTTATTCGTGACAACACAAATCGTCTACTAGAATCTCGTATGAAATGGTGTCTAACATCTCCTATGAGAATTGCCCACACATCATTACTTGATCATTATTATCGTAGTAGAGGTGATGATCAAAGCACCTATCTCGTATCGTTCATGCGATTGTATGGATGAAACATATCATCTAGTAGAGTTCAGTATGAGAGAGTATTTAACATCTCTCAGTTTCTCTTCTCTAAATTATATATATATATATAATTAAAGCATGAAAACTATGCATTTACTTTTGAGATGAGTTATGGTTCCAATTCTAGAGCGGTTCATGAGTACACTACCATAATCCATCAAGCTAGGGCAGCTTTCGGTTTCAACTCTTGTATAATGGATATATACCTTTGCTTCTTTCTATTCACAAAAGATTCTCTTTCCATGCGGAAGAGACATGTTTTCAAAAAATTATGATTATATATTATATATATGTGAACAAATCCTTAGTATCTCATTTCTCCACAAGATATTTTCTTTGCGCCTCGATAGAAAGGAACAATTTTTTTAGACAACGCTATTTTGCCCTATCGAGTCACATGATTCTCACGTATTCTCCAGAACTGGTCAAACTAAAACCGAAAGCAGGCTCAAAACCAGAGAGGACCCGATTTGATACTGATTTTACCTTTTATAAAACCAAACCTTCGGTTTTGTTTTGTTTTTCTTTAATTTTAAATTTTAAAATAAAATTAGCGGTTCAATACGGTTTCAGACTCAAACTAAACCCCCTAAAAAATGACAGTCCGTGAACCATAACCGAAACTGGCCTAGGGCTAGTTATGGTTCTAAGTTCTGGACTAACCAAAACCAGACATGTCTAAGGTATTGTGAATCGAAATACCATTGTTGTATACATAAGCTTTGTTGATAATCAGATTGTGAATCAAAATGCCGACCTTGCATATACAGGCTCGATCAAAAATTAGGTTGTGAACCAACATATATAAATCAGACCATAAATCAAAACATTGAAGTCACATTTGCAAACTCCATCAATAAGTTAAATTTTGAACCGGAATACAGAAACAAACATGATGAAAAAGATCGACGAAGGTCAGGTGAGCCTTAGGGCCTCGGGCATCAATAAGAATAGTAGCCTAAGTGAGAAAAGGTCATGAAGGAGCATGAATATTCATTCAAGTGTAGGAAAAGGAAAGATTTTATTAACTAAGCAAAGAAAATGGATTACAACTATATAAGTAGAAAATAATATAACAACCCTTATGATAGATGAGTATTAAACGGCGTTGGATGCAACTTCGGGTCATTTTCTGAGGAAGATTCTTTCTTTCTATGTTGATCCAGTGGGGAATCCATGAATGCTTGAAAAGAAGAAGATCAAGCATTAGAGGGAGCTCTAGTCTTCGAGGCCAAAGTCAGGGAAACAATAATAACCCTTATCACACCTTAAACATTTGCTTTGGCCCCTCTTGGGCAGTTTCTCAATCAATGGAAGCAAGTTACAGTTCTTAAGGTGAGGTGCTTCGCAAACTTTCCATGGTTATAAACATATATATATATATATATATATATATATATATATATATATATATATATATATATATATATATATATATATATGTATGTATATATGTATGTATATAAGTAATCACATTTTAATATTAGTCATATGATATATGAGACACTTTCATAAAAGTTATGAAAGGATTTACATGGCCATTATTAGGATTTATAAACCACTATTTCAGGAGTTGAAAAAGCCGATAAGTCATCTAGAGAAGTGGACTAGTCGAGAATAATATACAAATCAACCCACTCTCTACTATATGGTTGCTTACAATCAATCAGCTGGAGCATCAATGTATCGTCTATTTCACTTTCTTTGTTCTGCTACAATTTTGTTTTTCCAGTTGTAATCCTTCATTGTCTATAAAAAAAGATGTGATTTGTTTCTTGTGATCCTTGATTGTTAGCTTTTTCCATAATTATCAACTCAATATAAAACTTTCTTGAGTTCAAAAGTTCATCAAAATCCATTTATAGTAAGTATTTTTACAGTTTTTAGTGTACGAAAATCTGAACTCGTATGCTTTTCAAGGGATCAAGAATTACAAAGATCATAGCTTAGCTGATTTTACAATTGAACCCCATTTGAGCCATGTCATCTTCTTCAATAAAAAAAAGAAGAAGAAGAAGAAGAAAATTAAGAAGAAGAGGAGGTCCGAGGTCTTGATTCAAAGAGACATTTTGTGCTTTCTAGAGGTGTACATTCGTGGATTCGGCCCTTTGTATTTGTGTATTTGATATTGCCTACCTGAATAGGTGCCGATGTTGATTGTCCTTAAGGACAAAGAGTATAAGATGAAGAGATTTTCTTAGACACAGGTATCGATGATGTTAATTGTTCTTAGTATTATCATCATAATAATAATGGAACTGGTCCTTCAAGGTATCATGGTAATGTAGATGTTGAGATGGATACTACGACAAGAATAATATAGAGAGTGATGATGATGAATCTCATGATATTCTAAAGCTGCTCCATAGTTGTGAAGGTCACGCAACTTATAGAGTATGGCAGGATCAAGTAATGATAAACTATAGTATAATTATTTATTTGATAAATAAATATAATATTCTTAAGTACAATTTCAACTGACTATGTACATGCAAATATACATACCAAAAGAAAAGGATCAAGGAGAGACTTACAATATCTTTTTTTTAATCAAATCAACCACCCAACCTTAAATACAACCGATTTTCTTCTCTTTTCCTTCTCTTATTAAGGGAGGAACTTTGTTGATGCTAGCTAGAATTGATTGGTTTGTTTGTTCTTTAATTAAGTTGTTTTTCCTTTTCCGAAAGTCGAATATAAAGTCAGTAGTATGCTAGGTGGAGTACATTTTCTTAGAATTTTTTAGAATTCATCCTAATGCCCATATGAATATTTTCTATAAAGTAAGACATACCCATGAGGGCATGACCCACCCCTCCCATTTTCAGATTTAATTTAAGTTCTTAGGAAAAATAAATCTTTTCTCTTAGGGTGCATAGCTGCTATTTCAACATCACCGCTTACGTTAAAATTGGTGGCTGTTGACGTTATTATTATGCTCCTTAGAGTAGAGGAGTTCAATACCCGAGAGTGCATTTGGTAAGGCTCCAGACTCCACCAGACAGACGGTGTGAGTACAATTCCCAAAGCATGCATACCTAGACGTGACCAGTTCCAACCAAAACCATCGGAATCCTACTTGGATTTGGAATTTGGGAAGACCCGGTTCAATTCCAACTTTTATGGAACCAGAATCATGTCAGAACTGGAACCGGTGGTTTGAAACCACCGTTTCCATAATTTTTAATATTTCTTTATTACAATTCAAATTTTTAGATATTTTTTCGATTCCGGATGGTTTAGGACCTAAACCAAAAATGACGGTTTCAAACTGGAATAAGAACGAATCCGATTCCGGTTCTTGGTTTCAAGCAAAACTAGAACCGACGGTTTACAACCGTGGGTTCCGGTTTATCTAGAACCGGTCATGTCTATGTATACCTATGGTCCCCATGTCGTAACACAAAAAAAATATTCATCAAGGAACCAGTCCTATTATTGCAAAAAATGGACGCCGCATCGCAATTTCAGTTCTTCTCTCTCTCACTTTCAGCATCAGCACATACATTTAAATGGATGCTCGTTGACGTTATTTTCTTTTCCTTGAAAAATTAACTTCTCTAATCGTGAACAATCGGACCTGGCTCATTATAAAATAGTGAATAACTCGCGAGCATATTCGAGCAAATTGTTTGTAAATGTATGAACACGATCAAGCTGACACAGGAAACAAGTCAAACACGAACAGCTAATAGCCACCTTTTTCGGGTCCTACATAAATTAAATTCTATTAGATTGCCATAAGCATTGATGTGTCACCTTTTAGTAAGCCCACGGTAAGTTCAAATAATTGTAATAACCTTAAACAAGAGAGCTAAATGCATAGCTCATTTTGCTCTCTTGCAGGTCAAGAGTATATATGACAATAGATAAAAATATATGTATATATGATATACAAATGCACGATGAGCAATAACTCAAAGGGCTAGAGAGTCGACTCACAAATCGAAGGTCATGGAATCGATACTCAGAGCATGGATCCTCCCCCTGGTACACAAAGAAAAAGCAAGACTTACTGATGAAGGAAGGGCCTATTCTGCAGTCAAATGCCATTATCGTTCTCCAATGCAATGCATGATTAGTTCAAGACAATTGTACCCTTTAAGGAAGGTCTTGAGTTCGAATCTTGTGAATGAAGCAAATCAGAGATTTACCCCATACTAAGCCGACCTTGCTTGCACGGATTAGTTGGAATCCTTTGAGGTTCCAAATACCGATAATGTATTTTTTATTATTATAAGAGGAGGCCAACACAACACATGCACCCTCTAGGGATCGAACTTCACACCAACAACATCGTGAGAGCGCCCTGCACCGATAATGCACTTCACAACAAAACAATAATGCCATCACTATTCTACGCAAAAGATTGACGCCACGCTGCAAATTTCAACTCTTCTTTCTTTTTGGGGGCGGGGCAGATCAATTTCAGCGTCATCACTCACGTTCAAAAGGGTGCCCATTGACATAATTGTCAAACTTCCTACAACCAGCAAGAGTTGCCCTTGGCCTTTCTAGTTCAAAAGCCAAGTGCTCTATTCGCGATCATCGACCACTGGGTCGATATTTCGCACAATGAACCAGTCAATCTGATCCATATATCGGACTTCAAAAGGCCTAAAAAGCGTTGAAATAAGAAAATGGTAGAACGTTCTCTTACTTTTTTTATTTAATTACATGATGACCAAGAATTTGAGCCAGCCGATCCCACTTACAGCAAGAGAATGCTTGGTTTAGGTCTTGCTTGCAAGCATATATCAGATCTTCTGGATTTCTTTGGATTTCAGGAGAGGCGACCGCTTCGCCTTGCCCATGACTAGGTCAGGCTAACCACTGGCTTACAATATATTCAGAATTCAAAAGATAAAAATAAAATAACATAATCTTATACCAACGTTAAATATATAAAAGAGCAAACATAATAAGTACATAAAAACTCACTTATTTAACGCTCTGTTTAAACCCCACTAATACATATTTACAATATCGCATCAAAATCGTAATCGTAACCGTACCCGGCCCCATTATCCCTTTTTGTAATCATCAATGTTGCCACGTCAACTAAGACCATAAGCCACGTCAGAATCGCTCGGGAGGATAATCCCAAGAAAGGTTAGAAAACCCGTCGCTGCACAGAGGGCCCCACACGAATTCTTCTCCGTCGGTCGTTGATCGATCGGTGTGGGGATCAAAGTGGGGCGATCCTGAGGGCGCCGAAAGCGGGCTTGCACGCAGGCTTGGGGCGGCATTTTCCGGCGTCGAATCCGACGACGGGACGGGGAGTAGAAGCACCGTGCTCCGAAGAGAATGTGGCGACGAGGTTGGTTGTGCGATGGTAGGGTCCGAACCACTTCGCCTGCATGTAACGATTCTTCCGCCATGGGGGCAAATGGAGTCCCCGTGCCTTCATCGACCTCTTGGCTGTCTCCGCTGCAATTCTGACCACCCGCCGGAGTTCGTCCGGGAGGCAGACGAGCACACAAGGCATTAAGGCCAGCAACTTAGCGTACTTCACCGTCGGCCGCGCGATTTCGAACTCGCTAGTGAAATCGAAGTCGATGATGTACCTCCGCTCATTCCCGAACGCGACGACGTCTATGTATTCGTAGCTCCCGGACCTTAGCCCACCGGACGTCTCCCACTTGGTCTTGCAGATTCCGGCATTGAACCCAACCTCCCTCAGCCGTGTCATTACCGACCGTAGGACCTCTGATCTCGGCCTCTCAGCTCCATCTATCACCGCCAAGATGACGCGAAGGATTGACAATCTCGCATGATCGTCGTCATCATCTACTGGCCTCGATAGGTCCTCCATTGACTCGCTTATATCTCCGTCGCAGAGCTCTCCGTCCGACCTCGTCTCTTCGCCCTCTCCGGCATCTGTCGGCCCCTCTCTGACTCCGTCGTCTTCCTCCATAAATCCGTGGATGAGTGCGGCGAGCCACTCGGAATCCGCCTCGTGCTCGCTGCCGCTGCCGCTGCTACCGTAGCCGTCCAGCTGACGATCTCCGGCTTTGCACAGTCTCGCCCTCGCCCGTTCATCCAGCAGATCTGTCACCTTCTTCATCTCACGACAATTCATCTCTCTCTCTCTCTCTCTCGGGAGAACGATAAAAAAGAGAAGAGAAAGAAGATAACCGGGGAATATTCGCCGAGATCAATAGGGTTTCGTGCGTCAGATCTCCCGTGTGGATATGCTTAGGTGGAGGCATATCCCACCGCAGATTCTTCTATTCCCACCCGACGCGGCACAACCAGGGTCGTCAACCCTGACGCTAAAGGGAAACGATCAGACGACTCTCTCGTGAGGAGAAACTGAAACGCTCTTCGGGGCTCCACTCCAGGGTTGATTACATAGGGGGAATGGGTTTGTCTTGCTTGTACTCAACCCGACCATCCCATTTCGGGTGGCAATTTTCCATCTTTCGTGTCTTGCTTGTTTCATTCCAACAACAGGGTTTTCCGAACGCGACCCGATTTTCCTGTCACTTTGGAAGGACACAAAGACAGTATAGAGTCAGTCACCTTCATGCCGTGCCAGCAATCTCGTTCCGGGTGATGGTCGTCTCAATTGATTGCTTGCGTCAAAACAGGTCTGACAGAATATGATCCAAGACAAGTGCAGACGTTTTGGATACCGTTCAAGTCAGGCTTTTGTGATCTCTGGATTTCTGTATGTGGGTCATGTTCGTGTTATATCGGTGCCCCCCAAAAAACACAGGTCCACCTAACATGGCCCGATTGGTTTTCTCATCACCGTAGATTGAATTGGGTGTGGACTTTTAGAGTAGTTTTGATGGTTGATTTTCTTGTCATCATTGAAATTGTCATTCTCATAACCTATCCACAAACTTAGACATGGCCTGTTCCAAGCCGATCTGACGGTTTCAATTGGAATCAAAACCGGACCCAAAACCAAAATCAACAGTTCTATTTAATTTTTTAAAAAATGTATATTTTTTCTGGTACCGAAAACTGGACCTCAAACTGGAAACTGAACTTACGGTTTCAAACTGAAACGGAAACCGACCCAATCCCGGTTTAGTTCCGGCTCCTAGTTTCGTGCAAACCAAAACAGGCAGTTCGGATGTGCCAGTTCCAGCCATGTAAACACAAACCGCTTTCAAAGTTTGGGATACATCTATGATCTATACATAATCTTTTGTCATGAATCTAGTTGGTTGCAATCTGCCTAACCTGCTTACCTTTCCAAAAAAAATGTTAACTAGATCAGGAATCTTCCACTTCAATCGCATCTAAGTCTAATGTGTCAACATAACTGTGTGGCAGATGCTTTAGCTAAACATGCAATGAATTACGAATCAAGCATCTAGCTGGAAGCGAGTTCTTACTTTCTTATTCAACTCTCTTATCTGATATTGCTGATTAATGGAAATCCTGTTGCAGAAGAGAGAGAGAGAGAGAGAGAGAGAGAGAGAGAGAGAGAGAGAGAGAGAGAGAGAGAGATTGAGAACCCATTTGCCCTAGATATGCGCAGCTCACTCCTTAGGGGTTTGCACTCTCTTACACAAGGTCAGGAATTCAATATGCGCATTTGGTAGGGTTTGGGTAATCCCAGTTTGATTATCAAAAAGAAAAGAATATTTAAAGGTTGAACAATTTACAAATTCTAGCGAGACCAAAACATTACCCAAACCAGTTCTCCTGTGCCAAAATATCAAAACACTAACCCCATGCCTCAATATAATACTTAAAGGTTTCTCCATCCGCTAGAAAACCCTTATTTCCTCCACTAAGAAAAAGAAAACTCACAAGGTCTCCGGAATGCTATATGATTTTTTTTTCAGCATTAATCCACAGAAGTCCTAATTTTGGAAATTTTAAATTAAAAATAAGCATTTTTTCAAACAGCTTCACGGTCTCATAGTGCCACACTGAGCTCACAAAAAACAGAGCTGCATTAAGTAGGGGCCTTGATATCTACAGACCCTATTTTACTTTTCCTTGTAGACACTCTATCATCTCTCTCTTCTGCCATATGAATCATCACCACTACCGCCATTGCTTCCATAACCTTGTTGATAAGCTCCTCTTTCTCTCCATTCTCATTTTTTTCTCTCGTCCTCTTCTTATGTAAGAGCTTATCCACAACAAAAGAAGGTATTTACCTATTAAGATAAGCATTTTCCCCCCTCTCTCTTCTTTTTTCCTTTTTCTTCTTTTACTTTTCTCTATTAACTTACCGTAACATAGGCTATCAGTTTTTTTTTAAACAAAGACAAACCTTGAGAGAACTCCGCCCATGTAAGGGATCACCCTTGCATGGCCGGTCCCAAGCCCGAATAAAAGAGGAGGGTTGTGTTAGGCTTCCGACAGCCAACGTAAATTTTTGTCGAATTTTTATATCATGGATTACATAAATTATGAGCATTGTTTTGGGGCGTCACCGCCTAGCGATGCACTGCAGAGCCAAATGCAGTGAAAAGTAAGCAAGGACCACTACATTTTCGGTCGGATGTAATGAATCAATTGTAGAGAGGGTTCCCACATCATGGACGAGTATGGGTAAAGAAGTTAGTCCCGCTACATTGCCGCCCGAATGTAGTGAATAAATTATACAGAGGGTCTCCGTGTTTTCAATATGGACGGATGATAAGAAAGCAACTCCTAGATAATAAGATTAGTATTGGTTCTTGAAATATCGGAACATTGTCTCGTAAGCTAACGGAGGTGGTAGATACTATAATTCGGAGAAATATTCATATTCTATTTTTAAAAGAGATAAAGTGGGTTGGAGAAAAAGCAAAGGAGATTGAAGATAAATGTTTTAAATTGTGGCACTGAGATAAGGAAAAGACACGAAACAGAATTGGTATTATCATAAATAAAGATTTAAAAGATAGTGTAGTAGACATACAACGATATGGTGACCAAATCATAGCGTTGAAATTAGTGTTAGGAGCAGAGGTTTTGAATATAGTTTGTGCTTACACACCCCAAGTAGGACTAGAAGATAGTATAAAGACGGGTTTTGGAAAGAGTTAGATAAGGTGATTCAAATAATTCCACAAAGGGAGATGATTTGTTTAGGAGGAGACTTAAATTGACATGTCGGTAAAGAGGCATTAGGATATCAAGGTATTAATGAAAACTTTGGTTTTGGGGATATAAATGAGGAAGGTAGGAAGATTTTAAATTTTGTTATAGCATTTGATCTTTTTATAGTCAATACAATCTTCAAAAAATGAGATGAATATTTAATTACTTATAAGAGTGACTTATCACAAATACAAATTGACTACTTTATTTGTAGAAAAAAAGATAGAGAGTGTTGTAAAGATTGCAAGGTAATTCCAGGAGAAACCTTAACCACCCAACATCGACTTTTAGTTATTCATTTACAAATAAAAAAATGGACAAATAAGAAAAGAGTGCATCGAGCTATTTGGACAAAATGGTGGAATCTCAAAAGCGAGAAAGAGTATATATTTAAACAGAACGTCCTTCAAGGAGATGCTTGAAATTATGTTGGTACACCTTGTGATATGTGGAACAATATGGCTATACATATTAGGAAAGTGGCGAAAGATGTGTTAGGTGTATCTAAGGGAGGTGTACCGGCACAAAAAAAAGTTTGGCGGTGGAGTGAAGTAGTGCAAAATAAAATCAATGCAAAGAGGGTATGTTATAAATTATATTATACTAAGAAAACTAGTGAAATGTTAGAGGCTTATAAGAAAGCAAAGAAGGAAGCTAAAAAGGTCATTAGTAAAGCAAAAGCTAAAATTTGAAAGAATTTATATAAAAAACTCAACTCAAAAGAGGGTGAAAGAGATATTTTTAAGATAGCTAGGGCTAGAGATAAGAAAACTAGCCTATAGAAGAAAATGAGAGAACAATAAAGAATGATCAAAATACAAGAAAAGACCGTATACATAATGAGGTTATTAGAAACAAATTAGGAGTGGCACCAATAGAGGATAAAATGAGAGAACATCGTTTAAGATGGTTTGGACATATAGAAAGAAGATCAAAAGAAGAACCTGTAAGAAGGTTAGAAAACCTAAATTTGGAAAGTATTAAAAGAGGTAGAGGACGACCACAAAAGTGTTGGAAAGAAACAATAAAGAATGATCTAGCTTATTGGGAGTTAACTGCTAACATGGCACACGATAGAGATGTGTGGAAACAAAGAATCCATGTAGCCGACCCCGTCTAGTATGGGAAAAGGCTTAGTTGTTGTTGTTGTTGTTGTTTAGGGCTAGAGATAAGAAAACTAAAGATCTTAATTATGTTAGATGCATCAAAGACGAGGATGAAAAAATTCTAGTAGCAAATGATGATATAAGAAATAGATGGAAAAACTATTTTTATAAGTTTTTTAATGAAAATAAAGATGTTAGTATTAGTTTAGGAGAGTTAGTCAAATCAGAAAAATATATAAGCCATAATTTTGATCGACATATTCAAAAGAATGAAGACAAAGAGGCTCTTAAACATATGAAGGGTGGTAAATCGGTAAGACTGGACAATATTCCTATAGAAGTTTGAAAAATACTAGTAGAAATAGGAATCACTTTGCTCACAAGACTATTTAATGAGATATGGAGAAACCAAAAGATGCCCGAGGAATGGAGAGCGAGTACACTTATACCCATATATAAGAACAAGGGAGACATTGAGAATTGTGTGAATTATCGAGGTATCAAGTTAATGAGTTATACTATGAAATTATGGAAAAGAATTATCAAACGTAGGTTAAGACAAGTATCAAGTACAATAAAGAACCAATTTAGAAAATCTTATGGAACATTTTAGAGTAAAAAAGAAAGACCTTCACATGATGTTCATTGATCTAGAAAAAACTTACGATAGGATACCGAGAGAGGTTCTTTGGAGAACCTTGGAAAAAAGAGGTATCCCATTCATATACATGACCTTATAGGAGACATGTACGATGGTGCAAAAACATGTGTGAGGACTCATGAAGGAATGACATATTTCATTTCAGTTAATATTGGGTTACATCAAGGATCAACTTTAAGTCCATACTTATTTATAATGGTGATTGATGATTTAACAAAACATATTCAAGATGAAGTACCTTTGTGTATGTTATTTGCAGATGACATTGTGTTAATGGAGGAGTCTAAGGAAAAAGTTAATAGAAAATTGAAACTATCAAGAGAAACATTAGAAAGTAAAGGCTTTCGACTTAGTAAAACAAATATAGAATATATGGAATGTAAGTTTGATCATTTGGTTACTTTAGAGGACATAGAAATTAAAATTAGTACATATTGCATCCCCTCAAAAAAGTTTTAAGTACCTACAATTGATGGAGATGTTACGCATAGAATTAATGTTGGTTAGTTAAAATGGAGAGAAGTATTATATATTCTTTGTGATAAGAAGATACCATTAAAGTTAAAAGGTAAATATTATATAATAGCAATTAGACCTACCATGTTTTATGGTTATGAGTGTTGGGCAGTTACTCATCAACATATACAAAAGATGTTTGACAGAAATGAAAATGTTGAGACGGATGAGTGGTCATACAAGAAAAGACTGTATACATAATGAGGTTATTAGAAATAAATTGTGTGACAACGATAGAGAATAAAATGAGAGAATACCGTTTAAGGTGGTTTGGACATATAATAGAAAGAATCAAAAGAAGAACATGTAACAAGGTATGAAAAACTAGATTTTGAAAGTATTAAAAGAGGTAGAGGACGACCACAAAAGTGTTGGAAAGAAACAATAAAGAATGATCTAGCTTATTGTGAGTTAACTGCTAACATGACACATAATAGGGCTATGTGGAAACAAAGAATCCATGTAGCCGACCCCGTCTAGTATGAGAAAAGGCTTAGTTGTTGTGTGTTGTTTTTGTAGACAATCCTTGAGAGAGGAAAAAAACAGAAGAAAAGTGAGAAACAAGCAAGAATATACCTCAACGGCCAAAAGTGATGATGGTGACGGTGAGATATATGCAGAGAGAGAGAGAAGCTCGTAAAAAAAACAAGCATGAATATACCTCACATTAACGGCCAAACGTTATAGCTGTGAGGGTGAGAGAAACAAGCAGGAATATACCTCGCATCAATGGTGGTGACGGTGAGCATCGTGAGCGCGTGAGAGAGAGCAGAAACAAAAAGGGAGAACAGTAAACATGATTGAGAAGAGAAAGGGAAAAAAATGTTTGATGAGGGTATTTTGGGTAGATCAGGTGCTAAGAGTACGCATATAACAAAACCAGGGTGTGTGCAAGGATGCCCTCTTGCTGCGTTAGTAACCACTGTCATTATTCTATGGACTAGATCTTGGTCCAAAACTATTGCAGTTGGCCACAGCAACAGATTTCAGATCCAAACCCTTCTCGTTATGAATAGTATGACGAAAACATGTACCCAGCATATCTCAATGGCATTAGGTTTGGCAAAGAGCCTTCCAACGGTGTGAACGGCTCTTGCGGTCATCATAAGCCCAACTTGAACTTATCAATGAAAGAAAAATTTCTTCGTCCAGGGGATTCATGCCAAAGTTGTCTCAAAATCGACCTGAACAAAAGCTGAAAACCAAACTGCAACCATCGAACCAAATTTCTATCATCGATCCAATTCCTACCATATTGTTCTACTCACGTATGAAAAGTTCACAAAAGCAAACACCCATAGCTCATTCAATTAGTGAAGTCGAGTCATAAAGTTGTAAGGTCACAAGTTCGATCCACGAGAGCAAGTGATAGTAATCTACACAAACCCCAGCTGGACAGTAAAAACATTATATTGGTGAAAATTTAGTAACAACCTACCTACCCTCAACTTGTCAATGAGAAAGAATATATCGTAAGATGAATTTTTAATCGACACCTATAACTTTTATCGCAACTGAAATAATTCCACTAAATATGATTCTACGTTGATTTAGACCCTTCGCCTTTTGCTCAATCCCGCCAGCAGTAGATTAAGACAGCCAAGAACTTCAGATAAAAATGGCGGGTGTAGCCGCATGTAAGTTGAGTTAATTAGGTGAAAGCCAGAACCTTACCCAGTGAAAGACACTCGTGCGCGCGCACACACACACACACATATATATATAGAGAGAGAGAGTTGTGCTTTTGGATTGATACTTGATTCACATGAACTTTTTGCTTTTAGGGATTTGATCTCAACCATCCAACTTCATGGATGAACTAGCACCAATAGAGGCAGATTCACCAATCACATATATATATATATATATAGAGAGAGAGAGAGAGAACATAAACTAATGTGACCGTAGATAAAGTAGAAGCAAGAGAAAACTGAGTTCACAACTACCTTCTCCACACTCTTGCTTGCACCAGAAAGTTCAAAACTTAAATCAATATCAGATATACTAGGATAATGCAGAGCAAAACCTAAGGGGGAAGAAAAAACCAGAGCTCAATCAGCACCAACTCCACCCTTATCTTCTTAATATAGAACCCTAGGTCTTTCTAACTACGTTCTCAACAAGGAAAATTCCCCCCACAAACTCTTTCTTGTAACAGAGTTCAAACTTTATGAATATCAGATATCATCTCCACACTTTCCCTTCTCGCTCTGAATCTTCTTAATATAGAACTCTAGCTCTTTCTAACTACGTTCGCAGTAAGGAAAATGGTGTACCCTCCCCCACACTCTTTCTTGTAACAGAAAGTTCAAACTTCAATGAATATCAGATATTATCTAAAAAGACACATGGTAAACATACTATCGTAGAATAATGCAGAGCAAAACCTAAACAGAAAACGGAACTCAGCGCTCAAGCAGCACCAGATCCACCCTTTCCCTTCTTCCTCTGGATCTTCTTCATATAGAACTCTAGCTCTCTCCCTTCAAGTACGTATCTGTAATTGAAAAACTAATCGGGTCAATAGAAGGGGGCAAACAACAACAAAAATCCACAACCTAAGCGCAGGAAGAAGACTTACCCATCAGCCCGCCCACATTGACCAGGACGAGATGAGATGCAAGCTAACAATCTACCAGCGCCGAACTGTTCCTCAATATGAGGATCTAATTTGTGACCCTCTGCACGTTTTGCAAGCTTTCTGGTAACATGATTGCTTTTCTTCACTTCCTGTGGGGCATTTTCTGCATCCTGCACCATTTAGAATGCAAACTCAGTCACTTACTCCCAAAGGCGGAAATCTGTAAAAATCAGGGAGAACAAGTAGGATTCTGCACTTTCAAAGAAATAAATTGCATGCCATCATACCATGTGGTGTAAGGTATCAAACAATTTTTAATGGACACTTATATCCCGGTGCCTGGACACGCTGACATTCCAACATGTTCATGCACTCCTCTAACTCTTCTTTCTTTTACCTTACTTTGATTTTGTATTAGCTCAAAATGAATTCCTTTGACCCTTACACTGGACTCTCCTCTCAACTTTCATGCCTTAATTACGGAACCTGCTTTATAAAATTTTATGTTAAATTCATCAAGGCGATTGCTGAATTACAAGAGCATCTCAAGACACCTTCTGGAAGAACAAAGAGGCAATTAAGACTGTACATTTCCAGAGCAAGAGATCACATTCACACACTCGAGTTTCACAACTATGCATCCATCGCTTGAAGATAGGAACCGATGCTAGTGACCTAAAGACAATGTTCCCTTGCAAACCATCATAATCAACAGACCCATATTGTATGTAGGAATCCATGATGATTCACCTATTTGGCCGAAATTGTATCTATATTTGAATCTGGTCCCAGGCAGTGTTATCCGACCACGATACGATACGGGGGCCCGTATCGTGAAACCCAGCGTATCGCACGATACGGTGCGTACCCTGGGACCCTTATAAAGGGTCCCGAGCCGACTGAAACCCGTGATTTTTCGCGGGTTTCCTCTCTCCTCTTGGGTTCCTCAAGCTCCCTAAGAGCCGATTTTTGCCTTCTTAGTGTTCAAAGCTCCAAAATTGTGCCCTACAATGTCCGTGCAAGCCTCCAAACTCGGATTTTGGTATATTTTTAATATTTTTTTTTATTTTTTTCCTTTATATTTGTTGTTTTTTTGTGTTATTTCGGGTTTTTTTAATGACAAAATATGAAGTTATTAAGTGTGTATATACGATTTTTATTGCATTCATGAAGTGGGAGACACTCGATTTTAGTGTTATTTGAAGATTGAGAGATTTACGAAGTGCTTTTATTTTCAGGTTTTTGTTTGAATTAAAGTACTCCATTGAGATGGCAGGAAGGGGTGGTAGAGACTCTCATTCAAAGTCTGATGATCCGGCATGGCAGTGGGGTATACCAGTTGAGGGTTCAAGGTTAAAAATCAAATGTTTATTTTGTGAAAAGGTGGTTAGTGATAGAATTTCAAGGTTGCAACACCACCTAGCAGGAACCAAGAAAGAAGTTGCTCCATGCACAGGCAGAGTTAGAAGTTTGCCAGAAGGTATTAAATGGCAATGCTTGCAGATGATTGAGAACATACAAGAACGGAGACAACAAAAGGATGATTTTCATATGTATGAAGAAGTTGATAATGCTACCGCCACTGGATTTGGATTCATTGATAGTTTGCCTTCAGATACTAGAACAGAGATTGGTAGTAGCAGTTCACGAGCACCTACTAGAGGAAAGAGGGTTGCAACTAAAGACTTTGAAGGTGGCAGAAGAGGAAGTTCAGGAAGGAGTAGAGGAAGAGCTTCTTCTTCTAGCATACATTCGTTCTTTCCTCCTTCCAACACACCTGGTGCTCAACCAGGAATTCGTGCTGCTATGGCTTCAAAACAACTGCATGATCAGGCAAACCTTGCAGTGGGAAGATGGTTTTATGATGCATGCATTCCATTTAATGCAGCAAACAGTTTTCATTTTCAAGCAATGGCAGATGCAATTGCAAACATTGGTCCAGGATATAAGATGCTCTCTTATCAGAAGTTGAGAGAAGATATTAGATCAGACCGTAATTGAAGTGCAGCAATACTGTTCGACTTTGAGACAATCGTGGAAGGAAACAGGATGTACTATTATGGCAGATGGATGAACCGATAGGCGAGGAAGGACATTGCTAAACTTTCTTATATATTGTCCTAAAGGACTCATGTTTTTTAGATCTCTAGACATGTCAGAGGAGAGGCACACTGCAGAGATCCTACGAGAAGAATTTGATAAGATTATACAGGAGGTTGGGCTACAGAATGTGGTCCAATTGATTACAGATAATGCAACTAACTACAAAGTTGTTGGGAAGGAGTTAGCTAATATTTATGGGACTTTCTACTGGACACCATGTGCATCCCATTGTTTAGATCTCATCCTCGAGGACATTGGTGAGATGGATGAAATAAAGGCAGCAACTGAGTGCTGCCAAGATATTACAAAATTCATTTACAACCATGCCTTTGTTTTGTGTATGATGAGGAGATATACAGAATGTGCAGAGCTTCTTCGCACAGTTGTAACTCGATTCGCAACAAACTTCTTATTTGTACAAAGTATTGTGAGACAGAAGCAAGCTTTGAAGAGAATGTTCTCCTCAGATGAGTGGCAACAATTTGCAGAGTTGCCTCAAAACAGAAGAAATAGAAAGTTGAATGAGATTGCAAAAATAGTTTTTAGAAGTTTCTTTTGGAATGCATGTGTGAGATTATTGAAAATTACTTGTCCTTTAGTGAAAGTTTTAAGATTGGCTGATAGCGAGGAGAAACCATCTATGGGCTACCTTTATGAAGCCATGGATAGGGCAAAAGAAGCCATCAGAAATAATTTTAATGGAAAAAAGAGAGATTATGTGCCCGTGTGGAAAATAATTGAAAGTAGATGGAATAAACAATTGCATCAGCCTATTCGTGCAGGAGCATATTATCAACCCATCATTCAGGTACTCAGGAACCTTCAAAAGAGACGGTGAGGTTAATCGAGGAATCATTGATTGTATCGACAGATTAGTCCCTGATGAGAGCATAGAAGATGCGATACATCGAGGGATGGAGATATATGATAATGCTCTTCACTTTATGGGTTTGCCTGTTGCAATTCGCAACCGCACTACGATGCGTCCAAGTAAATTGTTTATTTTCATATTTAAGTTGCATCTTACGTTACTGTGGATTATTATGGCTCTAATGTTTGTATTTTTTTACAGATGTTTGGTGGAACAGGTTTGGAAGTGATTGTCCAAACCTTAGAGATTTTGCAGTCATAGTCTTAAGCCAAACCTGTAGTGCAACAGGTTGTGAAAAAAATTTGAGTGTTTTTGAACACATCCATACAAAAAAGCGCAACAGGTTGGAATACAAAAGGCTTAATGATTTGGTTTATATTCGTTGTAACATGCGCCGTCGTGAAAGGTAATGTTGTATTACTATTACTTTCAAATTTTCAATTCAATATTGTTTAACTTCAGTTTTCAATTGTTAATATTACTTACTAATTGTTTATCTTTGTTTGTGTCGTAGACAATTAAAAAAGTAAATAGAGAAGAAAGTCAGTTCGATCCAATAAGTTTGGATAATTTTGATATATTAGAAGATTGGGTTATGGAAGACACTGAAGAAAATGCCCTCCTAACAGAAGAAGACGTTGTCTGGATTAATTTGGAAGGAGCGCAACAACATTATGGAGATGAAGAATTTGATTTTGAAGAAGAAGGTGTGGGCGTGGCTGATGATGATGAGGATCTGCAACAAGGAGAAGATGAAGATTATTTAGTTGATGATCCAGATTACAATTTGTAAAATGTAACATTATATGTAACTATAGTGTAAACTGTGTCTGTATTTTATTTTTTGGATTCAAAATATATAAATTTGGATGCAATTGTTCAATGTTGAATGCTCAATCTGTACTAAACTTACATTATATGAATTTAAAGCAATTATCAGATTTTTCTTGATTTTTTTCTATTTTTTTTATTTTTTATTGTTTTTAATTAATTTTTATATTATTTTAATATTAAAGTACGATATGATACGCCCGTATCGTGGAGCCCAACGATACACGATACGATACATGTCAGACAACACAGGTCCCAGGACCCTTTATCTATCTATCTATCTATATACAAATATATTGTCACGTACACCCTCCTATATTTATACATATGCATGTGTATATTTTTGTGACATATATATATATATATATATATATATATATATATATATATATATATATGTAAGTGCATATGTAGTTTTATATGTGAATACACATACATACATCTCTCTCTCTCTCTCTCTATATATATATATCACATACATATATATATATATATATCACTAACTGAATCTAACAGTTAGTGCAGATCCATTGATGACCAAAGAGTTGTAAGTGAATTTACAAACTCATTTAAATTTAGCTTCCCATAATATATCCACCTGACCCCATGCTCCAGGACCATCTCCATGAAGAATCTCCAATTTACAACTCAAAAACTCGATTGCTCTCTCCCCTTGTGTAACTGGAGATGGGGATGGGATTGAGGAATCCCGATCAATTGAGAAATCAGGATCAGTGGGTTAAGTGGAAGGAAAAGGGAGCTAGGTCTAGACCTTCCAAATAAAGGATACAATTTGCATTTTAAATATTCTTCTCATGCAGAAGGTTTTCATGAGATGTTTTCTACCATATAAGTGGTGATTTTAAATGCTGTGGTGCCAGTTTATCATTGAATTTAAGGATTTTTGTACAGTTTACTTAACAAGAGAGTGCATGCTAAATTTCAACTGCGATTTTTAGACTGCTTCATATTCATTTCAAAGACTTTAATGGAAAGAAGAATCATAAAGCAGGCCTTTAGTCGCCTACCTCAAAGTCACGGTAAAAGATGACAAGAGCACTCGGAAGCTTAAAGCACATAAAAATGGTGGTGGCATGAATGCATGATTGTTGGCTTACGTGATCGTTATTTAGGATTTTAATGCTGTGTCATACAAAAAAGGTGGTTTTGACGTGTTTGGATCAGAGCGGCCCCTATTATCTGAAATTTAACGTTTCAGAATTACAACATGACAGGCGTGATTAAATGAAAAGTAATGAGCTTAGTATAGATGCCAGCCTTCTAAGCAGATTAGAGGGTACTAATCAAATTCAGAGTCAACAGGAAACATTTAATTAGAATGGAACATGAGTTCGACCCCATTATCTAAAATTTAAAGTTTCAGATTTGCAACATGACAGGCATCATTATATGAAAAATAATTAACTTAGTACAGCGGCCAACCTTCCACACAGATTAGAGGTACTAATCAAATTCAGGGTCCACTGGAACATCTAAGTAGAATGGGCCACGAATTCAATCCGAATTTATGCCCCTATTTTCCTAATATAATTGTTTCCCACAACAATGTCTTGTCAATTATTCTCATTAATAAATATTCTTACTGCCTAGCTGAAAACCAGTTTAGCATGCTCAACAATCGAAGGCCCAAAAAGTAGCTTTACAAATGATACCCCCCAGATATACCAGCAGTCTCAGATAACAGCTTCACCGAGCAAGAATTGTTTCAAGAAGATTCTTTATGGATAAAAATCACATGAGGACACAAGGAATATATAATAGCCAATCCCATGTAACAGTGTTCACTGCAAACAAGGATCCAAGGTAGTGAAGAGAATAAGATCGGAGTAGAAGAAATGCCTACAACCTATTAGATGATAAATACAGTTTTCAAAACGAAGAAACAAGTGCGGAAATCATCCAAACTCCAGTCTTGGAAAATCTAAAAATCGACGAATCTATGAAATCGCAAAAGAGCGAAGAAACCATTCGTAACATTCCTATTGGATCCGATGGTTTAAATGAAGCATGAAGCCAAGTGTCCTATTGCGACAAATCTTTTATCGATTCTACATGAGAACAGAAATGTACAAGGAAACAGAAGCCTCACCTCTCCGTCCTTCTTGGCGCTTGCGGCGGCCTTCTTCTTGCGGCCGACATCGATGCCGTAGTGCTGGTTGTACCAGAGCTTGAACGGCGCGGCATCGACCTGAACGATGGCGCTCTTCACGAGAGTCTGCGTTCGAACGAGCTCGTTGTTCGACGCATTGTATACGACGTCGAGGATTCGAGTCTTACGGGTGACGGCCTCGCTACCCCACGAGTAATTGCCGGAGTCCAGCCTCAGCGCTCTCCATTTCACGTTCCCGCCTCGAACCCGAACCCTTCGCACCGTCTTGTTGCTCGACAGCTTCGTCATCGCGGGCTGCCGGCCGAGCTCGTACCTAAGCACAAAAAACCCAAGCCGCTAACGGTTAAAGAAATACTAAAGAAACGAGTTTCGGCCAAATCGAACAGACGAGACGAATTTGCTTACTTTCGCTTCTTCCTCCACGCCTTCTTTTTCCCTCCCGTCGCGCGCCTCTTGTGCATCGAGTCCCGAGAGATACCTACACAACAGAAACGGCCATGATTGAAGACGAGATCGATCGAACGGAACAACACGCTTTGTGCAGAAAAGAGATCGGTGTTGGGGCATAATCTTACCCATTTTCCCGAAGAGGACGGCCTCCTGCTACTCTTGCAGAGAGAGAGAGAGAAACGCTAGGGTTTGAAAGAGGCGCCTTTAAAATCAGATCGCTCGTCTTGTGGCGTAAATTAGTAAATTGCTCCTAGTATGCAGTTGTGTGGGCCTGGATCCACAAGTGATAAAACCTGGATCGTAAGCATTACCCAACTAGAAATCGTAACAAATTAAGCTCAATCAGGGTCTCTAAGTATTGGACCTCACCCAGTACAGATTCTGTGAATGGAGATGTGAAACTAGGGTTGCTCAATGAACCGAGCTGCGGAGCTATTTGGTTTCGTGATCGTCGTATGGTCCGGATACGAGTTAACTCAGATATACAAGTTGAACATGAGGAATACGAATTAGTTTTCTCCTGCTTGTAATTAACTCGTTTAGTAAGTATCCTGAGCATTACCCAAAAGCCCTTGTCGAGCTCATTCGGTTACCCAAACAGAGAAACTCCAAGGCACAGCAGGTTCGAGACTCTAACATTACCCATACCAAACTTGTTATGGGAAAACTTTACTTATTTGGATCAGACTCCCAAATGCAACGAACCAAACTATGCAGACGGACACATGATTAACAGAAACACATAAAGAACGGGCTGGACCCGACGAAGTAGAGGTTTGAGTTGACTCACCCAATATATTCCTCCAACTTTGATGTGAGCACTATAACAGAGTATGATCAACGCTCCCAATGTTAGTGCATCGAACAAGTTTATGGAAGACGGTAGTAGTTCCATGAGAACTGAATCAGAATGTGTGTAGTTCAATCGGTTCCTCCTCCGTTGAAAAAAGAAGCCAATGAGAGGGAGTCGTGATGCCTCGGAGTGTATCCGTGTCCGCGATCCATACTCCGGCTTCATTCTCGAGCATGGATATCCTGTTATGATCTCTCATTCTTCCAAGTTCGTAGCTTTTGAAATCATATTATTAATAAAATATCGAGTTCTTCCTCTAGCTTCCATTCAAACTTCAATGGAGCACTTTCTGTTGGGGCTTGTCTAAACTTCTCACATATCAGTTTGGCGCGCACGCATGCCCAAACGCCAGTCAAGAAACTATTATAGAGGATGCTTGGCAGATACTAAGAATCCTAAAAACACATGCATCCGTAGCATTAATCTAACTGTAACTTTAGATTCATAGGTCTTAGTACATTGATCAAACCATTATTTGCCACAAGAACTACATGATCAGCATCTCAACGTAAATTGATCACACAGTGTTCCCTTCATGTTTCTGTCGGTATGCTCAGCGAGGGAAGCAGTCTCTCTAGTCCAGCTTGTCAAGCAGATGCATCGATGCTCATCGGTTCTACGGCTTGTTTAGCAGATTTCTGCAACAAAATCCATCGGTGAGCTTCCCGTTGAATGTAATCCAATATAAGAAGATGAGTGAATCGAAGAAATCATGAATGAACATCACCCATCAAAGGTTCGTACATTGGTCTCAGTTTCTGCAAATTTGCTTATCCTCGCAAACATATTCCCATAGAACTTGGCTTCCTTCTTGTTGTATTCCTCAACCTTTTCCTTCAGTGTTCTGTATTCTAGTTTAACATCCCTGACCCACACAAAGGAGTACCCTTACTAACATCATAATCTTAGGCACAGTACCCTTACCTGTTATCAGGATCAATTTCTAATGCCTTCTTGATATCAAGCTCGGCCAGATCAAGGTCAGCCATATTAATATAAGCTTGTGCTCTCCGATACAAAGCCTTTACATTACTGCTCTCAAGCTCTAAGACCTGCAGCGCAGTGCACGCACTTAAAATCCACCATTAACCAATATCCACCTCTCATTTGAGGCAATAAAACGGAACTTTTGCAGTCACAGATCATAATGGAACGAGATCCAGAAGAGCAAGAAACAACACGAGCACAGCCAACCTTTGTGCATAGCTTTGCGGCTTCCTTATAGCCTTTAAGCTTCAACTTGCACGCTGCACTATTGAGGTTGCAACAAACCTTCAAAATCTTTGCCTGCTTTTTCTCTTCCTCGCTGAATGAGGAATCGTATTCTATGTACTTAATTGCCTGCGAAACTTATACATTATTTAGATTAAGAATTCAACAATATAAGGAGCGTAGGGAGGCTGTTGAAAGAGTGATGCTTACCTTCTCATACTTCTTTGATGCCCTCAGGTATTTTTGCTGCTTGAACAACGTGTTTCCTTCTTACTTCTTCTGCCCAGCAGCTTCAAGCTTCTCAGGTGTATTATGATTCCTTTTCCTGAGAACATGAATCATCCAAATTATCCACCGTTACTATCACATGCATCAACGAGGAGAATGAGAAACAATATATTCTACACATACCTTCACAAAGGAGATAAGCTTTATTTTGTAATGCAGTGTAGAGTTTGTAACACAAAATTGGCCATTTTCATGGTATAAATACGTTACACGAAACAGAAATGTTTAACGTTATAGAAATTAAATAAGAAAAATAGCTTATAACGGAAAACCGAGAGTGAAAACCATAAAGATGAAGCAGTTTATAAATAAATATCGTACATAAATTTACATAAAGTAATGATTTTTGTACACACTAATTATTTAGAAAATATCTTTCCTCCGTAAGCCGTATGTGGGAAACGATATATGACTCATCTTCTTCCTTCCTCTAATCTCACAAAAGATGTTCTCAAGTGAGTCCGATCCACAATCCACTGCGACTCAAGCAACTTCCGGTGATGAACTCGAGCAAAAAAGGAAAGAGAAAAAAAATAAAAATGAGATGTTGTCAGACATTCTTTCCAGCCAAAAAAAAAAGGATCGGATATTCCTTCCCACACAAAAAAGAGGATGGTAGATGAACAAAGAGCAAGAGAGTTCCAGTATAAGAACAAAAAGTAGCAAAGAGAGGTCGGTATAAGAAAGCATAATGGTAAGGCTCAACTAGAAGGCAGAGCAGCGAGACAGAGCGGTAAGGCCCAGGCAGAAGGCAAAGCGGCAGGGCTCAGCTAGAACGCAGAGTGATGAAGTGAAACGGCAAAGCTCAATCATAACGCAATAACACAAGTGGCGAAGCAGAGCAGCAAGGCTCAACCAGAACACAGAGTGACAAGACGCTTAGCAATGGAAGAAGCTTCCTCTTCCCCCTCTCTCTCTCTCCTCTCGTTGTATCTCTTCCTCTCTCTGTCGCCCTCTTTTTTCTCTCTTTTTTTCTCTTTCTTCTCAAACCTTCCCGCCCACGCCCACTCTTTTATGAAACCGTAGGCACTGAAAACCAAACGATTGTTGGAAAACTATTGACGACTTTTCAAAAACCAATTTTTTATTTTACAAAAATATCACCGGGCGAAATGCCCAAATAGAAGAGAGATTGGTTGGTAGATTAACCTTGACCAAGTTTAAACTTGAATGGAGTCCCACGATTTCTGCTAGAATCGAACTGTGTCCCGTCCAAAAGAGTTCCAGTGTAATGCACTACAAAGAGTCAACAAGCGTCAATTAATCAATTAATCATCTAACCTAATGCGAAACGAACAAAATGAAGCTACGGAGGGAAACAAACACCAGCAAATCCACAAAAGATTCCTAATTATGAAGATAGGACAGGACTCAATTTCGAAGGCAATACCTTCAACTTCATCGCCATTTTCGGGCCTCTCCCATCCTTCTCCCTCCTTGCCAAGCTTCTTCTTCAGGCCTTGCTTTCCGATCTCCTTCTCCTTCTCCTCTCCTACTTTCAGAATGGGGTTGTCGTCCGGAAGGTCGAAATCTTCGTTCATCTCTTCTCCGGCATCGGGGAACTCGAAATCTTCATCCATTTCTCTCGACACTGATACCCCAAGAAAACTACTAAGCACGTAATCACAACATCGAACCAACCACAAAAAACCATGAAATTTTTCAACGAGACTCGTTCGAGAGGCACATACCACAATAAAACCGTTCTCAACTTTACTGAATCGAGCCAACCATGAAAACAAAGGATCACTTCGGATGAAAAGCCAATCAAGAGAGGGATTATGTATAAATATAAACACACACACACACACATATATATGGAGGGAGAGAAGAGGGAGGGAGGGAGATCATCTATTTATCTCATCCCTAATACACCAATTAAACCGTTAAGCAAATAGCCACAAATTCGAACCAACCACGAAAACCATGAAAAGTTTTAGAAGAATACCAGTCTAGAGTTACATTAGAGAGACCATTGCGAATGAAAACCTCATCCAGTTCTCGCACTTCTGGTTTTCCAACAAAGTCATTAAGCAAATATGATCAGCGAATCGAGCAAACCACAACAACAAGGATTTAAGAACACTCAAAAGAGAGCATTGCGAACGATATTCTAGAATGAAATAATAGTGTGGAGGGAGGAGACGAACCTTGAAAAGAACGAGACTAGTTTCACGAAGAATGAACGAGATGAACGATCCCAAATCGCAGAGTGAACGTGTTCTCCCCTCGGAGAGACGAGGAACTTATACTGGAAGGATCTGGGATTTCCGGAGACTTCTGAAAAGAGAGAGCGATCGAGAGAGATAGAGAGAGAGTGAGGATGCTTCTAAACGGTGGAGCTCTTACCGCAAGGCGAGGTTTCGGGGCCTGACCTCAAACTAATTCAGGCCGTTAGCGTATATAACGTTCTTTTTGGAATGACGTTATAAATATATTATAACGTTATTAGGAATCGTTAATTAGTTATGTGGGAAATATAACGTTAGCAACTAGAAAAGTGGGCTCACAGTTGGCCTACCGATACCGTGCCTAGTAAGCTCGGTTTCAACTTGGTTCGATCTGTTGTTTTAGTCGCTACTGTTTATTAACGAGCTTACCGGCCCATGTCTAGTAGGCATTACTACTCTACTAGGGAGGCAATTTCATGTTTCCGGATTTTGTTTGTGCCATATCATTTTGTGTTTATGTCAGAAGCAAGTTAACACAAACACGATCTCTTTCTTGTTTTCAAATGCTTGAGTTGGGTATTGTATTGCCAACAATTTTATGTTTTTGGTCATGTTTGTACATTTTAATCAGAAAAAAATATAAACCACAATTTCTACCGACGTATTCAAAAGAATCAAGTCAAAGAGGCTATTAAACATATGAAGGGTGGGAAATCGGTAGGACCAGACAATATTCCTATAGAAGTTTGGAAAATCCTATCAAAAACAGGAATTACTTGGTTCACAAGACTATTTAATGAAATATGGAGAAACCAAAAGATGCTCGAGGAATTGAGAGTTAGTATACTTATACCCATATATAAGAACAAGGGAGACATTCAGAATTGTGCGAATTATCGGGGTATCAAGTTGATGAGTCATACTATGAAATTATGGGAAAGAATTATCGAACGTAGGTTAAGACAAGTATCGAGTACAACAAAGAACCAATTTGGATTCATGCTGGGCAGATTTATTGTTGAAGCAATTCACCTTTTGAGACGTCTTATGAAACATTTTAGAGCAAAAAAGAAAGACCTTCACATGATATTTATTGATCTAAAAAAAGCTTACGATAAGGTACCGATGGAGGTTCTTTAGAGAACCTTGGAAAAAGAAGTATCCCATTGACATACATAAACCTTATAAGAGACATGTACGATAGTGCAAAAACATGTGTAAGAACTCATGAAGGAATGACATACTTCTTTGAAGTTAATATTGGGTTAAATCAAGGATCAACTTTAAGTCCATACCAACAAAACATATTCAAGATGAAGTACCTTAACATTATAAAGTAAAGACTTTCGACTTAGTAAAACAAAGATAAAATATATAAAATGTAAGTTTGATCATTTGGTTACTTCAGAGGACATAAAAATTAAAATTGGTATATATTGCATCTCAAAAAAGAAAGTTTTAAATACCTAGGGTCAATTTTTTAGATTGATGAAGATGTTACGCATAAAATTAATGTTGGTTGGTTAAAATGGAGAGAAGCATCAAATATTCTTTGTGATAAGAAGATACCATTAAAGTTAAAAGGTAAATATTATATAGCAACAATTAGACCTGCCATGTTTTATGGTTATGAGTGTTGGGTAGTTAATCATCATGTACAAAAGATGTCTGTGAGAGAAATGAAGATGTTGAGATGGACGAGTGATCATACAATAAAAGACTGTATACATAATGAGGTTGTTAGAAACAAATTAGGAGTGACACCAATAAAGGATAAAATGAGAGAATATCGTTTAAGATGGTTTGGACATATAGAAAGAAGATCAAAAGAAGAACCTCTAAGAAGGTATGAAAAAGTAGGTTTTGAAAGTATTAAAATATGTAGAGGACAACCACAAAAGTATTGGAAAAAAACAATAATTATTGTGAGTTAAATGCTAACATGACACATGATAGGGCTATGTAGAAACAAAGAATCCATGTAGCTGACCTCATCTAGTATGGAAAAAGGCTTAGTTGTTGTTGGTGGTGGTCATGTTTGTACCTTGTTGTAGAGGTGGCGGGCTTGGATCCAGCCCGTAGGGTTGACTCAAACTTGAACTGCCTCTAAAATCGGCCAAAATTAAAACTGGGAAACCTAAACCATGACCAAATTGGGAATCTCCGGTGCAATCCCGGTTCCACCTACCAAACAACTGAATCAGAACCGAAACCAGTGGTTCCGATTCCTATTTTGGTGCCCTTTCCAAAATTCCACCTCTATTGGTGGACCTTTTCATATGAAACTGGGACCACACTGGATCTAAACTGAAAGCAGAACCACCATGTAACCAGACCCGATATTGGGGGAACCGTAACCCGAATGGAATTAGAGGGGGTCAGTTCAGTTTTAGTTTCAGGTTCTGGTGGAACCGGACAGGTTCATGCTGCCGTTTCTTGTTTCAAAGCAGGTCAACCCAAGCATAACCCAGTCTCCTGGTATTTTTGGTAGACATGAATACTAGACTTTTCGTGTATTCAGGTCATGTCCGTGTCAGGTTTTGATGTTGTGTCCTATATTGCCCTTTGAATACATAAACTGATAAACAGGCTGATCCAAATTGGGTATGGCTTTATCCGTTAGATATATCCAAATAAGCCAAAATCTGAACCTGAATTTGATTAGCATTGAGATAAGGATCGGATACCGTATCGGACTAACCTGATTCAGATAAGGATTTCGTATAGAGAGTATCTCATCATTTAACACTTCTGAAAGTGGGACCCATCAATTTTGGTGGGAAACTAAATCCGAGTAAGTGCATGCTCTGGTGTTAAAATTAAATTCAAGGGAAAATCGCTTCTATGCCCTTTCATTTTGAGAAGTTGCGGGACCATTCCATGCAGGAGCCAAAAAGTTGAATCACTGCCAACGTGATTCAACGACATGATTTTCTCATGTTTGATTGATCTGAGAAATGGAATCTCATGAAGAGTCACTTCATGAGAATCCATTTCAACAGCAAACTAGGTGCACCATAAAAACAAATACTCTCATTTATAGGATTGAAATATGCATGGGACTCGGAGAAACAAGACACTGCATTATTCAGACGCTGGGAGCAAGTTGATTGTTATATTGCCAACAATTTTGAGTTCATAACATGCACATGGAGTGACATTTCATGTTCATGTTGACGACACACGAACACAACCCTTTCTCTTGTGTTACTTTGGGTGGACACAGAAATTAAACTGTTCAGGTCGTGTTCAGGTCTAGTATGGGAAAAGGCTTAGTTGTTGTTGTTGTTGTTGTAGGTCGTGTTCATGTCACAGGTTCTCATGTCGTCTCAAATGCCATCCAAAGCAACAAGCGCAAAAACCAGCAATAGTCTGACCAATTCTCCTCTCTCTCCCTCACACACACAGGACCCACTATGGGCACAGAGGTGCATCAAGACAGCAATTCACCAGATAACCTAAAAATAAAAGTGTTTTTTTTAATTGGTAAACTGGGGTTATGCAGGCCCCCTACCGACGCCCCACGTATTGAATTCTTGACCTTCCACTTGAAGGCTCTTTCAAGTCTACCTCTAAGCAGGAAAGTCATGGCCCCTTGTGCAAATATTTTGGTTTGTGTAAAAGGCAAACAGACACTCTAGTACCTGTTCCTCTCACATTTCTCTTAGGCATTAACCGTACATCTAACTGAATCTTCGACAAAAGCAGAAGATACAGTACCATTCACTTCAAGAAAGTGCTTTCAGTAAATACGATGAAATAAAAAATGACACCCCAAAAAGAAATTCCTCGATGTTCTCGGATTTCTAAATTTCAACAGCAAAGGTATTCTCGAAGCAATTGGATGCTGATTGCCTGCCTTAGTCCTAAATGTTCAAGGCATTAAAGATACTAGACAATAAGAACGCCATGAGTTCAACAAACAGAACTCAGGATGTGCAGGACAAGATCAAGCGCGTATGATAATTTAGCGCACTTGTTAGCGATGAGCTACAGTTCGTTGGCTCCGGCTCCTTTGCCTGAACTTTTACCGTTAACAGCAACAAGCTCCGTTTCAAAAATTAGCGTAGCCCCACCTGGAAGTACCAATTTATCTTTCAATACTGGACAGGGGATTAAGTGTGAAGCATACAAATTATTGACTAGTAAGGATGCATAATAACAAGTGTTCTTGCATATTAAGTTAAGAATTAAAGCCAACATTTGTGAAGTACATGACGTTCCTAGAGTTTGGTTAGGGAAAGAACTGAAATCAACAATAATAGATTATAGTAAGACTTGAAATCAAATGAGTAGATTATCATAAGACTTCAAATCAACATTAGTGTAGTATATAGTGTCGTTGTTTTGGATAGGTTTAGACTTGAAAACAACATTTGTAGATGTTGGTTATTCCTCATGAAGAATATATTTGTTTGTGTGATTAAGTTAAGACTTCAATCAACATTAGTAGAGAGTGATTGTGCTAAGACCCGAAACCAACAAATGCATGATGTCAATAGAGGTTTGTTAGGGTAAGACTTGAATTCATCATTTGTAAAGAGTGATTACGGTAAGACTTTTAAAACAACATTTGTGAAGTACATGATGCCGTTGTTATGATTAGGATAAGACTTGAAAGAAATATTAGTAGAGGTTTGCTATGGTTAGAATGAAAATCAATGTTAATGAGTAATATAACTTTTGTGTGGTTAGAGTAAGACTTAAACTCAATAGTAGTAGATTATGGTAAGGCTTGAAATGAAAATGAGTAGGTTATCATAAGAGATGAAACCAACATTTGTGAAGTATATAGTGTCGTTGTTGTGATTAGGGTAAGACTAAAAAACAACATTAGTGGAGGTGAGTTATTATTCGTGAAGAATACAACTTCTTTGTTTGTATGATTAAGTTAATACTTGAAGCCAACATTTGTGCAATACATGACATCCATAGAGTTTGGTTTGGGCAAGACTTCAAATCAATAGTAATAAATTATAGTTAAACTTGAAATCAAATGAGTAGATTATCGCAAGATTTCAAATCAACATAAATGAAGTATATAGTGCCGTTGTTGTGTTTAGGGTAAGACTTGAACACAACATTTGTGGAGGTTGATTATTCTTCATGAAGAATATGACTTTTTGTTTATGTGATTAAATTAAGACTTCAATCAACATTAGTTGAGGGTGATTACATTAAGACGTGAAATAATGATGTCAATGGAGGTTCGTTAGGGAAAGACTTGAATTCATCATTTGTAAAGAGTGATTACAATAAGATTTTAAACCAACATTTGTGAAGTAAATGACGTCATTGATGTGGTTAGGAAAAGACTTCTGTAAACACCCAAAAAAAATTCAAAATAATTTTTTTGGATCTTTTGGAAATTATGTCTTTTTAAACAAAAATTGTACTTTTGGGTCTTTTAAAGGTTTTTCAAATAAAGACACCTTAAATGGACTCGTTTCTATGTCAAAATTTTGTAGCAACCTCAAAATGATGATATATTGCATCCCTCTGAAAAAAATCCAATTTTGACAAAGTATCAAAAAAATAACTACTTTGCCCTCAAGACCGAATTGACAGGATTTGCTATTTCAAAAGATTGCCTTTAAAGAAAGAACGATTTCAAACAATTCTCTTTAAAGAAACAAGTGAAAATGAAACATTGGGAATCAAACTAAAAAATGTTTGCAAATTGATAAAATTATAAAACCCTTGAAATTCAAAAATAAATCAAATCCAAACCAGATCTTAGAAATTCGCCCGATCGAGAATAGTCTCTTTCTGAGACCCTATACCCAAGGGTTAAAGTGATTCGATACCCTCTACCCATTAAAGTGGTTAAAGTGGTTTGATACCCTACACTCATAAAAAAGTGTTAAAGTGGTCAAGGTGGTTGAAAATTAACTCACGGAGCGAAAGTAGGTTAGCATGCAAACAAAAATTAGAAATGAAACTCAGTGTTTTCCAAAAATAATATTTGAAGATTTCATTAAATTTGATATTTTTGAATATGAAAATGATTTTAAAAAAAGTGTTTGAAACCGTACCTGTCTTATATAAAACTCAGACCAGAAGGAGCCAAATTCCTCAAAAAAAGGAGATTATATGAATAAAAAATACAACGACCAAACACCAGCCAATTTCGGCATTGTTGGCAAAGGTAACTTGCCAATTTTAGTTTCAGGCAAGTAACCGAAGAAAGGAAAGTTGGCATCCAAGAAAGAAAGTCGACATTTAAGAAAGGAAGGTCGGTGTCCAAGAAGGAGAGTCAGTGTTCAAGAAAGGAAGGTCAGTCGGCGTTCAAGAAAGACAAATTGGCGTTCAAGGAAGGAAAGTGGCTCAATTTCATGAGATGGAGCTTAATGGTGACTAAGGATCAGTGTAGGAGCTCAATGGTGACTAAGGATAAGTGTAGTTGACCCACTTATTGTGGGAAAAAGCTTAATTTTGGTTGGATATCGTGGAGGATGTGCAGTATAAAAGGTCTTGGAAGGCCTAAAAAGGCGTTCTAAGAAAAATCATAAAGCACAATCTTGCTCTTTTCAATTAAATAGTAGAAAATGTTATTATCCGAAATTTCTCCAAAAAAATCAGGAGATTTTGAAAATTGTTATTTTTGTTAGAAAATTATAAGATAAAATACAACAACAACTAAGCCTTTTTCCATACTAGATGGGTCTAGATGGGGTCAGCTACATGAATTCTTTGTTTCCACATAGCCCTATCATGTATCATGTTAGCATTTAACTCACAATAAGCTAGATCATTCTTTATTGTTTTTTTCCAACTTTTGTGGTTGTCCTCTACATCTTTTAATACTTTCAAAACCTACTTTTTCATACCTTCTTAGAGGTTCTTCTTTTTATCTTCTTTCTATATGTCCAAACCATCTTAACCGATATTCTCTAATTTTATCCTTTATTGGTGTCACTCCTAATTTGTTTCTAATAACCTCATTATGTATACGGTCTTTTATTGTATGATCACTCATCCATCTCAACATCTTCATTTCTCTCACAGATATCTTTTGTACATGTTGATGATTAACTATCCAACACTCATAACCATAAAACATGGCAGGTCTAATTGTTGCTATATAATATTTACCTTTTAACTTTAATGGTATCTTCTTATCACAAAGAATATTTGATGCTTCTCTCCATTTTAACCAACCAGCATTAATTTCATGCGTAACATCTCCATCAATTCTTCCATCACTCTAAAAAATTGACCCTAGGTATTTAAAACTTTCTTTTTCGAGATGCAATATGTACCAATTTTAATTTTTATGTCCTCTGAAGTAACCAAATGATCAAACTTACATTTCATATATTTTATCTTTGTTTTACTAAGTCGAAAGCCTTTACTTTATAATGTTTCTCTCTATAGTTCCAATTTGCTATTAACTTTTTCCTTAGACTCCTCCATTAACACAATGTCATCTGCAAATAACATACACCAAGGTACTTATCTTGAATATGTTTTGTTAACTCATCAATCACCATTATAAATAAGTATGGACTTGATATATGGGTACAATGTCATCTGCAAATAACATACACCAAGGTACAATGTCTATGTTGTACTTATACTTGTCTTAACCTACGTTCGATAATTCTTTCCCACAATTTCATAGTATGGCTCATTAACTTGATACATCGATAATTCGCACAATTTTAAATGTCTCCCTTGTTCTTATATATGGGTATAAGTGTACTTGTTCTCCTTTTCTCGGGTATCTTTTGGTTTCTCCATATCTCATTAAATAGTCTTGTGAGCCAAGTGATTCCTATTTCTACTAGTATTTTTCAAATTTCTATAGGAATATTGTTTGGTCCTACCGATTTACCACCCTTCATATGTTTAAGAGCCTCTTTGACTTCATTCCTTTGAATACGTCGATAGAAATTATAGTTTATATATATTTTTTATTTGACTAACTCTCCTAAGCTAATACTAACATCTTTATTTTCATTAAAAAGCTTATAAAAATAAATTTTTCATTTTTATCCTATCTTTGATGCATCTAACATAATTAAGATCTTTAGTTTTCTTATCTCTATCCCTAACTATACTAAAAATATCTCTTTTACCCTTTTTTGAGTTGAGTTTTCCATATAAATCCTTCCAAATTTTAGCTTTTGCTTCACTAATGGCCTTTTTCGCTTCCTTCACTTTCTTATAAGCCTCTAAAGTTTCACTAGTTTTTTTAACATAATGTAATTTGTAACATACCCTCTTTGCCTATTTTATTTTGCACTACTTCACTCCACCACCAAACTTCTTTTTGTACCGGTACACCTCCCTTAGATACACCTAACACATTTTTTGCCACTTTCCTAATATGTATAGCCATATTGTTCCACATATCACAAGGTGTACCAACCTAATTCCAAACATCTCCTTGAAGGACTTTCTGTTTAAATATATATTCTTTCTCGCTTTTGAGGTTCCACCATTTAGTCCAAATAGCTCGATGCACTCTTTCCTTATTTGTTTATTTTTTATTTGTAAATCCATAACTAAAAGTCAATGTTGGGTGGTTAAGCTTTCTCTTGGAATTACCTTGTAATCTTTTCAACACGCTCTATCTTTTTTCTACAAATAAAGTAATCAATTTGTGTTTGTGATAAGTCACTCTTATAAGTAATTAAATGTTCATCTCGTTTTTTGAAGACTGTATTGACTATAAAGAGATGAAATACTATAGCAAAATTTAAAATCTCCCTACCTTCCTCATTTATATCTCCAAAACCCACTCTTCAGCAAAGTTGCAAAATTACAAGCAATACAACTTTGAATGTGCAGAGAATGAATGTACCTGGAATCTTTGGTGGGGATCCCTGATCTCCATAACCAAGTTTAGAAGGTATTTTCAACTTTCTTTTCTCCCCCACACACATTCCGAGTAAACCTTGGTCCCATCCTGCAGTGAGGCACATTGAAAGATTATTCAGACGGCCTTGATGATAACACACACAATAGAGCACATACCCCCATATGACTGCAACACATCAAAATGACAAGAGATCAGCCACTTCTGTGCATTTTTCTACACAAATTAACACACAACGGGACACGGCAACAACCCAAGATGTTGTTCTAAGGTGATGTACATGAAAACAAACATTAATTCCACAGATAGCATCCAATGTAGTAAGACATTCAATGCAAATTTGTAGGTCGCCTTTTAGCAGCAGCAATTTCATCATGGGCAACCCCACTGATTGACCGTCAGGGAAAACGATCAGTGCTACAATCACCACATCTTCCACACCGAGCTGATATTGTTGTTTGTATACAATGAAGCTGAGTTGCTAGATGCTTTAGTTTCCCAGTTTAGTCAAATTACATCTACAAGATCAGTTGCTCAGAAGTATTTAGGCAAATGGCACATCTCTCGTTGGGCAATCAAGCAGCAAAGCCAATAACCCAGCACCAATTGCCCCCTCATCTATATTTGCTTGATCTGAACAACGTGGAATTGCATCAGCATCAAAATAACATTCTGCTTGTTTGGCATGTCCCAACTTATGCAATTCTTCTTCGTTGAGCTTTTGTCTTAAAGGAATAGTGAGGGTATGATTGCAACACAAAAATTCCTCCAGAGAAAACAATTTGTCCATGTTCATGAATAAGTCTAATGAACTCATTTGGGTTTCCCTACTCAAAATAACTAAATACACCATCATAACTGAGGGGGTTTGAGTTCAAATTCTAAGGGAGCTAAACCCGCAGTTTGACCGTCATTACCAGTAGTATAACAGAAAGAAAACAAAAGCAGCAGCATTTAGTTCAGGTTTTCAACTGCAACCTCATTAAAAGCTAAAACCAATAAATAACGCATGACTATTGATTGACTCACAAATAAGATAGCAAAGAGGGATCACTGTAAGACCTTTGATTACGTGACCCGTGCCAAGTTGAAATTCAATTGGGTCACCTCTTTCATAGCTAGAATCGAAAATGGTTCCATCAGTAAGTGTACCCTGCAACAGAATAATACATTTAAGTAACATCAGTATATGAATATGAGTAATTTAAGCAAAAGATAGTCCAGCATTGGATGGAATAGCAAACAAAATAGGAAGAACAAAATGGGGGGGAAATGAGTTAAATAAGACAATAATTAACACAAAGTTGATGGTATACCGAGATGATAACCATCCAGAATCTCAGATCTAGTGCACACATCAGATCTCCCAGCAATATTTAAGAATTAAGCAAACAGAAGCTAGCTTAAACAAGATTTCAGTATAAGCTCCCAGCACAAGGATGGAAGAACATAATAACAGTTAGTGGCAACCAGGCAAGTATCCTTAGCCAAATTCCCCATATGTGAATGAATACAAGTCCATAGTGGAATAAAGAGACGTAGGCAGTCTATATATTGTCTATATAACTGGCAGGGTTCTGCCTAATCCTAGATTCCAATAAAAAAAGGAGTTCCTTCAGAAACACGATATCTTGGGATTGTAAAAACTCTAAGCTAATCATGAAGTTTCGAATTATAGACGAGTACCAAGCAAAAGGCACGGATGTACATGAAATAACAGGAGGTTATATAACAATATTGACATGATTCCTACCAAAGCAACTTCTTATTGACTAGAGAATCAGTAACTTCCCCAACAATTTTTATCAATCGAAAAGGTTCTCTTACAACAGATAGTCAGTCAACTCTGAAAATTAAGAAGGAAATATTCTAAACTAGGTGTAGCAAAGTTACTCGGATATGCTTGTGCCTAGTGAAACAATGCGAACATGGAATAACATGAGGGCACACAACTATCCTCTATGTCAAGATCATGGAAGAAATGAGAATTGTTGACAAAAATAGACAAGAATGGGTGTTTGTGTGTAAATATATCCATTTTCCATACAAGAACGGAAATGGATATGTGGTGAAAAGATCTAAAGCTTGGAGTTTAAGAGCAATTATCAAAAACATTAGAGTGCAAGAATGGCGGAAAAAACTGATTAAAGAGGTTCTGCTTATGAAAGATACTCTGGTCGCTGGTGCCATAGCAGAGTAAGGTTGTTACACAAGTGGATGCACCTCTTTGGAACACGTTAGTAGGAGGGTTGATGCTGGACACATGAAACGAGCACAATATAGTGATTCATAGATGACTCTTTAAAGTAGCATTTTGCAAAATAAAAATGGTGCTTCTGATAAAGTGCCAATTTCATTGTCACAAACGAGGGGAAAAGTAAATATACAAGGTATTAAGAAAACATGTACAGCTTAGAGAACGTTGAGGTAAATATCTAAAGTATTGTATAGAACATGAGAAAGCATACCCGATAATGAACTTTAATCTTATCACCTTTATGGGCCTGTATATCACAAGACTCTGGTCGATACTGCAATTAAAGATGGGGGGAAATAAGGTAAGCACGTTGAAAGTAAATAATCAAATCACCAAGTCAAAGATAAGATGGAGAAGAAAAAGCCAGCATCACATTGGCATTATCACCTTTATGATATACAATCGGAAGGCATTACCTTTTATTTTGATTCCATTACGTCAATAAAAGGTCATCTAGAAGTTCAACAGCTCAAAGTACCTCCAAATTTTCAAGAATAGCCCAGAGCAAAATAAAATTTGTTTGAAAGTTGAAACACTTCTTCTTATTGCCTTAAACACCTAATGGCTATGCATTGTCATGCTTGAAGCAGCCATGATTCTTGAATTTAGGATCAAGAAGTGAAGTACTGGAAGCATTATTACACCCTTAGCTGATGCATTTGAGTTCTTCTCCAACACAAAACGTAAGTAAAACAGGAAACACCATTTAAAAAGAAAAACTAATGTCATCCATTTGCTCTTATATATTTATAATGAAAAAAGAGGTATCCCATTGACATACATAAACCTTATAAGAGCATGTACAATGGTGCAAAAACATGTGTGAGGACTCATGAAAGAATGACAGACTTCTTTGAAGTTAATATTGGGTTACATCAAGGATCAACTTTAAGTGCGTACTTATTTATAATGGTGATTGATGAGTTAACAAAACATATTCAAGATCAAGGACATTGTGTTAGTGGAGGAGTCTAAGGAAAAAATTAATACAAAATTGGAACTATGGAGAGAAACATTAGAAAGTAAAGGCTTTCGACTTAGTAGAACAAAGACATAATATATGGAATGTAAGTTTGATCATTTAGTTACTTCATAGGACATAAAAATTAAAATTGACACATATTACATCCCCCCAAAGAAAAGTTTTAAATACCTAGGGTCAATTTTTCAGAGTGATGGAAGAATTGATGGAGATGTTACGTATAGAATTAATGTTGGTTGGTTTAAATGGAGAGGAGCATCAAGTATTCTTTGTGATAAGAAGATACCATTGAAGTTAAAAGGTAAATATTATAGAGCAACAATTAGACCTGTCATGTTTTATGGTTCTGAGTGTTGGGCAGTTAATCATCAATATGTATAAAAGATGTCTATGACAGAAATGAAGATGTTGAGATGGATGAGTGGTCATACAAGAAAAGACAATATACATAATGAGGTTATTAGAAACAAATTAGGAGTGACACCAATAGAGGATAAAATGAGGAAATATCGTCTTAGATGGTTTGGACATATAGAAAGAAGATCAAAAGAAGACCCTGTAAGAAGGTATGAAAAACTAGATTTTCAAAGTATTAAAAGAGGTAGAGGACGACCACAAAAGTGTTGGAAAGAAACAATAAAGAATGATCTAGCTTATTGTGAGTTAACTGCTAACATGGCACATGATAGGGCTCTGTGGAAACAAAGAATCCATGTAGCTGACCCCGTCTAATATGTTAAAAGGCGTAGTTGTTGTTGTTGTTGTTGTTTGATCGATGGTTGAACCATCCATATGTCCTCATAAATGATCTTAAGCAAAAACGGTGGTTACAAGCTAAAGCTCTATGGTGCAATAATAAGATTATTATTGTGATTAGTATTAGTTATAACTATTACTTAACAATAAAAGAAGTTCAGTTTCTGGAGATCACTTATCAAGCAAGGCTATAAGTAGCATATCGTTATGCTATCAAGGTACTTTTACGATGTGCAGCATAGCTGAGCATAGTGTATCGTATGGTGGGCATTCTTATACAACGATGAATCACATCACAAATCCCAAAGCAACAGTAATAACCCTATTGTCAAGTGCATTTGGATCTTTATATGAAATTCACATGAGAGTTTACCGATACATTTTCCACCATTACTAGTAGAGACTTGGTTGCATAATAAGAATAAAAGCTCCAAAAGTTCTAATGGAGAACGAGAATACCAAAGTTTCCACATTATTATTGGAGACTAAATTGCATGGGCCTGTGAAAGCTCGACAAAACTTTGCAAAACGGAGTTTCAGCCGCTACCCTATACAGCATCTGCACTTCCGATTTTGGTAACTAAAACGATCACGATGCAACAGCAGGGCGAAATAGGCTTCCGTAGGGGAAGATGAATGAGAGACAGAGAACCAAAAGAGCGGGACAAACCCCTATTATTTAAACTTTAGAAACATCCTAAATATAAGGTTTCACTTCACCATTCATCTTGTGCAAACTAAGGTTCCACAAATGATAAGTTTGTAAAAGGGAGCAAGCACAAAACCTACACCAATTACAACAGAAATGCTAAAAATTCAAGAGAAGATATTTATGTCATCGAAACACTTCAACTTTCCCCCACGTCGTGTCCTCTCGTGTGCTAATTTGCAGAGGAGACGCACGAAAGTGACTATCTCGTGTCATTTTGGGGGGTCACAGTGAGGTCAAATTACCACAAAAATGAATCAGAGGAGAGGAGGGAAATTTTCTGTACCTTCACCCCGATCCGAAGTTCCGTCACATCACCCGCATTTTTGGCAATAACTGAGACAAAATCAAGAAGAAAAGTTAGATTCTGCGAAAACGCAAGGTGGAATGAACGACAGAAGCCGAACCCTACAATCCGAGATATTGTTAAGTCTACGAAGAGTTCGTTCTGATCACATAGGGGACTCTACAGTTCACGAGTCCCTGAACGGACCAACCGTCGGGCCGGCGTCGATGGGAAATCGATCCTATTCGAGTGCTGGCTTACTCGAAAAAGCAAAAATTTCATTAAAATGATCAGAATTACAACATAATGTTTGTTGGAATCAAAATTCCAAGAGGTTCAGATCTTCCGCTTTTTCTCTTCAGCGATGGCATGAAAATGAAAAGATAAAAAAGAAAAGATTAAATGAACCTGCGGTCAAGAGGATCGCGAGGAGCAAAAGGAACCCGTAGATCTTCATACTCTCTCTCTCTCTCTCGCACAACTCGTGCCAAAACTCTTGCAGCGCATGAAAAGGGTGACGAAAGAATGTCAACGGGTTGGACTGGTGGTAAATTTCGGACCCGAACTCTGTAATTTGTGGGACCAGGTAGGGCTGACAATCGTGTCGTGTTTGTTTTGTTCTGCATCAGAAACAAGCCAACCCGAACACTTTTTTCTTGTTTGGGTTACAAAGGAAGGCTGCACTCCCTGGGAATCGAACTCTCCACTCGAGAGTGGTCGTCAGAGAACGCTATCGGTGAGCTCAGACACAAAGTGTGATACCTGGGTCAGATCCACCTGCATCGAGTCGGATCTAAACTCAGACACAAAATGCGATTGGAGGGTGCGATCAGTCTACCTTGAGATAGCTATTGCATCGATAAGTGCCGCAGAATGGCCTAACAGGGACCAGATTGCTCATATCGTGTCGAGTCAAGTCTCTGGGGTGTCATGTCGATTGGGTGACACCAAATGGGACACATAAAGTCAAGAGTACACGGATTTGGGTTTGGATTAGGTAAATAGTCATGGATTTGGATCTTAAAATGGATCTCAATAGGACTTTTCCCATTTTGGGGCCATTCAAAGTTTATTTTGTTGAGGTTTGAAACATTTAAGTCACTAATGAAGGAAAAACTTTAGATTAGTATCCTATAATTTATCAAAAATCTTCGTTGGTACTTATAGTTTACTTTCTTTCACTTAAAGGACCTAAGTTCAAAAAGTTAATCAGTGACTAACACTATCACTATGGCGTTTAATATGACATAGTTGCTGACATGGCATAGATCTTGTAGACACCGAAAATTCTCACTTATGGTTCTTAGGCCTGAAGTGAACCTTTTTGAGTTCTACTTCGCTTTATATGGGCGTGCCAGCTAGTTTGCTTTAAAACTAGCAAAGTTTCGAAATATCTAACTTTTTTGGGCGATTGTGGGCAAGCGGGATCTTTTTGCTCGAAACTGTCTTGAACCGGTGCTCAAGGGTTGGTTTAAGCGCTTATGGACTTTGATAAAACGGTTTTGACTCTTGAAAACGTAAGCGTTTGAAAATATGGATTTGATTCGTGTTTGTGTTTGCAAGTTTTATATATGTGGGTTTGCACGTATCTATGTCTTTCAATTTTACGCTATTTAGGTCAACTAGGTGTGTGCACAAGTGACCTAAGTTGGCGTGTTTGCATGGGTGTATGGGGTTTGCTTTGATGCAAGTATGCGCCCTAACTCGTGGTATGGCGAATATGCAATGCAAACTCACACAACTTGAAAGTAAAACCTGAAATTGAAAGACAATGCTGAAGGAAAATTGCGTAAGGGAAATTACAAAAGGGAAATATAGCTATATCTTAAGAGCGGAAAGGCTCAATTGTGTAAGTATATGCCGTGTATAAATTGAAATGCAACTCACACAGCTGAACCTTAAAACCTGAAATTTAAAGGCATAGCAGAAGGGAAATACAACTATATATATATGGGCCCGAAGGTCGCCAACGTGTGCGTAGGTGTTGTGTGTATATGTAAAGACAACTCACACAACTTGGAATGTAAAACCCAAATAGAATTGCAATATGGCCCTTATTAGGGTCGTGGGAGTAAGAGCGAAAGCTCAATGTGTATGAGTGTGGAATTGAAAGACCACGCACACAACTTGAATGAAAACCCTAAATTAAATTGCAATATGGCTCTTATTAGAGTCTTGGGAGTAAGAGAGAAGGCTCAATGTGTGTGAGTGTGGAATGGAAAGACAACGCACAGACTTGAATACAAACCCCCGCAGCTGAATATATATAAATAAAACTATATCTTAGGGGCTGTCAAGGCCCGTGTGTGTGCAAAAAGTGTGTAACTAAGAGCGGAAAGGCTCAAGTGCACGTGTGTGCTTGTGTGTCAAACCAAGTTATTACAATCGGGGGGAGACAAAGCTTCTTTACTACAACCCCGTATCAAAATTTAATTGAATATAAAGCAAGTTAATGTAATAGACTAAGTTTAGACACTTACAAATAGCTAGTTCGTCTTCAACTTGCTCGCACTTGGGCTTGCGGATCACTTTGGGCAGCCAAGAGGAATTTTTCTAAGTGGCTTTGAGGGAGGTTCTATAGGTCACGGTTAGGGCCTTAGGGGAGCTTAGGTTCGGCCAAGAGAAGGATGTCTAGGGTATGTCCTAGGTGGCTGGAGGGGGTGGCTAAAGCTGGTAGGGTGTAGGTCAGGTCGGCAGGGAGGCGTCGGGTGATTGGCGCAGCAGTCGCTGTGCGCAGGAAGGCTGCAGCGGTGCGGGGCGCGTAATAGCACGGGATGGCGTCAGGGGGTTCGGGTGACGCACAGGGGAGCGTCTGGCTGGCCGGGGGCTTGACAGTTTGGGGGGATATTTTTGAGGCGGTTGGGGTTAGGTTAGGTCCAGTTAAGGTTAGGTTGGTTCAGTTAGGGTTAGGTTAGTTTGAGTCTAGGCTAGTTTAGGGCTAGGTTTACCTCTTGGAGCCGTTCCTTCTTGGCTTGAGCCCACTTCTCCACGGTTGCAGCCTCTTGGTCCAGCCCACCTTGGTTGCAGCCCCTTGGTCTAGACCCACTTAGCTCACATGGTTTGAACCCACCTCACCCAATGAGCCCACATGGCTAGGTCTATCACTTCCTCTCTCTCCTCCAAAGTATTTGCATGAACCCTTTACATGGACCCCCTCACCTTTATTTATAGACATTTGAGGTGGGTCTTGGATTTGGGATTTGGATCCAGACCCAAATCCAAACACTATTTGGATCTAGATCGCGGATCTCAAATATTTTGAGATCTGTATCCAATCCAAACCCAACATTTTTATGGATACAGATCTGGATATTTTAGTCCAGATCTGATCCAATCCAAACACTATTTGAATCCAATCCAAATCCAAACACTATTTGAATTGGCCCAAATCCAAACACTATTCATTATATGGATTTGGATCTGGATATTTATGGTCCAGATCCAAATCAAAATTTCTTCGGACAGTCCTTCTTGACTTCTCGAGGCGAACGATTTGTGCGGGCATTGGCTTCATCAGCGCTCCGTCTGGTGCTGGGTTTTCCCCAACTTTGTCGTCCGAACTCCGTCTTGCCATTCTGGACTCCGTTTTGCTTGATTTTGAGCTTTTCTTCAAACGGGCTTTGCTTTCTCTTGTTTTTTATTAGGGAGTTACTTTTTTGAGACTTCGGGCTTGAATCCTTCTTCTTGTTGGGGCTCTCCTTTTGCCTTTTATACCTGTTTTTGCATTTAAAATAGGTTGTCGTTTTGGCTCAAACAAGTTTTTTGTGTTATTGAGAGTTTTTGAATTTTGGAAAATTTGGGGTATTTACAGATCTCCGACCTTAACATTGACGTGGCATGTCTAATATGGTACGTGGGTGTTAATGTGGTATTAACATCAACTTTAACATGACGATATAATAAATCTTCAATTTAGTATCTGGTGGTATCATAAAAAGCCACTTTAATACCTTGAAATTTCATTATTAGCACCGAATTATTAATACAAGTTCATATTAAAATAAATATTTAAAAAATTATTAATTCATATTTAAATTAAATTTAGTAATGCAAATTATAATTAAAAACTTCATTAAAATATGTATCTAAAATTAATTTGTGATAATAAGCTTACCTAAGATATTAATTATTAATTACTCTGATAAAATTAAAATAATTATACTTAAATATTTAACTATGATAGAAACTCCGTTTACGTTGAATATTGTGTTTGGGGATAAGAAACTCCGTTTGCAACACTGACAGCGAGTTTCACCTTATATACGGAATAAGCCCGTGCATGAAAATAATGAACTGCAGTCTATGATTCATTAGGTGTGCCCAAAAGGTGCGCAACCAAGGCCAAGTGAGTGACTGAAAACATTTCATGCACTAGAGATACAATAAGAGAAATGGAAAACAATATATATATAAACAAAGGCTCTTGTCCACAACTACACTTTGACTAGGGTTTATTTGTTTTGCCCGTGTATCCCACACATGCAAGAGAAGGGCATTTCTATAACACAAGATGATGTTAATGACACAAAAATTGTGTTCATACAAATCAGTATTTGATAAATAATATTTAATATCATGTACACAAGTTAATTTTCAACATATTAATATAAGTAATATTGGTTGGTTTATTTCTAAATTAGGGTCATGAAGGCACTAATATTCAAATTAATAATTAAAATTAAGTATATATTAACATGAATTAATACAACAACAACAACAACTAAGCCTTTTCCCATACATTAACATGAATTAATAATTAAATTTAAAGTAAGCTTATTATCACAAGTTAATTTTAGACATATGTTCTAAACATTTTAATAAAGTTTTCTTAATTGTGATTTGTATTAATAAATTTAGCTTAAATCTTAGTTATCATTTTATAATTGTATTATAATTTATCCAAATATTAATTATATTTTTATTTTGAAATAGATTTTTATTTTGAAATAGTACAACACTACGTTAACAATGATGTAAATGCCAGGTGAGTATTGACGTTAGTGCTATGTCAGCATTGAAGTAAGAGATGTATCCACATCAACATTTTCCTTCCAACATCAGAATCCATGCTGACAAAGTCAATAATAGGGTACTAAAGTGATAAGTTTTTGAAACTTATGTCCTATAAGCGATATAAAGTGAAATACAAGTAGATTTTTGATAAATCACATGTATTGTTCTAAAGTTTTCCCTTAAATGTATAATATAATATTTGTATGATAATCAAGGGAGATTTTAGAAAGTGGATCTTACTTGGTGATTCAAATAGGTAGATGTGTTCTTTCTAAGGATGCATGCTAGAGATATTTTTGTTTTATTTTAATGACAAGTATGCTTGATAAATACTTTATTACTACTTTAAAATTATTATGTATATGATTGTTTTCTTGGTTTATTAGAATGATTTTATTACTAGTATTAGACATAAGATGAGTATGTTTGAGTGTGATTAAATTATTATATGGTGTGAATTCATCCTTCCCGCGATAGTATGGGACATTATTGGATGGTGGATGAGTGTATTAATTTATATGGTGAAACATTAGTCGACACAAAAGTGGTTTTTCGTGTCCTTGAATTTGTGACATGTTTTATTAGGGTTGCATACTTTGAATAGGTCCATTAGATGATGAAAACTCATTGTCTACTTCATGAGTTACACCGATCTTACATATTTGTTGACAACTCGTGTCGCATACTTTGGGACACATGTATAAGTGTGGTAAACTAACTAGAGTAGCCAATGTTTTGGAATGAAACTATTACGATAAGTAGGTAATAAATTATGCTTGGGATATATTTCTTGATTGAGGTATATGAGAAATTTTGTTTGAAAATGTAATGAATGAACTTATGACCTTAAGTGATTTTCCATGTAGAGATAAGGGTAGGAACCATTCGATTGGTCAAAAGGAAGGGAAGAGGGCCTTCTATGACATGGTAGTGGATATACATGATATGAGTCTTGATATGAGAACTAAAATGCTTTATTAGCAAGTTTGTGATTATGCATTGCATGTTTATAATGATGTTGATATTTGATTTGAAATTTGAAACAGTTTATGTACATATCATGTATGCTTTCAAATATGCATGGTTCTAATGTGTCATGTAGTTGTAGTGAGATCACATTCATCTATAGATTATAATTGTTGGTGCTTACTCCTCACATATATGTGTGTGTTTTAGTCAACAGGGCATTGAGGAGTTTGAGATAGCCATTTAGACATCATTGAGGTGTTTGAGGGAGTTGGAGATAGTTAGTTAGATGCTTTTGTAGCAATATGTATCGATGATAGGCTCTAGTTATGTTTTACTCTTTTTTTTTGTTTTGGGTCAATAATATGTATAGTTGTACCATCATATGTATCAAACCTTATTCTTTGTAAATAAATGGGTTGGATTTTGATTTTTATTACCCCTAAATGTAGATAGGTTGTGGAACTTGACATAAACATAATTTTTTTTCTTACCATTTTTTTGCTTCTCTCACCACTTTGGCTGGATTTTAGGAGTGTTTATGGGCTACGGATCCATTGCTCCTCGCCATACCCCACTTCAAATGGGGCATATTTGAGGAACCTCATAGCCGGGATGATCCTCGTGGGGATCAGGCTTTCTTCTTCGCTCCACAAACCCGCTCCATAGATTTGTCCCGCTATCCCGGGTCAATGACCCCTTTTGGATCCATACTCGTGGATAAATCCCCATCTTAAGTTCTTAATTCCTTCCCCTAATCTCCCCTTTTTGCATAAAGGAAACCCTACCAGCATGCCGCTATTGCTCTCTCTCAACGGACTGTCTCCTCTAACCTCTAGGCTCTACCACTCTAAACCTCCAACATCTCTAGGTCAGATCTGAGTCACTTTTTGTCTCTCCCCTTCTTTTCTCATATGATTGTTCTTATATTAGTATTACACATTTTATGTCTTTTTTTTGTTTTTTCTAAAGAAAATGTAATATTTTTCTTTCTTATTATGGACATTATAGATGCTACCATAAAATTTGAACTGTTTCCTATATAAGACCGGTAAAATTATCCTTTTTTCCAAACCAAAGAATATTCTCATACATCAAGCGTTGATGGCCATATATTCCATCTCAATAACTTTGTATGTATATCTATTATTAAATGATGTACCAACCTTTTCTAACTCTACTCTACTTTTGATGGTTTCAAGAGCAATTATATGCAATCTTGTGCTCCTTTGACTTCTTCAATTTGCTCATAAGAGTGTGACTGATTGGTTCACCAGTTTCATGCAGGATGAGAAATACTTGGATGAGCATAATTGTTATCCCATTCATTTGAAATTTTTTGCTTTGTTTAAGTACCAAAAGGGCTTTGAGGAGTATATGGAAGAGAATCAATAGTTTGTGCAACCATCTTATTAACTTAATGAGGTAAGCAAAGGAAAATAGATTATTCTCACCACTATTTCTTTTTTCATGTTGTCTTGGGAACTAGTTGTAGGCGTTCTGTTCTGCTGCTAAAGGAAAATAGATTATTCTCATCTTATTATTTCTTTATATGTTGTTTTGGACCAACTCTAGACCTTTTGTTGCTAGGATGTCAAAAAACTCATCACAAGAACTTATTGTTGGATAAACCGTACTTCAAAATTTCCCAATAATTTCTTATATTGCATTTATTCCTTCCAGATATAGTTGTCATGTTCTTTATACATAAGCTTCCTTTATTTCATTGTGTCAACTTTCTTTTCCTTTTAGCATCTTACACACATGTACATTTGTTTTATTTGTTTTAGGCTTGTAGATTTATAAGAATCTTATCGGTCATGATTCATGAATACTTTTATCTTTTGGCATTCTACCTTTATGTTATTAATATGATCCATATAATACCTTTTCTTTGGTGCACTTCTCATTCTCTAATTCTTTATGTTCACATGTGTACTTAGATTTCTATATTGAGAGAGATCCTTCTTAGATTCTTTTTCTAAGCAAAATGTTTCACCAAGAACAAATACTTATCCGAGCTTCAAACCTCAAGTTACTCACTAGTATATCAAGCCACCTATTATTCCAAGTCATGTTATAAGTTCTCATCATTCAACTCCAGTATTGATTCAATAAAGTTGATTTCAATAGAAAAAACAGATGATAAATAACATACTCCTTGTTTAAGTTCACATGAATAAGATCAATAAGGTAAAGGAGAATTGGAAGATAATAAAAAATGAAAGCTAACCTCATCGGGTTAGAACCATTACAAGAGACAAAAGTTAGAGGTGTAATGAAGGCAAATTACAATTATTGTGGAAAAAAACTTGGGGAGAAACCAACAATGGACTCATACATTTGCATAATCATATAAACATTTGTAAGAGAAATAAACAATAATATTGACTTCGAATGATGGTCAATGTTAAAAAAAAAAGGATGATACCATGACCATGAACAATCATGTATTTAATCAAGAAGTGTCTACAAGAGAGCTTGGCACAAAGATAGTTTTACATGAATTTACTTCGTCAATCGTTGAGTATAAAGGTTTACCGACTTCAACCATTATTTCAACATATTTCTCAAAGTACAATAACATGTGACATCCTTAGAATATATGATTATGAGCATGAGAAGGCACTGCAATTTCTTGGAAAGGTTAATGAAAAATTGTTATAACTAGAAATGTGAACTTTCAAAAACCAAAAAAAAGAGATTTATGACAATAACAACTCATTTCATAAATGATTCTTATGAGTTACAAAGTCGAATAATGAGGTATGTGAAACCATAACTAAATAGTGATGGTTCAAATTATAAATTTTGTATTATCAATGTCTTATTCCTGATATAACTATTGTGATTTGTGTATGTTCCTTCTCCACATACTGCAAGTGCTCTTGCTCAAGTTTTGTTAGAGATATTTTTTATTTGAATATTGATAGAAAGTTATCAATTGTAATGGTTGATAATTGTTCTACTAATGATGCCATCATGATTATCTTTTACAAAAATTAGACGTGAGTGTTCCATTGCTTTAAGGGTCTTTATTTGACATGAGATATACTCATCTTAATCTTATTATTAAGGATGGTCTTAAGGTAACCAATGACTCTATTGAAAAATTTGGGATAATGTTGCTTTTTGGAATGGTACTAAAAAGAATTGAAAATTTTGATGAAATTGCTCAATAATTAAATATTTTATGTATACAAAAATTGTCACTTGATTGTTAAACTAAGTGAAATTCTACTTATTTAATGCTTCAAACTGCTATCAGATATATAATTATCTTTGTTAGTTTGAGGATATATGATTCACAATATAAGATTTTTGTAATTGATGATGAATGAGATAGCAAAGCAGATACGTGAGAAATTGAAATCATTGTATCGGGTGACTAAGTTGTTCTCTAGTACTAGGTATCTTGTTGTGAATTTGTATTTTCTTCATGTTTGTCAAATTCACTTCATTTGTAAAAGTGGATTAATGATTCAAATCATGTGATCAATAATATAGCGAAACAGACAATGAAAAAAGTTTACAAAGTATTGAAATGTTGTTCATAGAATTTTGAGTGTAGCTATTACCTTGGATCTTAGATATAAGATGAACTTCTTACAATTTAACTTAATTTTGATTTATGATAATAGAAAGGTTGAGATAGAAGATGGTAGATTCAAAATTATTGTTATGACTTACTGCAAGAATATAAGGTGAAAGATGACAATTAAAGAGAGACATGAAAGGTTGATGGTGTTTCTATAAGAAGGGAGAACTACTCAAATTTAGAAATTATTAGAGATGAAGACATTGATATGTTTAGGGATTACGCTTTTTTTGTTAAAATGAACATTAATCATGATGATGTCAAGTTAAAGTTTGATCATTACTTAGATCAGAGTGTATTCTCTACAACACCAAATTTTGATATATTGTATTAGTGGAGGACAAATAGTGTCAAAATTTTCACATTACAATAGATAGCAAGAGATATTCTTACAAATCATATTTTTATTATGGCATATGATTTTGCCTTTAGTACATGTGAGAAGTAGATAAGTCCTCATTGGAGTATACTTTATTCAAAGATGTTGGAAGCCTTGATGTGTACTTGAAATTGGTTATGGACAAATATTAAAGGTATTGACAGTTTAATACATATAACTCTTTTGGTTTGAAATTTTTAGATATTTTAGTTATTATAAATGTATTGTTTTACAATGTACAAGGCATCTCTATGCATTGACAATGAGGAGGTTTATGATGCTGAAAAATAATTTTCAGTCACTTACCACGTAGGTTCAAAATATTTTACTCTTATTATGGAGTGTTTTTACTTTTGATATTTTAACATGAATTTTATTTTGCTATAGTTGGAGAAAGTTTCCAAAGCCAAAAGTAAAGAAAATGTTTTCAGTCTCATGTCCCTTAGCATTATCTCAATATGTTAATTGGTGATCCTTTGTATTTTAGCTATAAGATCTTATGATATTGTCCAAATGTGACTTGTTTATATGCCAAAATATGTTTAAGTAACTTTTTGCCTTTAAATCTTAATCTATGCACCTTTTTGATGTCAAATGAAAATGTAGATTAAAGCAATTTTGATATACTCTTTTTCATAATCCCATGGTTTCATTGTTATGACTTATAGAGTTGCAAGGTCATCCTATTTTTGGTACATTGACACCTTAGAAATGTAGGTTGGAGCAATGTTGATATGCTCTTTATTGCTTGTTGTGGACACAAGCTTGTTGTCAATTGCACATTTTTACCTTGTAGGTGGAGAGAGGTTGTTTCCATCTTAGTGCAATGTGCCAAAACCCTGGTAGGTCGATCTTGTGGATTTCTCATAATGGGCACCATTTTGATTTCTATTTATGTTTAAAGAATTTGAGTGATATTTGGTGAAAGTTCCTTCTAATTACCTTTTTCTAGATATACTTCATCTGGCTCGTGAATTGATGAAGCCTCATGGTGGGTACTTAATTTTTGCCATGTTCATGATATTTGTATTTGTTAATTTTATTTCCATGTGATAACCATAATTGATTTTCTGCAGTATGTAAGTACATTGCTTTGATTTTCAGGCAATATTAAGATAGATTGATCAATAAATTGCCTAGCTTTGCATGGAAATTGTTTGGAATAGTATTGTAGTCACTTTATCTTCATTGTTGTATGATTAAACTGTAAATACATTATAATTCATATATTAGCAAACATAGAAATGTATAAAGAATAATTGTTTAGGTAATTCATAACTACCTAAAGAGTTGTTCTTTATACATGACCCGTGTGATACCCATTTTCATACAATGTCTACAAACTTTAGTTTGAACATCTTAGTAAGATCACTGGATGATAGAGCACACACTTGTTCTTTTGCTCTCTTAATTTTCAATGTCATACGTAAGAGTCCCTATGGGAACTCATGGGGGGAAATAGGGGTGGATCCCCATAAAGGACACATGGACAGGGAGAACTTTTGGTCCCTATCGTGGGTTGGGGATGGGGCCAAAGTCCCCAATGAGGGACCGGGGTCATGATCTCCATCACATGTCACCGCCCCTCAATTAGATATGTGAAAATGGTCTCTAGAAGCACTCAGTGATGGTGACAATCACACCTAATTTTCTATAGAATAAGCAAGCTTGAAACAACCCTTCTCCTCTCTAATAGATCATGACCAATACACCTTTGTGTGGAGTAGGGATCTCCCACCAATCAACCTACTCGGTTCTAGTCAATGGATCATTCTCTATGTGCAAACGCAAACATACATGCATAAAGATAGAGGAAGAAGGAAAGACGAATTCAATATTTATCTCAAAGGTGAAATCTTTATTAATGGTTGCTCTCTCCTTTACAATAGCTCAATGAGAGTTTAAATAAGAAAACCCTAAGTAAAGGAAATGGATCCAATGAGTTGCTCCAAACCCAAACCAAATGTCACCCTAAACTACATCAACCTGAATCTAAATAAGTAATACTCTCTAAATATGCTAATGTTGGTCACACATGACCACTTATTATATAATGAAAGTAAATATTAAAATATATAAACAAAACTACTCAAAAGTGCCTAAGAGCTCAACCTTGACATATGTACCTCCTCCTGCGTGCCCCACATGGCATGCACACGTGAACTATTCCGAAAAAGCTTCATAAAAACTCTCTTTCGGTTAAGGAAGACATCGCCCTTGAGGTCCCAACAAGAAAATGTCACTTCAATGATCACTCTTCCAATTGAGTCGATCTCCACATCCAACTGCACTCGTCTGACCTCCAACTTGTCCACCAAGTGCCGACATACAATGACACTCATCTACATATCATACAATATAACATCATCATCCACTCAAAATATGAGTGACCACTGACCACCTCACAATTTGCTGCAACAACCCTACCACTAGGCCTCATCATGTTTGCAACACCACCGAAATTGGCCAACCCTAAGTTGCACCACCGGCTGGAGCACCTTCAAGGTCACCCATGCACAATTGTTGTCCTACTAGTGTGCCATGCACCCAACATTGCACCACATGCTCACCATATATCATGCCTCTGACGTGCACAATCACTATCTTGCAGCCACCCCACTACATTTGGCACCATATGTTGCCTCTCTCAGTTGCGCCTAGCACTTTAGTTGGTTGAAAGGGTTGTGGTCTTCTCATACATCAGAAGTCACCAACCATGCAGTCTAGGCAATGATTGGCTACCCTTGCCATGCATTCCCTTTGACCATACCCTAGTGCCAAAGAAAAGGGTAATGCACACACCCAAAGTAGTCTTCTTCAAATCACACTATGGAAAGAAGCTTGCATACTCATCCATACATACAAGTCCACCAAGATGTGATACCACTAATGTCTTCGTTATATGGAAGGAGTCATACTTCACACGAGCCTCCTCAACCACAAGACTTCTCCTCAAATCATACTTCTCCTGAGTCACATTAAGTAATTCACAAGGTATCGTCTGAGTCATATCATGGTCACCTGCATGACCATTATCGACCCCCTCTACTAGGGCCTTCATCACATATTCACTAAGATGGTCCTCAAAAGTATCTATGACAACACCCATACTAGTGTAACCATATAAAGTCCCTCCACTTGAAGAAGAATAAAATTGTGTAATACTTAGATCATTCATAAGAATACCTACAACTTTTCGTAGAAGTGATAGCTTGTAGGAAATAGAGATTCATCTCAAATCGATCAAATGCCTATATCATCTTCACAATCTACATCATCTCACTCAATATGCTAACCCTGAGATCACATTGTCCTTCAACACCATGCTAGAACCTACAAGCCATAGCCATACAACCCATCATAATTGGTGCCCAATTGCCTTCCTTAAGAACAAATAAATGTAATTTGCTTTAGTGACAATAAATGTATATAAATCTGGCCTCATATAAATAAATATATTTAAAAAGAGATGTCATGCTCCCTATGCGAATAAATTCAAAATAAATAATATATAATAAAACTTTATTCCCCAGAGCAACTTTATAATAAACAAATATAATGGGACTCCTTGCCCCAAAACGAATAAATCTTTAATAAACTTTTATTCTATAGAGAAACTTTAATAAAACCAAATGTGAACTTCTCAATCATGTCCAAGTCCCTCAAAATTGTGGTTGATCACGGCCTCAAAGCGATGGTTTTCAATAAAAATTGCACAATCCACAACTTTGCTAACATTTGGCCGAATCCACCACTCTCAATATGGTTGGACAATACTTTTGAAGAATTGTGATTTTTCGGTGATCTAGAATCTCATTTCAATTATTTTTTATAGATATGTGAAGAAGTCATGCAACTCTTTATAAAATTTTACTAGAGAATTTATACATACCAGTCCGTAATAAACTTTGTAAAATCGAGTTCCATATGTGAAATAAATTTGACCAAACCAAAATCAATTTGGTGGGCAGACTTACTCCTCTGGCTTTTACTACACCTTGGTTGAGTTCCACAACCTTTCTAGATTGCTCACCCTTTGTAGAACCACTATAACAATGAGTAACACCTCGTTACAACCTGTTCGATTTGGTAGAACCTGAAATTGCACAAAAAAATGTACCTTTGAAGGTGTTTAAGCCCCAAACCGCTACAATAAGTTTATGAGTTTTCACTACCAAAACCACATCATTGAACACCACACACGACCTAGTAGAATTTGATATCAAACTATGATTTTTCCTCTACTTGATCCATGAAAACGGTTTCTACAAGCGCCTAATGATGGCAATAACCGCACCCGATTACTTTAGCTCAAATCCCTCAACACATAGTGGAATAAAAAGTCTTAGAACAACCCTTCTCTTCTCCAATAGATCATGACTAACACACCTTTGTGTAGAGCATGGATCCTCCATTGATTGACCTACTCGTCTCTAGTTGGTGGAATATTCTCCATAGACAAACACAAACATGCGAGCATAGAGATGGAGGAGGAAAGAGAAGAGAAATTCAACCTTTCTCTTAAAGGTGAAATTTTTATTAGTGGTTGCTCTCTCCATTACAATAAGAGTTTAAATAAGAAAATCCTAAGCAAAGAAAATGAATCCAATAAGCCGTTCCAAATCCAAACCAAATGACACCCTAAATTGGATCTAAATTACATCAAACTGAATCTAAATAAGCAACATTTTCTAAACACACTAATGTTACTCACACACAACTTCTTATTACATAACCAAAACAAATAACAAAAGACTTAAACAAATCTACTCAAAAGTACGGCAAGAGCTCAACCACCATGCAAACACCTTCTCCTATGCAGCCTACATGGTGTGCATGCGTCGACTAACCGGAAAAAGCTTTGCAATAACCCCATCTCATGAACATCCCTAGTGGATTTGGATCATGTTCATGTCAGGTTTTCATTGTCGTATATAATGCTTGACCTTTAAAAATCAACATTGTTACCACGATGGATTTGACGGAAAGAGCTTTGAGTTAAATAGTTTCAATTCATTTTTTCGGATTTTACTCGTAATTAAACTTACCTAGTTGTTGCACGACAATATTATTTTCAAATACAATAAAATACCAAAGTAATAAACAAAATAAAGAGAAATGTTCACTGGCGGTTTTGAACCCGACCCAACAATCCAACGATCCAACACACAAACATGAGCATGACTCAATGTTTAGGCACTTGGGTTGGTTTCAAACCAAATCGAAGAATCCCAACCCAACCAAGTTGGATTAGTTTGCGATGATGCAGGCCTGGACCCAATCATGCTGAGTCCAAGTGAAGAAAATAAGGATTCCATGTAATAGAATAGGTAGAGAGGTCTGGTTGCCCTGGTTTTGATCTAAACTCGAAGTGACCCAACCTGAAACCGACTGTCAAAGGATTTATCGGAGCCACCCTTACATACACGGATCTAATTATGGTAAGGATTCCCTTTCCAAAAAATAAACCTGTCAAATTTTGACCCAACCTGATAATAGGACCTGAAATATCCAGGTTCAAGTAAGGTTTTCCAATGTTTTGGGTCGAATTCAGGTTAGAGAAAGATAATTCAATGAAAGTCAGGTTGATATGGACCTAGATACAGTTGGTTTGTAAAAGTCCATTGGTTTGAACCAGAACCGAACTGGCTATCAGACAAGTCATACCCGGAACCCAAATTGAAGAACTTCCAATTTGGTTATGGTTCCTTCTTTCTAGGAACCAGCCAAAACCGCGTCTGACACTGGTCTTGGAACTGCCCTGGCCCTATGGTCCAAACTATGAAGGACAGGGAACCGGCGGTTCTAAACAGCCCAAGAACCGTCAAGCCCTGTGGCTTGATCTATTTTTTTTCTAATTCAAAATTTAAAAAGGCAAGCATGGCCCTTCTAACAGTAGACATTAGTGGTCGTCAGTCTATAACATATTATGTATATTATTCCTGCTGTATTTTTTTCAAATTCAAATAAAAAAAGGTGGCCGCCGATTGGTGCCCATTTGCTAACAATACGATTATTTAGACACAATAGCCAATAATTATCCGCTCGCCATCTTTTAATTCAAATAAAAAAAGGCAGTTCTGGATTTGGAATTGACAGTGGTTTAGTCTGAGGTTTGGAGGTAATGAGAACCGGTCATGAGCAGACCCGGCATATATATATATGTGTGTGTGTGTGTGTCTGTTTGTGCACCAATGTGACCTGAACAAATTCGGGTCGGGTCTTGATCGACACACACTTGACCCGAACCCAAATTGACCTAACCCGATGACCAGGTGTACCTAAAAGTGGCCCGAATTCAGACGTAAGAAAGTTGAAGGGTATAAAAGACCTTTACAACTTATTTAAAGCCCGTCTCCCGCCTTATTGCGTTAATTTAACGCACTATTCGCGTCCTGCCCTTATGGCGGACGAAGCGATCGCCTGCAGCAGAGGTCGTCGCCCATCTCTAGCTGTACGGACGTCTGAAGGAGGGAGCATCTGCTTCGTTTGCTTCTCTAACCTTGTCTCTTGCCCTAATTCTCCCTCTGTCCATCTCTGCTACGCCATCTCTCAGATAGTCCGAGCCTTCGGCGACCGGCTGTTCGTCGGCACTATGCGCCAGTTTCACGCGCACTTCCTCGTCGCGCCGCTCGTCGATTCTCTTTCTTCCCGATCGGACGAGGAGATCGGACAACTGACGATCGATCTGATCTCTCTCCGTCTGCCCCCTCTCTTCTTCTTCTTCTGATTGTCCTCTCTTTGAGAATTTCTTTGTTAGCGACAAGAGTTGTGGCAGAGGATTTTTGATCTCCTTTCTCCTCACTTGATTTCTCAATCGGTACTGAGTAACGTCAGTTCAATTTTAATAGATGTTTCCTCGTTTTAAAAAACGTGATTTTATGTGCAAAGGTAACTGGAATTTCGATTTCTATTGAAGTCTTTGCAAATTGTATACGTTGCCTTTCTCTTTTTTTTTCTTTTCTTGGTTAAATTCGTGGAAGTTGATCTGCGTGTTTTTCTGTAATAGATGCGATACTCTTTTGGTCGCTTGAATTTTCATTATTGCACGGATTAATTATATTGACGATCTTAGTATCTTCTCTTTACGATTGAAATGATGAGCAAATGATCTTCAGAAAACTTTGCCTAATCTTCAGATATGCCATTTCCTAATCACACGGTTCCACATGTTTTTATTGGTGTTGACTGCAATATTATATTCACGCTACTCGGGCGGTTTATATTCTCATTTATTTCTGGAGATTTTGCATTAATTTTACTAGTTCCTGGTGAAGCCTGTGTAATTGCTGAACAGATCCAAACTCCTTTGGTTATATACAACTGAAAGAAATACGTCCCGGGACGAAGTTGCTTGGCCGAGAACTTGGTTCGGGCTTTTGTCTATGGAACTTTTCTCATCTTTTTCTTTTGCCCTGTTGGTTTCTTCTCGTACGTCATTGACCTTTGTTCTCAACGCGTTACAAGGGATAAGATGAACGCACTAATTTATGCAATCAAATGTTTCCTCATCTTTCAAATTAAAGAGGACGCTTATATCTGGCTCTTGAACAAAACAAGAAAACTGAATTTCCGGATCTGATAACTATAGGGACTAAATGTCTACTCATAGTAATGTAAATTCCAATGTTTCCTTTGCTTGTTTGAAATTTTCTTCAAGAAAGTGGACGAAAGATGTGGTCTATGCGAGATAAAGCATATCGTTGAATTTCAATATTACAGCTTTCTTCTTCTTTTGAAAACTGAAGATAGCTGGAGAATATCTGACATTGATTAATGAGTATATCTTTTATTCTTATGCTTAATTTTTTACATGAATCAATAGCTTCACTGCCTTGGGATGATTTTGGATCGCTTTCCAGATGAAAATCCATCTACCAGCATCAAAGACAAAGAGGCTCTCGTAGCGAGTCTTGCTACAGGCCTCCGACTGCCTAGGTAAATCTCGTCCCTTATGCATCTGAAAGGTGGATGGGCTGCACTTGGGAATTTGTGGAAAAGTCGAAACGTATAGTATCATCTCATGTCAGTCTTACTGTCCATCTCATGTCAGTCTTACTGTCCAACTGGATGATGCTGAAGGGGCAGTATATTTGCTTCTGCTATTGCCACATATAAATGCATATGGATGACTAAGATCTACTTTAGGAACTAATTGTCGCAAAACTGAAAAAAAAGGTCAAGGATAGGTAATCAAAACCAAGAAAAAGCGTTTTTCCAACACAAAGCCTTGTCTATATGAGTTCTTTGTCACCAACTTAATATAACTTTAAATAACACAGTTAACTTCAAAAGAACATAGCTTTTTATACTTACTTGCAACTTTTAGTAGACATCATCTTTTCACCCCTTAGGAAGATTCTTTAAACTTTACTCGGCTTCTTTTACAATATCAAACATCATACAATTCAAAGACTCCACTCTTGGCGGGTCCTTTGAAGCCGACTGTCTCTTCCACTCTCAAGTTACTCGTGTCCGATTTCTTTCTGTCCCCGTTTGATCTGCAGCAGAAATGTTGTTCTCATGATGTTCGAGGTTTCCTCACAACGGCCTTCCCAAAGAGAGAATGTATATATATTTTTTTGTATTTCTATGTATATTTACTTTTTATACTGCCTCACCTTTGTCTCCTGGCTTTCACAGTGGGTTTCCCTCTTCTGAGCGACGGTTAGAGTCCTGGCCTTATCTGTAACTCTTCTCCGGGTAACGGTCTGGACGACCAGTCGAGCCGTTACCGGGTTGAGTTGCTGAGAATGGCCACTGTAACATATGTAACATCTCCCACTTGCCATTCGAGCCAAGTGTACTTACATATTAGTTTTTCTCCCACTTTTGCAGGGTTTACCTAGTAATGTTATTTCCTTATTACTACTGCAATAAGTAACTTTTGTGTGGTTATTTCCCTATACAACAACTTGCCCATTGTGTGGTTATTTTCCTATAGAACATTTTATCCGTTGTGTGGTTATCTCTCAACACAACATTTTTACCTGTTGTGTGGTTATTTTCCAACACAACAATCCAACGTACCTCAAACCCATGTTTGTAATATGTTTTGAGAAAAGTTCCTCCGTTATGCCTTTAGTCAAGGGGTCTGCCAACATATCATTTGTTGGCATGTATGAGATGGATATTTCCTTTCTCATAACCACATCATGAACATAGTGGTATTTTACCATTATATGCTTGCTTTTTGAGCAATCAACTCCACTGTTGATAAGAGTAATTGTTGCATTGTTATTACAATAAATGACAATTGGCTCGTCGCTTATTTCTAACTTCAAATCACGTATGAAGCGGCTTATCCCAGTGTTGTCCGTATCGTGGGTCACCACAATACGATACGGGGCCCCGTATCACAGATGCGGGCGTATCGCACGATACGCCTTGGGACCCTTATAAAGGGTCCCGGCTCGAGAGAAACCCGCGATTTTTTACGGGTTTCCTCTCTCCTTTTGGGTTCTTCAAGCTCCCTAAGAGTCGGTTTTCGCCTTCTTGGTGTTCAAAGCTCTAAAATCGTGTCCTACGGTGTCCGTCCAAGCCTCCAAACTCGGATTTAGATATATGTTTTTTCCCTGTTTTTTCCTTTTTCTTTTATATTTATTGTTTTTTGTGTTATTTCGGTTTTTTTTTTAATGACAAAATATGAAGTTATTAAGTGTGTGTATATGATTTTTATTGTATTCATGAAGTGGGAGACACTCGATTTGAGTGTTATTTGAAGATTGGGGGATTTACGAAGTGCCTTTATTTTCAGGTTTTTGTTTGAATTAAAGTACTCCATTGAGATGGCAGGAAGGGGTGGTAGAGACTCTCATTCAAAGTCCGATGATTCGGCATGGCAGTGGGGTATACCAGTTGAGGGTTCAAGGTTAAAAATCAGATGTTTATTTTGTGAAAAGGTGGTTAGTGGTGGAATTTCAAGGTTGAAACACCACCTAGCAGGAATCAGGAAAGAAGTTGTTCCATGCACAGGCAGAGTTAGAAGTGTGTCAGAAGGTATTAAATGGCAATGCTTGCAGATGATTGAGAGCATACAGGAAATGAGACAACAAAAGGATGATTTCCAGATGTGTGAAGAAGCTGACGATGCTACTGCCACTGGAGTTGGATTCACTGATAGTTTGTCTTCAGATGCTAGAACAGATATTGGTAGTAGCAGTTCGCGAGCACCTAGCAGAGGAAAGAGGGTTGCAGCTGAAGACTTTGGAGGTGGCAGAAGAGGAAGTTCAGGAAGGAGTAGAGGAAGAGCTTCTTCTTCTAGCATATATTCGTTCTTTCCTCCTTCCACTACACTTGGTGCTCAGTCAGGAATTCGTGCTGCTATGGCTTCAGAACAACTGCACGATCAAGTAGACCTTGCAGTGGGCAGATGGTTTTATGATGCATGCATTCCATTTAATGCAGCAAACAATTTTCATTTTCAAGCAATGGCAGATGCAATTGCTAACATTGGTCCAGGATACAGGATGCCCTCTTATCAGAAGTTGAGAGGGAAGATATTAGATCAGACCGTGATTGAAGTGCAGCAATACTGTTCGACTTTGAGACAATCGTGGAAGGAAATAGGATGCACTATCATGGCAGATGGATGGACCGATAGGCGAGGAAGGACATTCCTAAACTTTCTTGTATATTGTCCTAAATGACTCATGTTTTTGAGATCTCTAGATATGTCAGAGGAGAGACACACTGCAGAGATCCTACGAGAGGAATTTGATAAGGTTATACAAGAGGTTGGGCTAGAAAATGTAGTCCAATTGATTACAAATAATGCAGCTAACTACAAAGCAGCTGGAAAGGAGTTAGCTGATATTTATGGGACTTTCTACTGGACACCATGTGCAGCCCATTGTTTAGATCTCATCTTCGAGGACATTGGTGAGATGGATGAAATAAAGGCAGCAACTGAGTGTTGCCAAGATATTATAAAATTCATTTACAACCATGCATTTGTTTTGTGTATGATGAGGAGATACACAGAAGGTGTAGAGCTTCTTCGCACAGCTGCAACTCGGTTCGCAACAAACTTCTTATCTGTACAAAGTATTGTAAGACAGAAGCAAGATTTAAAGAGAATGTTCTCCTCATATGAGTAGCAACAATTTGCAGAGTTGCCACAAAACAGAAGGAACTGAAAGTTAAATGAGATTGCAGAAACGGTTTTTAGAAGTTCATTTTGGAATGCATGCATCAAATTATTGAAAATTACTTGTCCTTTAGTGAAAGTTTTGAGATTGGTTGACAGCGAGGAGAAACCATCTATGGGCTACCTTTATGAAGCCATGGACAGGGCAAAAGAAGCGATCAGAAATAACTTTAATGGAAAAAAAAGAGATTATGTGCCCGTGTGGAAAATAATTGATAGTAGATAGAATAAACAATTGCATCAGCCTATTCATGCAGCAACCTACTATCTAAACCCATCATTAAGGTACTCAGCAACCTTCAAAAGAGATGGTGAGGTTAATCGAGGAATCATTGAATGCATCGACAGATTAGTCCCTGATGAGAGCATAGTAGATGCGATACATCGAGAGATAGAGATATATGATAATGCTCTTCACTTGATGGGTTTGCCTGTTGCAATTCGCAACCGCTCTACAATGCGTCAAGGTACATTATTTATTTTCATATTTAAGTTGCATCTTACATTACTGTGGATTATTATGTCTCTAATGTTTATATTTTTTTTACAGATGTTTGGTGGAACAGGTTTGGAAGTGATTGTCCAAATCTTAGAGATTTTGCAGTTAGAGTCTTAAGCCAAACCTGTAGTGCAACAGGTTGTGAAAGAAATTGGAGTGTTTTTTAACACATCCATACAAAAAAGCGCAACAGGTTGGAACACAAAAGGCTTAATGATTTGGTTTATATTCGTTGTAACATGCGCCTTCGTGAAAGGTAATGTTGTATTACTTTCAAATTTTCAATTCGATATTATTTAACTTCAGTTTTCAATTGTTAATATTACTTACTAATTGTTTATCTTTGTTTGTGTCGTAGGCAATTAAAAAAAGTAAATAGAGAAGAAAGTCAGTTCGATCCAATAAGTTTGGATAATTTTGATATATTAGAAGATTGGGTTATGGAAGACACTGAAGAAAATGCCCTCCTAACAGAAGAAGACGTTGCCTGGATTAATTTGGAAGGAGCGCAACAGCATTATGGAGATGAAGAATTTGATTTTGAAGAAGAAGGTGTGGGCGTGGCTGATGATGATGAGGATCTGCAACAAGGAGAAGATGAAGATTATTTAGTTGATGATCCTGATTACAATTTGTAAAATGTAACATTATATGTAACTGTAGTGTACTGTAAAGTGTAAACTATGTCTGTATTTTATTTTTTGGATTCAAAATATGTAAATTTGGATGCAATTGTTCAATGCTGAATGCTCAATTTGTACTAAACTTACATTATATGAATTTAAAGCAATTATCAGATTTTTCCTTATTTTTTCCTGATTTTTTACTATTTTTTATTAATTTTTAATTAATTTTTACATTATTTTAATATTGAAGTACGATATGATACGATACGATACGCTCGTATCGTGGAGCCCAACGATACATGATACGATACGTGTCAGACAACACTGGCTTATCCATACATCACTTGTTGTAACCATACAGCAAGTTACATACTCAGCTTCCTGTGTATGCAAAGTTACACAACCTTGTTTCTTGCACGCCCAAGAAATAACACCACCTCCAAATAAAAATATTTGTCCTGAGGTTGATTTGTTATCTTTGCTCCCAGCAAAGTCATCATTGAGTATCCTACCACTCTCAGTTCATCTGCTTGAAAGCACAGTTTCAAGTCTCTTGTTCCTTTCAGATATCTTAAAATCCTTTTTACAACTATCCAGTGCTGCCATCACCAATAACAAAGCTGATATCAGGTCTTATACACAACATAACATACATCAAGCTACCAACAACTTGTGCATAAAGAACATTAGGCTTATCATCTCCTTCACCGGGACAATGAACCTTACTTAGTTTAACCCCTTTTGCAACAGGTGTATCAACAAACTTGCATTCACCCATTTTAAACTTCTTGAGGATATAGTCAATATATCTCTACTGACTCAGGCATAAGAGTCTAGATTCTCTATCTCGAGAAATCTTTATTCCTAGGATATAGGATGCTTCCTCCATATCCTTCATTTTAAACTTGGAGTTTAACCATGACTTGGTTTTGACAATCATCTTGTTGTCATTTCTAGTCAATAATATGTCATCTACATATAATGATAGGATGACAAAGTGGCTTTCATTGTTCCAAATATATATACAGTGATCAAGATTATTAGCCACAAACCCAAGTTCTGTAATGGTATTTTGAAAAGTTAAATACCATTGGCGAGGTGATTGTTTCAGGCCATATAGAGATTTTTTCAACCTATATACTTTATCTTCTCGGCCTTCAACCACAAATCTTTTAGGCTGCTGCATGTATATGATTTAATCTAAATCTCCGTTTAGAAATGTTGTCTTTACATCTAATTGATGTAAATCCAAATTATAGTATGCAGATATTGCTAGGATTATTCGTATGGATGTAAATTTCGCAACTAGAGAATATGTCTCAATATAATCTATCCCCTCCTTTTGCGAAAAACTCTTTGCAGCCAACCTTCTTTAAACTTGTCGATTGAACCATCGACCTTGTATTTCTTTTTCAGAACCCATTTACAGCCTATGACTTTCCTTCCTTTTGGCAAATCAGCCAATTCCCAGACTTGGTTTTTCTTAATGGATTCAATTTCCTCATCCATGGCTTTCCCCCAGTTTGTTGCTTCCGATGAGTTTATAGCTTGTTGATAAGTTAAGTTATCAGTCAACTCATCTAAATCCACCTAATTACACACTTCTTCTGCAAGATAAGTATGATAATCCTTTAAGTAGGACAGAGTGACCCTTGACCTTTTATGTCCACTTAAGGTTTAAGTTGTTTCACGAAGTTCTTCTATGGGTTCAAAAGATGATGGATCTAGGTCTACTAAATCATCACACATTCATCATTGTCTTCCAGGATGTCATTCTTAGTATCTTCTAAAAATTCAACATCTCTGCTTTCAATTAGTCCATGGTCCTTATGATAAAACTGACATCCTTTTCATCCTTTCGGATATCCAATGAATATACATGTTAAGGACCTACTGTCTAGCTTATCTCTAGACTTATCAAGGATCTTTACATGCACAACAGATCCCCACCTCCTGAGATGACTTAGGTTGAGTTTTCTTCCAAACCACATCTCATATAGTGTAGTGAATACAACTTTATACGGTACTCTATTGAGCATGTAAACCGTTGTACTTACTGCTTCTCTCCAAAATACCCTTGGCAGAGAGGCATCAATCAATATTGATCTTGTCATATTCAACAATGTTCTGTTGTATCTTTCAGCTACACCATTTTGTTGAGGTGTCTTGGGTATTGTATTTTGCTTTGCAATACCAAAGTCTTTACAAAATTCAAGAAATTCTGCAGAGGTATATTCACCACCTCTATCTGATCTGAAGATTTTGATTGAATACCCTAATTGGTTTTCCACTTCCTGCTTATATTCTTTAAAAGCATCTAATGCCTCAGATTTATCTGCCAAAAGATATACATACATGTATGTGACCTTACTTTAAATGGTCCACGTAAATCCGTGTAAATAACCTCCAACAAGGTTGTTGCCCTTATTGATTCATTGGGAAAAACTTTCCTTGTATACAAGCTTCACACTTGTTCAAAGTATTTTCCTAAAATTCAGGAAGTAAGTCAAAGTTGGATAATTTCCTCAACTTTTCTAGACTTATATCCTCAAGGCATTTATGCCACATATTCACATCAACAGTAAATGCACAATCAATATAAGTAGAAGTATCAATTTCATTATTACAAAATTTAAACAGTCCATATTCTACATCGAATTCCCCAGAGAATACAATTCTCCCATGCTTTCCCACAGTCACCTTATCAGGAGTAAACCTGACCTCAAAACCTTTCTTTACTAAGGTAGGGACCGAGACCAGATTGCGCCTTGGAGATGGCACAATTAATATATCAGTCAATACAATCGGTTTGCCTTGTACAAAAATTCTAAAGAACTCAGTACCCAAAACATCTGATAACGTATTGTTGCCTATGTAGACTTGATGTTCACCTGGGTTGTATTCCTTTATATTCATTGCCCCTTCCTTGATCTTTGAGATGTGTCGTGTAGCTCCGGAGTCGATACACCGACCTGTCACTGGGCGATTCATGTATAAACATTTAAAAATCATGCAGATTATGTCCTACTTCTCTTACTATCCGTATTGTGGGTTTTTCCTCCACCTTTCTTGTTGCAACAATCCCTCTTGAAGTGTCCCATCTTTCCATAGTTGAAGCACTTTATCCGAGAAGCGGTTTCTTGCGATTTATTAAAATTTTGATCATCTTTCTTGTTATTTTTGCCAAACTTCTTGTTTGGTTTATTTTTCTTTTGGTTGCTTTTGGAGCTAGATGCTATCTCATCTTGGGCCACTAGCAATTTTTCTTTCTTGTTCTTGTTCATGTGTTCTTGCTCTATTGCTAGTTTCAGAGGTAATTCATAAAGGTTAATTCTGGCCCTAATCTGAGGGTAGTGGTGACCATGTTCCATGAAGGGAGTAGATTGTTTAATATAGTTGATATCTGCATCGGTTCTAATATGACTTCCTTCGCCACGACTAAGTCCCTAGCCATTGCTAACATGTGGTTTATATGTTCTACTACATTATCTCCTTCTCTCATTTTGAAGGAGTTGTACTTTTGTAGTAGCAAATGCACATGTAATTTGGTAGTTGTGTCATACTTAGCTATTATTGAATCAAACAACTCTTTGGCGGTCTCGTGTTCTTCGAAGACCCTAATCAAGTCATCATCCATGTAGGTTAACATGACTGTCCTGGCTATGGTATCATCTTTTAGAAATGTTTTGTACATCTCTATTTGTTGCTCCATTGCGTCTGGTGGTGGCGCACGCATGGTTTCCTTTAATACACACTCAACACCCTCAAGTGTTAGACCAAGTGGGATTCTCCTTTTTCATGTTTGGAAGTTAAGACCGTTCAGTTTCTCAGTTTTTGCCAATTCAGACACATATTCTAGAACTCATTTTTATGTGTTTGACAATTATAACAGGTAGACGGTCTAAAAAAGAAATAAAACTAAAGCAACAAGCACACATAGCAGGGAGCATATTAGAACGATGCATAATATCATAAAAACAAACTAAATACAACTTCATAAGCAACTTGGGACAAACTTTAAATTTTTCAAAAAAATTTGCCTTTTGTATTTTTCAAATAATACTAAGGGTAAAATTGTAATTTTAATTGTCTGTCCACTTTTGAATTTTTTTGAAAAACCTAAGGACAAACTCGTAAAATTATTGTTTGGTATTTCTGTAAAATTCGGAATTGATTAGGGTTAAAACTATAATTTTTCACCCCAGCCTAAATGTGTAATTCTTTCAAAAGTATAGGGGCAAACCTATCTTTTGACTATTCAACAGAAATGTAATTATTTAAACCAGGAAGGGCAATAAAGTAATCAATAAGGGCAAAACATTCTTTTTACTCGAAAATATATGGATATTTTCGTAATTTTGTTCAGTGGTAGTTTTTTAATAACTGAAAACCGATCGGGGCATAACGAACTTTTTAGTCTATTGCTCGAGGCGGTTTTTCAAAATCGTGGGCGGTTTTTGAAAACCGCCTACCGGTTTTCGGAAGGGTATAAATACCCTGGAGAGAAAAAAAAATTGGAGGGAGAGAGAGAGAGATTCGCGGTGGGCACTGCGCCTGGGCTGTGGCCCCTCCGCGCCTGGCTGAGGTCCTCTACACTGTCCGATTTCACCTGCTTGGCAGCGGTTCTCCAGGCCTAGCTGAGGTCCTCTGCGGTTGGCCACGGTCCTCTGTGGCCTTTGGTTTTCACCGTGCCTCGGTTGCGGTTTTCTACCTGAGTTGCGGTTTTCCACGCCTGGCCCTCGGTTTTCACCGTGCTTGGGATGCAGTTTTCCGCGCCTTTCTCGGCTTTTGTCGATATTGGGTCTTTGCCTTTTACGGCTTCCCCCTTTTTCTCTTTTTTTTTCTTTTTTTTTCTTTCCCTTCCTTTCTCTTTCGTTAACAGAGAGCGTACTTGTAACCTCCTTCTTTTTTTTTTTGAGGGTCTCCGATAAAGGCTCTGATACCAGTGTTGACGGGTCCTTTGAAGCCGACTGTCTCTTCCACTCTCATGTTTCCGGTGTCTGACTTCTTCCTGTCCCCGTCTGATCATCAACGAAAATGTTGTTATGATGATTTCGAGATTTCCTCACAGCAGCCTTCTCAAAAAGATAATGTATATATATTTTTTGTATTTCTATATATATTCACTTTTTATACGCACTGCTCTTATAGAAGAGTGCCTACTCTTTGTCTCCTGACTTTCATGTTGGGTTTTCCTCTTCTGAGCAACTGTATTCGGACTGTTACCAAAAAATCTGGTAACGGTTTGGCGGTTACAGTCCTTACCCTATCTGTAACTCTTCTTCGAGTAACGGTCTGGATGGCCAGTCTAGCTGTTACCAGGCTGAGTTGCCGAGAATGACCACTGTAACATATGTAACATCCATCATAATGGAATTTTCTTTTATCGGCTTCTCAAGATCACTTTTTTTCCTCATTTTATCCTCTCCTGATGTAATTGCAGTTAGAATGAGAGTGACATGCTTAAGATGGTTTGATCATTTCAATTTGGTGATGATAAGATGGGAGAATTTGAGCGGTGAACACTGTAACGCTATGGCCATTCTCGGCAACCTAGCATAGAAACGGTTGGACTAACCATCCAACCGTTTTCTGTGTTCACGGTTACAGAAAGAATGACTGTAACGACCATAAAATCAAAACTACCGGACCATTACCATATTGCACAGTAACTGTCCAGTTAAAGGGGTTCCTGATGAGGAAAGCCCAATGGGACAAACCGAGAAAGACAACTTGCATTGCTCTATAAATACAGAGCAACGCACACAGTCAAACACACCAAAAAAACATCGGAAACCTTCTCAGTCAAAACCCATTGCGTGGAAACCTCAAACCAAAATTCACATACCTTTGATCTTACGTTGCAGGCATACTTGAAAAGCTTTAAAGCAAGAAACCGGAGCTCAATAGCAAAAAATGAGGAGGTTGACAGAAACCGAAATCCACCAACAAAACAACATAATCGCCACATATGGTATCAGGGCTTCGTTCTTTACCTTGCAAAAAGGTACATGTATTACAAAAAAAAAACAGAAGAAGGGAGAGTTTCTTGTTTTTTTGAGAGCTTTGTTTGAGTCATGATAAGGCAGAGGGTAAACCCTGCCTGAGTCAAGACAGGGTAAAGATCGGTCAGAACACACACAAAAAAGAGAGGAAGCAGAGCTGCGGTAAAGGTCGCGGGTGGCCAACACCCGCGAGTGGCCGCAAGCTAGAAAGGCGGAATGTCGACCGTAGGCCAAAAAGGCAAAACGCTGGCCGCAGGCTAGGAGGAGGAACTCCAGCCGCCACAGAGGGCCGTAGGCCAGAAGGTGGAATGTCGGCCGCCCCTCTCTCTCTCTCTCTGCATTTTTTTTACTCTCTCTCTGCATTTTTTTTACTCTCTCTCTCCTCTGGGCTTTTAAAACGCCCAGAAAACTATGGGTTGAAACAAGCGCTTTCCTGGAAACCGCCTCAGGCAATAGACTAAAAAGTTTGTTTCGGCCGGTTTTTAAATATTACAAGACTGCTATCGGACAAAATTATGCGAAAAATTAGTTTTACCCTCCGACAGTTTATAAAAATTACGAAATACTGGCCTATTGATTTACATTATTGCCCTTCTTGGTTTAGTTTATTATATTACTGCCACTATGTCAAAAGACATATTTATCCATGTTCTTTTTAAAAAATTCCAGATTCGGATTGAGTGGTAAAATTATAGATTTACTCCTGATCAATTATGAATTTTACAAAAACACCAAAAGTAATTTGACGGGTCTATCCTTGGCCATTATTTAAAATTACAAAAGTTGACAGACAGCTAAAATTATAGTTTTACCCCTAGTATTTTGAGAAATTATGAAAGGCAAAAATTTGTTTGGAAAATTATCAGTTTATCCTAGTTGTTTCTATATATTATAAATGAGTTATTTTCAGCTCATTTTTGCAATATTTTGCATCATTTTAATTATATTCATGCTACGTGTGTTTTGTTGCTTATTTAATATTTCCTTTTTAGATCGTCTAATTATTATAATTGCCAAACACATAAAAATGAACTCTAAAATATGTATGTTGGAAGTGACAAAAACCGAAAAGTTAAACGGTTTGAACTTACAAACATAGAGGAGAAAAATTTCACTTGCTTTAATACTATAAGATGTTGGGTATGTCTTAAAGGAAACTGCGTGTTTGTCACCACCAGATGCAACTCGGCAACAAATAGAATTGTTGTAATTCAGAAAAATATTGCAGGAGATTAAACACACAAAATGAGACTTATATTAAAGAGAAAAAACGAGGGATTGAAGGAAGGGGCGGACCTCTAATGGAGGTCGCCCCCCCTCTTCTCCACTCTCACTTACAACACTATCTCTTACACTAATACAACCTACCAACTCTTATATAAGGAGATGTAAAACGAAAATGGAACAAAATGACCAAAATACCCTAGTACAAAAAATTACCAAAATGCTCCTAAAGTTTCGGGCGAGTACAATAATACCTAAAAAATATAAAACTAACACAAGGAACACTAGATAAACATATTCTTCAACAATTGTATAAAACATTTGTAAAGGACGACACAATAGCAAGAACTGTTATGTTGGCATACATGGAGGATGACTTGATGAGGATCTTCGAAGAATACAGGACTGTAAAAATGATGTTCGACTCCATAAGAGTGAAATATGACACAATTGACAAACTGCATGTTCAGTTGCTAGTACAGAAATACAATTCCTTTAAAATGAAAGGACACAACGTAGTACAACATGTAAACCACATGTTGGTAATGGCTAGGGACCTAGCTGTGGCAAAGTAAGTCATCCCGGAACTGATGCATATATCAACTATTTTGAATAGTCTTCTCCCGTTATGGAACATGGTCACCGTTGCCCTCAGATTAAGGTCAGAAATTAACCTTTCTTAATTGCCTCTGAAACTAGTAATAGAGCAAGAACACATGAGCAAAAACAAGAAAGAAAAATTGCTAGTGGTATAAGATTAGATAGGGTCTAGCTCCAAACCTAACCAAAAGAGAAATAAACCAAACAAAAAGTTTGGCAAGAATAACAAAAAGGGCGGTCAATTTTTTAAGAAAATACAGGAAATCGCTTCTCGGGTTAAGTGTTTTAGCTGTGGAAAGATGGGACACTAAAAGAGGGATTGCCGCAACAGGAAAGGTGGAGGAAACAACCCACAATGCGGACAATCAGAGAAGCAGGATATAATTTGCATAATATCCGAATGTCTCTATATGGACAACCCGTTAATTGATTGATGGATTAAATCTGAAGCTACCAGACATATCTCGAAGACCAAGGAAGGGGCAATGGATCTAAAGGTTTACAAACAAGGAGAACACCGGGTGTACATGGAAAACAACACTTTCTCATATGTTTTTGCTACTGAGTCCTTTAGAATCTTTGTACAAGGCAAACCGATTTTACTGACTGATATATTAATTGTGCCATTAATAAGGCGCAATCTGGTTTTAGTCCTACCTTAGTAAAGAAAGGTTTTGAGGTCATGTTTATTCCTAATAAGGTGACTGTGGGGAAACATGGAAGAATATTATTCTTTGGGGAATTTGATGTAGAACATAGACTGTTCAAACTAAATGATAATGAAAATGGAAATCCTTCTGTTTATATTGATTGTGCCTTTAATGTTAATGTGAATGTACGGTATAAATGCCTCGGGCATATAAGTCTGGAGAAGTTAAGGAAATTATCTAACTTTGACTTATTGCCTAGATTTGAGGAAAATACTTTCAATAAGTTTGAAGTTTCTATAGAAGGAAAAATGACAAGGAAAGTTTTTTTCAAAGAGTGAACAAGGACAACAACCATGTTGGAGGTCATTGATACGGATTTATATGGATCATTCACAGTAAGGTCACATCATGAAAAAGTTTATTTTATAACCTTTATCGATGATTAATGAGATATACGTATTTATATCTCTTGGCACATAAATTTGAGGCATTAGAGCTTTTAAAGAATATAAGCAGGAAGTTAAAAATCAATTGGGGCATTCAATCAAAGTCTTAAGATCAGATAGAGGTGGTGAATATACTTCTGTAGAATTTCTTGAATTCTGTAAAGAATTTGGTATTGCAAAACAAAATACAATGCCCAAAACACCTCAACAGAATGGTGTAGGTGAAAGATATAACAAGACCTTATTAAATATGACAAGATCAATGTTGATTGATGTCTTTCTACCAATGATATTTTTGGGAGAAGCAGTAAGTATAACGATATACATACTCAATAGTGTACCATGTATGGTTGTATTCACTATACCATATGAGATGTGGTTTGGAAAAAAACCCAACCTAGGTCATCTCAGGAGGTGAGGATTTATTGGAAATGTAAAGATCCTTTATCAGTCTAGAGATAAGCTACATAGTAGGTCCTTGTGATGTATATTCATCGGATATCCTAAAGGTTCAAAGGGATATCAGTTTTATCATAAGGACCACAAACTTATAGAAAGTAGAGATATTGAATTCTTAGAAGATACTAAGAATGATATCCTGGAAAATAATGATGAATATACTGATGATCTAGTAGATCTAGATCAATCATCAATTGAACCCATAGAAGATCTTCCTTAAACAACCGAAACTCTAAGTAGAGATAAAAGGCCTAGGGCCACACCGTCCTACTTAAAGTATTATCACACTTATCTTACAGATGAAGTGTGTAATTCGGTGGATTTAGATGAGTTGACCGATAACTTGACTTATGAGCAAGCTATGAACTCATCGGAAGCAATAGACTGGGGGAAACCATGGATGGGAAAATTGAATCCATTGAGAAAAACCAAGTCTGGGAATTGATTGATTTGCCAAAAGGAAGGAAAGCTATAGGTTGTAAATGAGTTTTGAAAAAAAAATAATAGGTCGATGGTTCAATCGATAAGTTTAAATCGAGGTTGGTTGCAAAGAGTTTTTCGCAAAAAGAGGGGATAAATTATGTTGAGATATATTTCCCAGTTGCGAAATTTGCATGTATAAGAATAATCCTAGCAATATATGAATATTATAATTTGGACTTAAATCAGTTAAATGTAAAGACAACTTTTCTAAACAGAGATTTAGATGAAATCATATACATACAGCAACCCGAATGATTTATAGTTGAAGGCAAAGAAGATAAAGTATATAGGTTGAGAAAATCCCTATATGGCCTGAAACAGTCACCTCGCCAATGGTATTTGACTTTTCAAAATGTCATTATAGAACTTGGGTTTGTGGCTAATAAACTTAATCACTGTGTATATGTCTGGAACACAGTGGGAGCCACTTTGTCATCTTATCATTATATGTAGATGACATATTATTGATTGGGAATGACAATGAGATGATTGTCAACACCAAGTCATGGTTAAACTCAAGGTTCAAAATGAAGGATACGGGGGAAGCATCCTATATCCTAGGTATAAAGATCTCTTGAGATAAAGAATTTAAACTCTTATGCGTAAGTCAGGAGAGATATATTGATTATATCCTCAAGAAGTTCAAAATAGGTGAATGGGTTAAAGTCTGTTGTTATACCCGTTGTAAAATGGGTTAAACTAAGTAAGGTTCATTGTCCTCGTGAAGGAGACGATAAGCCTAACGTTTCTTATGCAAAAGCTATGGGTAGTTTGATGTATGCTATGCTGTGTAGAAGTCCTTATATCAGCTTTGTTGTTGGTCTTGTGAGTAGATATCAAAGTAATCTTGGATGATAACATTGAATAACTGTAGGAAGGATTTGAAGATATTTGAAAGGATCAAGAGACTTGAAACTATGTTTTCAAGCAGATGAACTCAAAGTGGTAGGATACTCCGATGGTGACTTTGCTGGGAGCAAAGATGACAACAAATCTACCTTGAGGCAAATATTCTTATTTGGAGGTGGTGATGTTTCTTGGGCATATAAGAAACAGGACTGTGTAACATTGTATACACAGGAAGCTCAGTATGTGGCTTGTTGTATGGTTGCAACGAGTGTTGTATAGATAAGTGGCTTCATACGTGAATTGAAGCTTAAAATAGCCGACGAGCCTCTTGTCATTTACTGTGACAACAATGCAACAATTACTCTTATCAAGAGTGGAGCAGATAGCTCTAAAAGCAAGCATATAATGGTTAAATACCACTATGTGCATGATATGGTTATGAGAAAGAAAATATCCATCTCATACATGCCTACAAATGATATGTTGGCAGACACCTTGACTAAATGCATAACAGAGAAGCTTTTCTCAGAACATGTTGCAAACATGGGTTTGAGATATGTTTGATTGTTGTGTAGGTAAATAACCACACAACGGGTAGTGATTGCAATAGCAATCATTAAATGACATTAGTAGGAAACCCCCACAAAAGTGAGGAAAACCAGTATGTTAGTACACTTGGCTCGAATGAATAAGTGGGAGATGTAAGGTTATGGCCACTATCGGCAACCCAGCACAAAAACGGTTGGACTGGTCATCCAACCGTTATCTGTTCACGGTTATGGAAAGAATTGCCGTAACGGCCATAAAATCAAAATCGTCGGACCGTTACGAGATTGCACGGTAACTATTCTGTGAAATGTGCTCCTGAAGAGGAAAACCCAGTGGGTCAAACCGGAAAAGGCAAGAGCACGCACTGCTCTATAAATACATAGCAGCGCACACAGTCAAACACACGAAAAAGAACATTGGAAACCTTCTCGAGCAAAACCCGATACGTTGAAACCTCAAACAGAAAACCATGAACATTTGATCTTCTGCCGCAGGCATAGTAAGAAACCGGAGGTTGACGGCAAAAAACCACGAGGTCGACATAAGTGGAAATCCGGCAACAGGACAATAGAATCGCCACAAACACTTTAATTTAAAATAGGGAGAGAGGCTTCCAAAGTGTTAAAGGAAGCAACAGTCTCTTTGAGTTAAATATTATAAGAGATAGAGCTCAACGGTGGCTAAGAATCCGCATAGCCGACCCAATTGCTTGGTTTTTTGTTTCGTGGTGTTCTCTGTCACACCCACTTTTCTTCTAAGCAGTTAGTATGGTTGATTATTAAGAGTCCCGCATGACTAACCAGGGAGTTGTTAATCGTTTAGCAATAGTTCCGTACTGGTTTTCCTGCTATTTAAAATAGAAGAAGGGATTGCTGAAAGCCAATTGCCATCCCTCACTTGGGTCAACGGGCTAAAGCATCAGGTTTTGATCTCTGGGGAACAGGAATTTCAGCTAATCTTCTCTTTCTTCCCTGTGGCCGCAGTGACGATATACTCGGGGAAATCATGTTTGTTCTTTATAAGATTTCAATTCTCCAAGAAGCAGATGATGGTGAACTTTTCTTCCCCTTATGCCCCGGTCTCTTGTATTCAGCTCTGGAAGCTCTCCTCAAAAGCCAAAATGATGTCGTGAGGATCAATTGCATAGGTCTGTAATTCATTCCGCCTGTACGTATGCATATATATTCTCTCATTTCCTCATGGTTGTTTTTACGCAGTGTTGCTTACGCTACTAGCTTGCAAGAGTCACTTTGAGAATTCGTTTGCGAATGGACGAAAGAACAGCAACGAGAAGACGGATAATTTGATGAAAGTCGATACATCAGAGAACTAATTGCTAACGTTGTTTGCGGACGCTGTCAATGTCTTCCGATACCCAAGTTCAGATCAGTACACTGGATTTGATATTCCATTCTTTGTCATTGGAATTTGATTTTTCCCAACAGATCGGATCACTGATTGAAGAAGGCGTTGTCGACTACGTGTTTGAAATTCTGAGGTTGGCAAGTGAAATTTGGAGACCTTGAATATTGAGTTTTGTTACTGATTAGCTAGTAGGAATATCTGAACCGTAGTTGCTTATTAGCTAATACTGTAACAGGAGATAACGATCCTTTCCTCCAATCTTGTATTGGAGTTCTTGGCCTTTTGGCGACAGCAGAGCAGGCATTCAGGCAGAGGCTTGTCATGGGGTTCTGTAAACTAGTCCGGACCCTTCGCTATGTAATGCAAATACCACTTCATGCTGCCCAATCTCAAACAATCAAATTGGTAATTATTGCAGTTTGTTCTCTGTTGGTTAATATGGTGAGAAGGCCCAAGTCCCTGATGTGGCCTGCACAAAAAACTGCGCTTGTGGCAGAAAAGTGTGCCTATTGGCTATTGCTAGTTTACATGATTGAGACACCGAAACGCACACGAGAAAGGTTGTCTTGTTGAAATTTGGAGTCGCGATGCGGAAGATTAAAACAAGAAATATTACTCACGTTAAGGAGGAAAATACGAGAGATCGAAGGAAGGGGCGGACCTCCAATCAAGGCTGCCCCCCTCTTTCTCTCTCTTTCTTACACTCAACCTCACAACCCTAATACAAGGAGCTGTAAAACGGAAAATGACCAAAATGCCTTAGTACAGAAAATTACCAAAATGCCCTTAGTACTACAGGCAATTACAATAATACCTAAAAATATCAGAAATTATAAAACTAACACTAACAACACTAAACATACATATTCTTCAACACCCCCCCTTAAGTTGGGAGTGAGATATTTCGAACTCCAAACTTGTCAAAAATTCATGTGTTTGCAATATTCTTCATGTGTCTTCATGACTTATTTAATCTTAAACAACTTATTGCAACAACACCACCTCAGCCTTCGTGGTTGATCAACTCAACTCAGCCTTCCTGGTTGATCAACTAACTCAACCTTTCTAGTTGTAACAATATCAACTCAGCCTTCCTGGCTGATCAACTAACTCAACATTTCTAGTTGTAACAATATCAACTCAGTCTTCTTGGCTGATCATCTTAAGCAACATCTATGGCTGCAACATCAACTCAGTCTTCTTGGCTGATCATCTTAAGCAACATCTATGGCTGCAACATCAACTCAGCCTTCCTAGTTGATCATCTTAAACAGTATTTCTGGTTGCAACATCAACTCAGCCTTCCTGACTGATCATCATCTTAAGCAGTATCTCTGGCTGCAACACACATTTTAGCAGTCCTAATGACTGCAAACTTCACAAGAATCGATAGATTGGAGACATTCCATCCAACCTTCCTACAACTCTACTTCGGCGCCCACACATGGCTACCTTTCTTTCTTTCTTAACTCATTAGTATGACAATCCATACAATCTCACTCTTCTGTAACACGTACTAATCCTCAGTACTCTTTTCTTGAATTTTTCAACTCTCTTAAACATTTTCTCAAACACTTGATGTTCATGTTAATCATCTCTTCTTAAGCATTTCATCAAACACTTCACGTGCAGGTAAACATCTCTCTTAAACATTTCATCAAACAGTTAACATGCTCTTCGATTTTTGCACCAAGTTTTTCAGTAGTTAGGTCATCAAGAATAGCAAGCACACGTTCAAACTCATCTTTCCTCTTGATCTGGGCAATCCTCGCTTGGATCTCTTCTTCGATAGCAGCATTAGCAATTATGGTTGTGGAGTTCTTGGTGACTCTCACCTTCCTTGCGATGCCAAGCTACTCATCTGTGCAATTCTCCACAAGTAGGCCCAAGTCACTAGCCTGGTACTCTGCACCTGTTACGATGGCAATATCCTGAAGGAGCGCCTTCCTTCTCTTACCAAAAACAGGTGCTTTGATTTCAACAACGTTAAGTATGCCTTGCAACTTGTTCACAACCAATGTCGTCAAAGCCTCCCCAGTAACATCTTCAGCTATGATAAGCAATGGAGCCCTCAACTGAGTTGTTTTCTCCAACCAAGGAATTATTTCCTTTATTGTTGATATCTTTTTGGTCTGTTACAAACACTCTAGCATTTGCAAATTCCACTATTGACTTCTTAGGATTTGTGATAAACTGAGGAGAGACATAACCCCTGTCAATCTCCATTCCTTCTTCTACATCAACGGTTGTCTCAAAAGACGAGAAAGATTCAATACACCATCTGGGCCGACTGAACTACATGTATATCCATGCTCACTCCACGCTCACTTCACTTTATTGGGAATACGAATAGTACAATAATATGCAATAAATGTGCAGCCATATCCAATAAATGCAGCCACCAAACTGCCCAATGTGCAATTAATGCTGCAAGACTCTAACATCTTTATTCTTCTTCCCAAACTGCTCCACTTTTCCAAGACGAACGTCTTTATTCTCAATAAAGTCCTGCTTCACTTTGATTGCTCCTTTTTGCTCCACTTTCCAAGTAGCTGCAATTCATGCAATAAAAGAGTTGGATTGACAGGTTTCAGATGTAAATGTGGCGAACTTTTATGTGCAGCACACCGCCATTTTTAGAAGCATAACTATAAATTTGATTACAAGGCTTATGGTCGTGATGCACTGATTAAAGCCAATCCAGTTATTAATGCTGAAAAATTCGATAAAATCTGATATCGCAGTTGCATGCATCCAACTATAATGTTGCAGCCATCTGCAATAAATGAGTCTTGAAACTTCCGCCTGACAGTCTCGTTCTTTCTCTTCTCTCTTGCAGATCGCCTCAACACTGAGCAACATTTGTCTTCTAGCGAGCCTGTGAGCTAAGTTTGTATTGCCCAATCATATCAATATATTATGGTATGCAAATCCATGAAATGGTGCTTGCATCATAGAGGAAATCTTATATTTTGCAGTCACATACTCAAGCTCCTGAATCGTAACCGTATAACAGTCAATATCCTTTACCACAAATGGCCATGTCAAAACATTCTCCCCATATATAAACTCCATAGACGACTCTTCAAATGCACATTGTTTTGCCAATAGTAACATTGCAGACATGTCAATTCCATACACATTGCGCCAGAAATCTATGCTTTCACTAATCTTTTAGAATTTGTAATAGGGGCCATATATAACGTTGCATGAGAAGGAAGTATAAGTCCTCCTGGCCTCAACCACCGATCCCTTGCTGTAATCCCATTTGACAGCAAGCTCTCATATAGAAGCATGTAGCCCATCCACTTTGAAATTATTACATCAATTTCCTCGTTATTCTCAATATCCTCAATCCTCCCATGTAAAACTTCAATCTTCTCAGTTAAATTGTTGTCTTCGACACCCTTTACTTGTGAGTAAGGCAATCTCACTAGCATATACCGCATAGACCTTATAATTTCAGGAAACAGCTTCATAAGTTTGGTATCCTCGTAACCTTGAATCAGAACAGTAAGAGTTGACTTCATCTCCTTCAACTTGACATCAAATATCTTTTTCTCATTGTATTCAACCAAAGTTATGAGCCCATCTCCCCTAACGTGCTCAGAGAAACCTTCAATAGATCATTTCAAGATTCTTTATAACAAAGAGCTCTAGTGACTAAAAGAATTTTTGCATAACATTTTCAAGATTCTTTATAAGGAATGGCCTTGTAAAGAACAAAGGGGAGGATTGCTTCACGTGTTGGTTGACAATCTAATACCGAAAATGAGTGCCTCTCTCTTTCATCTGGCTTTATTGTGCCAGGTTGTGTATGACCACCAATGAAGACCACCTCTTTGGCCTCCTCCAACCAGTTTACAAAGAGCACAAAAGATAGATAAAATGATTGTACCACCAATGTGTTGAAGAATATGTTTATCTAGTGTCTTTGTGTTAGTTTTATGTTTCTAAGTATTATTGTACTCGCCCTAAACTATAGGGGCATTTTGGTAATTTTCTGTACTAAGGGTATTTTGGTTATTTTACGTTTTACAGCTCCTTATATAAGGGTTGATAAGTTGTATTAGGGTTTAAGAGTCTGAGATTAAGAAAGAAAGAGAAGGAGGGAGGGCGACCTCCATTGGAGGTCCGCCCCCTCTTACGATCTCCACATTTCCTCTTCAATATTTGTTTATGTGTGTGATTTTAATCTCCGCTGCGCATCCATGTTTTCAACATGGTATCAGAGCCTATTTCAATTATTGGGAGCAATAGGAGCTGTGGGATGACGATTAGCTATGGCTCAAGGATAAGTGTGGTTGTTGTTTTGTTGGTAGTAGGAAAGAATGAAGAGTATGGCTTGTTCTTCAAGTATGTCTGTAAGGGGGTTGTGTGATGAGGAGTTGCCTCACGTTTTGGCTATTGATGACAGTCTCATTGACCAAAAATTCGTGGAGAATCTGCTCAGGAGTTCTTCCTATAAGGTAACTACAGCCGAGAGTAGAGCAAAAGCGTTGGAGTACCTGAGACAGGACGCTAAGGGTTCTAAGGTAAATCTGATAATAACAGATTATCAAATGCCTGGCATGACTGGATATGATCTGCTAAAGAGAGTCAAGGAATCTTCAGCCCTAAAGGAAATTCTAGTTGTCATCATGTCATCTGATAACGTCCCCAAAAGAATCAACAAAGGTTTAGGCTAAGCTTATTTCATGACACATTCTTATGCAACAGACTCATAGAGTTCTTTGCAAAATCTAATGATGTGCGAAATGCCCACAAAGTGTTTGAGAAGATTCCGCAAAGAAATGTGTATTCCTGGAATGCCATCATCAGTGCATGTGTGAAACATGGATTTATTGACGATGCACACCAATTATTTGTTGTAATGCCCGAGAGAAATGTAGTTTTTTGGAACACTATAATTAGTGGGTTTGTTCAGGGTGACTATGTTGATATAGGGCTCGTACTTTATCAAGAGATGAACAGGGAAGGATTTAGACCCAGTCATTTTAGTCTTGCTAGTGTTCTTAGTGCAGTTGGAAAACTTGGAGATTTTCACATGGGAAGATAGTGCCACTGTCAGATTGTTAGAGCTGGCTTTGATTCAAATTTGTACGTTGAGAATGCACCACTTTGTATGTATGCAAAATGTGGGTTTTTTGGTTGATGCATACAGGATATTTGATGGGATGACTCAACCAAATGAAGTATCATGCACTGCGTTGATAACTGGGCAGGCATTGACAAATCAGGTCATCGAGGCATTTCATATGTTTGGCAAAATGCATAGGACGAGGGTATGTGTTTAGATTATGGTGCTCGAACTGCCTAAGCATTTGTTACTACACTGAAGTAATTGTGTGCTAGTGTTTTTAGCCATGATGGGAGTCGTGTTGTCCTCCCTGTTGACAATTATGATCAAAACGTTTATATGGCGACTGCAATGATTGACATGTATGCAAAAACTGGAAGCCTTGAAGCAACTGGCCGAGTATTTGCTTCGACGTCGATGAAGAGCTCATTTGTTTGGATTTCAATTATAGCTGGATATGCAACCCATGGCCACGCAGATACCTGTTTGTCATGGTTTCGAGCAATGGTTGATAGTGGCGTAGAACCTGATTCAATCACATTATCTTCTGTCCTAACCTGCTTCGAATTTGTGGACAGCGAAGGCCTTAAGATGGTAAAGAGTGCAGCCCCTTAGAAGATAATCGTGGTGTCTCTGCCGCACATCAAATGTTTGACGAAATGTCCAAGAAGAGAAATATTCAACTACACATCAAGTGTTCGATGAAATGGTTAAGAAAGATGTTTATCTGCATATAGTGTTCGCTGAAATGCTCAAGAAGATATATTTACCTATACATCAAGTGTTTGAAGAAATGTCTAAGAGAGATGAAAATTCAGGAAAAGAGTAAAGAAGAGATTAGTATGTGATGATTGTCTCATTTGAAAAACAACATGAAGAAAGTTTATAGAGAAGAGATATATGCTAAAGATTGCAGTTATGAGGACTTCAAAAATGTTTTTATTCATAGCCAGTGAGGTTGCAGGAATTTGCTGCTATGAAAAGCTGCTTGAAAAAAAGAAGAAGGAAAGTTGATAAAAGTTTGTTGCAGCGCTTTAGATGACAGCCAGGATGGCTGCTTTATTGTTGTGACAACCAGGATAGCTGTTTTGATGATTGTGACAGCCAGGATGACTGCTTTATTGATGTGACAGCCAGGATGGCTGCTTTGTTGATTGTGATAGCCAGGATGATTGCTTTATTGATGTGACAGTCAGGATGGCTGCTTTGATGTTGTGATAGCCAGGATGACTGCTTTATTGATGTGACAGCCAGAATGGATGCTTTGATGATGTGACAGCCAGGATGGCTGCTTTATTGATGTGACTGCTAGGATGGCTGCTTTGTTATTGTTACAACCAAGAAGGTTGAGTTGATGTTGCAGCCAGAGATGCTGCTGGAGATGATTAGCCAGGAAGGCTAAGTTTATATTGTAGCCAGAGATGCTGCATGATATGATAAGCCAAGAAGGCTGAGTTGATGTTGAAGCCAGAAATGCTGTTGGAGATGATTAGTCAGGAAGGCTAAGTTTATATTGCAGCCAGAGATACTGCTTGATATGATCAGCTAAGAAGACTGAGTTGAAGATATTGCATCCAAAGAAGCTGTTGAAAATTAAACCAGTGATAAAGACAGATGAGCAAATATGAAGATTTTTTGGCAAGTTTGGAGTTCGAAGTATCTCACTCCCAACTTGAGGGGGGGTGTTGAAGAATATGTTTATCTAGTGTCTTTGTGTTAGTTTTATGTTTCTAAGTATTATTGTACTCACCCGAAACTGTAGGGGCATTTTGGTAATTTTTTGTACTAGGGTTATTTTGGTCATTTTACGTTTTACAGCTCCTTATATAAGGGATGATAAGTTGTATTAGGGTTTAAGAGTCTGAGATTAAGAAAGAGAGAGAAGGAGGGAGGGCGGCCTCCATTGGAGGTCCGCTCCCTCCTTCGATCTCCATATTTCCTCTTCAATATTTGTTTATGTGTGATTTTAATCTCCGTTGCGCATCCACGTTTTCAACACAATGTATGATCATTGATCATTTCTTCTTCACTCCGAACAATATTTCAATGACAATGCTTTGATACCATGTTGAAATTTAGAGTTGTGATGCGGAAGATTAAAATAAGAAATATTAGTCACATTGAGGAAAATATGAGAGATCGAAGGGGCGGACCTCCAATGGAGGCCGCCTCCCCTCTTTCTCTCTCTTTCTTATACTCAACCTCACAACCCTAATACAACCTACCAGCCTTTATATAAAGAGTTGTAAAATGGAAAATGACCAAACTGCCCTTAATACAAAAAATTACCAAAATGCCCATAGTATTACGGGCAATTACAATAATACCTAACAACATCAGAAATTATAAAACTAACACTAAGAACACTAAATATGCATATTCTTCAACAATATGAATACAATGCAGTATAGCACTAAACTAATACCATCTCCATGCTTTCTCGAAATACTAACCATACAGATGCAATCGAAATGTGTGTAACTGCCAGGTACATTTGGGGTTTGAAAAACTTTGAGAAGGCAGAGTTGTGCAGCTTCCGAGGAGCAGGCATTACAAACATTCTTTTGTTTTCTGAATTTGGAATCTCATGAATATTATTGCTTTGAATTTCAGGTGCTGATGGCTATCTTCAACTGTCCAGGTGTTGTATCGAATTCTCAAGTAGAAGAACTGGCTATCATTTTGAGAGGGGTGTTCAAAAGACAGCTCTGGGCAGATTGGAATGCTATCAGAAACGTTTTCCATGGCTTGCTCTACTTTTGGGCTTCTTCTTGAAATACCCTCTTCTCGTGGGATCTCAACCTTACCATTGTTGGCACCTGAAGCATGAGGCGTGCAATTTTGCCTTCACTCCATCTTCCAACCAGGGTCAACGACCAACTTATACTCTTTTCAATTTCTCAGAAAAGCATACTCTTACTGCCAAGAAAATTAGAGTGTAGATGATAATATAAAGAAAATGAGAGAACTAACAGAACTATGTGAGAAACATGTCTTACCTAATCTAGGAAGGTTCATTGATGAATGAGCAGATGAAGATGTAGTGCTAAGTATCTTACAAATATTTCAGTTATTCAACTACCTGACGACCAAAGTGCAAAGATTGTGAATTCATTGACATCTTCGTCTTTTCTTTCTTTAGCCTTTGGATGCTTGGGGTGTATCCATCTTCACAAGTGGAAGAGTATGTATTCTCGGTTCTTGGGCTACTTGCTGAAAGGATTTTAGGGCATGAACTTGGAAGATCTATCAATGAAGCTCGTACCAGTCTCCCATCAGATCCCTTGGACTTGTTATTTCTTCTTGGACAGAGAAGCTCAAACGACTCTACCTTGATTTGTTGTCAATCTGCCATCTTTTTGATACAATATGAGCTTGTTATCCAATGTGAGGTAACCAAGGACCTCCTAACCTGTAGTTTATACTTACCCTTAGCGGGGGATCTAGAAATTTTTTAGGGTGGGGGGCTAATATCCCATGGATCCATAGGCTATGTTTTTCCTTAAGTTTCCATATTTCAAGTAGGGCACACCCCCAACCTCGACTCGTGGATCTGCCACTAGTTACTCTTTGTTGGCTTTTGATCTTTTATTCATGTCCGAAGATCTTGACAGGTCTTATGTTTCTGGTTAACAGACTTGTAGATGAGAATGAGGTTTTGACTTCTTATGGAGCGGTATCTTCTGATTAATAGTTCCAATATCTCAAGTGGGTCGGTTCAGTCTTCTACATTGACACAGTCAGTACATTTATATAGTTTCTTCAGTGGACTGTCAAACTCCCTATTGCCTGGAAGCTGAAGAGATTCTGTTCCAACTGATGAATGGAAGAGTGGGACTTGTTTTCATTGTGAATCCACAAAACATCGATTATATGGTTGCTGCAGCAAGATGGCCTTGTTGCTACTTTGTCACAGCATATTCTGAATGTTGGTGCTATAGCAAATCTTGTGCAATGAATGCTGGAAGTAGAAACGAGATGATGGATATCAATGTCCTTGCAGACCTGGTTGCATCAGGTGATAATTCTGGTGCAAAGTTGCTTGTCGTTCTACTCAAGCAGTTTTCAGAATTAAACCAAGAGGATGATATTGCTGCAGTGATGGATGTCATGACGGCAATTATCTCCATTTTCTTCAAATCAATTTCTTCTTAATGGAATTAGTTATCCAATCTATAGTATGTATCACACAACTGACCTCTCACCAAGAATCTTATTAGGCTGTTCACTTCTGCTTTTCAACATTTTACGGTCAGCAGATTCAGAAGTACTTTCAGATCATATAACCTACCTTCCGCTGGGATACCAGGTGATCCTACTTATTTCCAAATCATCTTTTCTCCAGCTGGATTGTTTATTTATCAGAAGCATTTTCTCATTGGGATTGACAAGGTTCAGTTTCTGTTGCAGTTGCTGAACTTTCTGATTCCTACATTATCTACAAAGTCATGCAACCATGAAGGACACCTAATTATTGGCATCCTTACTCTCATGTTGCATCATTCAAAATATCTAGCTCTTAGTGACCCATCCCTAGTTTCTTCTTCCATAAACACGATTACAAAGAGCATTTGTTTGAGAGGTCCTGATTTAGTTGGCTATGATGAAGAAACTAGCATGGGAAAAACTATGCTCCTTGTGATTATGATGTGTTACTTCTTGAGAAGGTTAGTTGATGAAATTCGAACCTTGAATTTGATTGCATGCAATAGCAGTTATCACCATGATATTAACCCTTTTTGTTTCTCAATTTGCCTCCGATCATGCATGACCATTTGAACTGGCAAGATTACATTGAAACGAGAAGCGCCACCAGCACACTCACAGTGCTCTGTGTACATTCCCAAGATCTGTGCAGGATGATATATTTTGGTTCTTCGGCAATCAAGCTTGTAGCCTCTCAGTGCCCTTTGGAACTAAAGAGGATTTCGGAGCAGAAGACAAGCAAGGCCAATGAGTTGATGTGTGCTGTTGTTCACTTGCAATCGATGATCAGTCTGCTCCAAGGGCTGGTATTCCATAGTGATATAAGAGTAGCAACAAATTGTAGTCTCTGCCTTTCTACAATCGTGGAGTTGGAAAGGATAGGTTGGTGCGAAGGGAAAACAATTGACAAGGATAAATGGTTCAGGTTGATCATGGAAGAATTGGCATTGTTACTAGCAGCCCCTAGACTGGCATCGAAAGCGTTCACCAATCAGCACAAGTCTGCTGTTTGTGTCGCCCTCGCTTTACTGAGATTGGAACCACCGCCTAGGTGGATGCAGTCGTTTTTTATCATGATTGCATTTCAGTTATCATCGACAACCTTTCCTCCAGTAGTTTGAGTGCAGAGATTGTGCAGCTGTTTCGAGAACTAGCAAGATCAGGGTATTTAAATGCAGAGCACATCACACGTTTATGCCAGGTACAGTGAGGAGCCCCTAAGCTTAGAAGAGTGGACCTTCTTTTATTAAGAAAAGTCATTGATGAGAACACTGAAAGTAAGAAACAAAAGCATTCGTATAAAATGTTGATAACTAGATATATGTGTGTCCAAGCCATTGATGCATATGATAGCGACTTCTCTAGAAAATCTCAAATTAATGTGGTGGCCTTTTTCTACCGAGTAAAACACTTCAACCTTGAGATTAAGCCGTTTATAGGTCTTGGCAGCAAAATCCTAGCTCGTACAGTTAGTTCGAGGAAGCTATGCTGCCAAGGTAGCAGACATCTACAATTCCGCCAGACTGCTGAGATTCTTCAGCTTTAGCTAGCCTTCATAAGAAGCTGACATTCAAGAATTGCATGAGTCAGTCGACTTGGATGCAGTAGCATACCAGGGTGGGCAAAAGGTAGCAATTTTGTCAAAGAAGTAGAGACCTTTTGCACAATCTTTGCATGTCATTTTAATCGGTAAAAAGTTTCACATGTTTGATAGTTCATAACATTTATTTCCACGTCCGTAAGGAAGACGGAAGTTCTTGATATTCAAAAGGAACGCTGCACAAAGAGTAATAGCTCACCCAGCTAGAGGGTCAAGTCACAAGTTGAAGGTCATGAGTTCAATACCGGGTCCATGCATGTGGCTTCGGCCTCCCCAAGGGCTCCAAACACTTGGTTAGAGGGTTCACTAAAAAGGCTTCAAGCTGAAGTAGGTTCTGGGCTGTTGACTGATCGGGTTAACGCCTCCAGACAGGGTGATTTCGTTTAAGAATATGCTAACAACTTGTTTTCTGGCTTCAAAAACTTGCGTCCGATTTTCATTTCAAATAGCATGAAGTCATAAACTGAGTTCTAGTGTCTTGAGCTTTTCATGCTGATCTTCCCTCCTAATTCTTGTAGGCATACAGGAAGCATGTCTACTTGGCGATGAATAAAAGTGGTCCTTTCAAAGACACATTTGAGCAAGTGTTTGATGCTTTACAAGATGCATCCAGGGTATTTAAAATACTCCAACATTTAATGTTAGCTTCCAGTAACCCCCTCCAGGGTTATCAAACACTGGATAGAAAATTGCTAGAAGAAATTGAAGGGTTCCTTTGAGAAGGTTCTTCATGATGGAGTCATAAGAGAAGCTGCTGTGACTTCACAAAGATCCACACACTCTCATCCTCTACCCACCATACAAAGATACACGTGGATAATGCAAGAATTTCCTGTTCTATACCCAGAACCGGAGAAAGTGATAAGAAAAATTACAGAAAGTGATAAGAATTTCCTGTTTTTCCAGTTTGCCCATGTGATTAAGGTTGAATTTTTTAAGTATGATGTTCACGTTTTGACATGAAATTTAAGAAAAAAGTTGAAAATTGTTTCTATAAGACGTGAACGCAAAGATTGCACTCAAACTCATCCAATTTGAGAAAGCATTTCCACAGAAGCTCAGCGTTATGATATTTCGGTCTTACTGCACTCACCAATCATCTTTGAGTATAGATAACAAAATCAACCTAAGAATGTTTAAATTAAAAAAACATCTTACATTTTCTTTATGCAATTAAATTCATAATTTGTAACTCGACTCGGATGCGTACGTTAAAAACATAATCAGTAAGAATTGCTCTTGGCTGAGAGCTAACAGCGGTTAAGCAAAAAAGAGGTGACAAACATTATAATGGATGACGCATGTCATGTGCTGAAATGTCATGCAGAAGAAACAATCCAATCATTTGAAATTGCACAATGACGTGTATTCACGTGATCGACTGGATCAGTCAGGCTCCAATAACTTGGCCTCATGTGTTAGTGTTTTATTCTTAAAGAAGTATTAACATAAAGATCAAAATGAATGCTATCATTGTGTTAGTGTTTTATTCTTAAAGAAGTATTAACATAAAGATCAAAATGAATGCTATCATAAATCTATTTCCCTTTCCTTTAGTTAAGTAACCTAGATCACTAGAGCTGTTATTAAACATAATCTAAAATAATTTTACTTAGAGCATTACTAGGTTTTTCCTCTTTATTTGCTTGATAGCTGAGGCACTCTTGTTGCATATACCATAAAGCATTGAGAAAAAGCAGAGGTAAGATGTGTTATATCAAATGAAAAGACTTTTCTTAATTTTCCACTCAAAAGGACTAAAAAGTAACGTTGTAAAAATTGTATCATATCGTACGATATGATATTATTTTATTGCATATCGTATGAGTATACGATACGATACAGTCACACGTATCACAATAAGTGATTTATCGTATCATATTGTATTATATTATACAATACACAGATGTATCGCACCGTACATCTTGTATTGTACGAGTCAATTTTGATTTTTTGGTATAAATTCTAAGAATCTCAAGTTGTGAAAATCTTTTTTGCTTCTTCTCAAACCCTTTTTCATGTTATTTTCTTGCTCCTAAATCCTTTTCTCATCCTTGTTCTTATTGATTTCGTAGTTTATCCACAATATTCTCAAGTGTTTCACCCAATCCAACTCCCCATCTTTAGGGTTTTTGTCAAATCTATGACATACCCTTTTCCTTTTTACATTATACCCAATTTTTTACTTGAAAAATTTGGAGTTTTTATAGATTTCATAATTCTTAACCTCTAAATTTTTTTCCTTCTTTTTGATTGTCTACTATTGTCTTAATGGCTTCCGATTGGGTCAATCTAGTACGAAAATATTGTACATAATGTAGGAAGACAATAAGCTTGTGAACAAGTGCATGTTTTATAATGCAATAAAGCATGATGGTATTTCTCGTATGAAACACCATATTATAGAAACCAAGAAGTATGTCAGTGCTTGTTCTCAGGTTTCCGAAGTAGTAAAGTATGAGACTGGGTAGGTATTGGAAGGTTCAAAGGAAAAAAAGATATAAGGGTGAGAGATAGGGCAAAAATAGGTGATTGTGATATGTCTCAACCATTTGAAAATACTTATGGTAAAGGAATGTATGGTGATAAATTTCATGGTACAACTGATATGAAAGAAGAGATGACTGAAGAGGAGAGGAGAAAGCGATAAAAGGAAAAAATCTAGTTCTGATGGTAGTAGCAATGGAGTTGGGTCTTGTTCCACTATAAGAGCTTCTACTCACCCGATACTTATGAGGGATACTAGAGGAGAAGCAAGAGTCAACGGTAGTGGGATGCCTTCATTTTTTCCCCCACATACAACTCCTGAAGCTCAGCCAAACATTAAATCCGTTATGGCTTCAAAGGAGGTAATTGAGAAAGTAGATTTGAAGTGTGTTGAATTTTTTTATGAAAATTATCTTTCTTCAGTGTGGGATTGAGTTGTAGAGTTCCTACTTATCATGCTTTGAGGGCACATTATTAAAAAAATGAATTGATATTGTTAATGCATGGAGTTATGAATTTAGAGAGCCGTGGAAGGATATGGGATGTTCTATTATAGTTAATGGTTGGACAGATAGCCAACGTAGGTCTTTGGTAAACTTTATAGTCTATTATCCCAAAGAGACATTGTTTTTTAAATCATATGACTTGTCCTATATTGATAAAACTGCAGATAATTTACTCTCTATTTTCAAGAAAGTTGTTGAGGAAGTAAATGTTTCAAATGTTGTTTAATTCATTACTGATAATGCTGTAAATTTTAGAACAATCGATAAAATGCTTGAGGCAAATCATCCATCCTTAGTATGAACTCCATGTGTTGTACATTGCATAGACTTAATGCTTGAAAATTTGAGTGCAATGGATGAAATAAGGACTATAGATGCATGTAAAAATATTACAAAGTTTATTTATAATAATTATTCTGTATTGCATTTGATGCGAATTCATACAAGAGGAAGGAAATTGATTAGGCCTTCATTGATAAGATTTGCTACTAATGCTATTACTGTGCAAAGTCTTGTCATACAAAAAAATGCATTAAAAAAATTGTTTGCATATGATGAATGAGATTCTATTAGTTGGTTTAGAAAGATGGAGGGGATTGTTGTGGTAGATGTTATTTTCAATGCTTATTTTTGAGAAAATTGCAGCAAATTTTTTAGAATGACTATACCTTTAGTTAAGGTAATGAGGAAGGTGGACAGTAAAGATAGGCCTATTATGCCTTATATATATATATATATATATATATATATATATATATATATATATATATATATATATATATATATATATGATATTATGGATAAGGTCAAAGTAGAAATACAAGCAAACCTTGATGGCAAGCGGTAATTTTAAAAAAGGTTTGGAACATAATTGATGCACGTTGGAAACACCAAATGCATCATGATTTGCATGTTGTTGCATATTTCCTTAACTCTTTTATTCGATTTTCTCCCAACTTTGTAGAGGATGAAGAAATAAAAAAAGTATATTGAATACAGTTGACCTTGTACAAGATTTGTCTACTCGTTGCAATATCCATTTAGAGTTAAACAAGTATATACAAAGTGTTGATTTTGGAAGGCCAATTGTAATCCAACTCTGCTCCCAAATGTGATCTAAGTATTATGTGTTTTTATTTATTTATATTCATTTAAGTTATATTGATTGACTTTGAGCGTTTCTTATAAATCATTATCGTGTTTTATTTCAGATGAATGATGGTCTCGCTTTGGTATAAATGCACCGAACTTGACAAGCTTTACTCAATATATATTGAGTTAAACATACAGTTCGAGTGAGTGTGAGAGAAATTAGAGTTTTTTCGAACGCATTCACACGAAATAGAGAAACAGATTGGAGAATGCTCAACTGTGTGATTTGGTATACATTTCATATAATATGAAGTTAAAGCAAAAGTAACAATTTTAAAAATATGATGTGATTATATTGCATTCGATATTCTTTATAATTTGGATATTCTTTCTTTACAGATAAATGCAAGAGGATATAAGAAGGGCAAGGAAGGTACCATATTACTTGTTGAGCTATGAAAATGTTGATATTCTTGATGATTGGGTCGAAAAGAAGGAGCCCTCATCAATTTAGATGATGAAAATTGGAGGATACTCTAAACCGAAGTAGAACTTGGAATTGGAGATGATGATGAAGATAGTGTTGGATTGACAATTGTAGAAGAGGAAGAGGAAAGAGATGATGATGATGGTGATGGTGATCCTGACTATGTTGATTATAATGTTTTTGTTGATTATGATCCATATTATGGATGATTGTTTTAACTTTTAAATGTAATTGTAACTTTGTAACATTCTTGTATAGATGATCGTAAGTTGTAACTTTGTAACTTTGTTGTTTATTAATTAAAGTTATTCGGTATTCACGTTATGGTATGGATATTTGTTCATTATGAGATGTTATTTAACTTTGTTATTCTCTTCTATGTGTTCTCACAATCTCTCTAAATATTTTTAGAGTCATAGTCATTTATTAAGAATAATTTGCTTCAAATCAAACTTTTGGATTCAATTTTGTTTAATGTTACCTGATCTATGATGGTTTGGCCGTGCTTGACTTTTAACTCACGGTTTACCTTCTCACCAACTTGTAATTTTTCATGCAGGATCGTCAGACAATTTCTTTTTTGACCTAAATATCACGAGTTTTCATATGCAACATGTGTAAGTGGTAAAGTTGTTTACACTGTTTAGGTTTTGCGGTTTTCTTGCTTACTTCAAAGAAACCCACTGATCTTAACATAGATGGCCGACTGGTTATAGAGAAAAGGTAAATCTGCTTCTAGATTCACATCTCTCTACATAGAGAATAGGGAAGGTTCATGGATTTGAAGGACAACACTTGACAGGCAAAATATACTTTTTGAAACTTATTAATTGCATATAATTGTCTTGTCTTCTGCAGAACAGCGGAAAAAAAATGTCAAAATATTAGCAACTCTCTTCAAGATCGGTACAGAGAGAGAGAGACGCTTTTCTTGTCTAAGCTTCCCATGGAGGACAAATGGTTGGTGCTAATTCACAGGTGAGCAACATACACATCCAATCCATGAATAGAGTCCCCTGTTCTTCCTCTTTTCTCTTCTGTTACTGAGGATCCACGCTGGAGAAGTTATCCGTATCTTAGTAGCATTAACACGATATGACGATTCATGAGTTTTCGTATCTGACATTGATTTGAACTGGATGGTGCCATTGTGTCTCTCAAGATCTGTACTACTCTCCGTGCTTTCCACAAGAAAGCTTTTCAGCGGGGTATGTGTTTTTTCTGACCCCATCGATTTCATAGTAGCCTCTTCTATTTTCTTCCCTTCTTGCTGGTCATTTTCTAGTGGAGACGATGCAGGAAGCTGGGCAGCATCAGAAACAGTGGAGTTTGGGTTAAGGGCATTTTGCGTTTTAGAGGAATCAGATGGGTTGGCTGTATCAGTGTTTTCCCTACTGAGCTCCTCTGGGGCCACAGGAGGCGGTTTGGGGATATTGGTGTCATCTCCACTTTGACATGGCAAAACAACCGCATTCATCTGCAAGTTATCGGTTCCCTTTTCTTCTTGATTACCATGAACAGAGATTCTTGGTGCACCGATCACAGCAGAGGAAGTTTCATGTTCTAATGCATTATTCACTAAAACAGGATACGATGCAGAAATCAGATAATAATTAGATAACACAAACTAGATAACAAAACCCAAATGCAGACGCGGAATCAGTAGGAACCGCATTGGTGTCAAATGAAACTATTGTATGTTGCTTGTGAGAACCAAGGAAAAAATCTGTCCAAACACCCAAGAAAGCATTCTTAGACACTACATGCTATTGGAGCTATCCAGACCAATTATTGTAGCGATCTTGTATGCAGAAAACTATGAAATGTAGGCATAGGAAGTAAAGACTATAGTTTTCATGTTCTATGATATTTTGTTCAACAAATTAACAGATAGATCAGAGTGCATCAAATTGCAAGGTGCACTTAACCATGCCTTCAATCTGCCTATAGTTGTATCCATTTGCTGTTTCCTGTTGAATTTCTTTATCCATTCTCTATGAGCATGATATATTCTTCAAAAATTGTCAATTGTTTAATGGTTGGCCATTTCAGATTCAAATACATGACATAAGCAACCTCCTTGACTTGACACAGGGCACTGCAAGTTGATCAACCATCAAAATAGTTTGTATATCATTGAGAGACCTTGATGCAAATTTATGAAATTAAGTTGGATAAGTCTTACATAGAAACCAAAATAATCTGCAGATAAGAAAGATAATGATCAATTGAAGATGTATCACTTCTCATAGCAAATTTCTAAAATCAGGTAGGAAAATCTTATACCCAGCATCTAAATAACCATAGACAAACAACATAAAAATCGTACCTGAATCAAAAGCCATGTAAGTGGCGTCATTTTGGTAGGTTGATTTGTCACAGACTCTCACTGTTGAAGGTTCAAAATGTGTTCCAGAAAGCTTGTCCTCACCCACTAAAAGCTTACCATTCAAATTGTTTGAAGAGCCCACTTCAACGACCTCTTTTTCAGCATCCGGTCTGTCATCACCTCCAATAGATAGCACAGAGCTTGTCTCATTAGACTCAGGATGAAATGATACGGATGACTTTTCATCATCAAGGATATATGATGTGCTAGAAGCTCTCATGACAATCTGAGAGGGAATTTCATCTGGATAGTCCTGGTTTAATGTTGATTCCTTCTGAAGCTTCTCATGGTTGTGACGGTCCAATGGTAATTGATCTCCCTGAAGATCTTTTTCCAAAAGAAAAGGTTCTGTGCTGGAAGAATTGACATGAGCTTGTGCACTTTTTGTCAAATCCAAAATCAGATCATTTTTCTCCTCATAAGACAGAACTATATTTCCACCTGAATTTCTGGCATGTGCATCTCTATGTGAATCTTGAGTTGGCAGTGTGCAAATTGATGTATCAATTACCCTGGTGTCAGCTTCGGCAGGCAGGGCTTTGCCCTCCTCTTCATGAATACATAAATGATTGTTGGGGCTTTGATCCAATTGATCACCAGAAGATGATTTATCAAGAGCCTTTGAGATGGCAGATGAACTCTCCTCATCACTATTAAAAACCCCAGGTTTAGAACAAACCCTAATGTTTGCATCATCATTAGGGCAGATGCTAGAATCACCGTTACTTATCTGTTTCTTTACAAGCTCAGCTTGTATAATGTCTGCTTGAACTTCAGAATCTGTGTCTGTTGTTAAAAACTCATCGCCAACTGAAAGAGGAATAGGAATATTTTGAAGATCTTCCTGTTGCAACTCGTATTGAGGATTTTTCTTGCGATGAAAATGCTGCAAAGTATTTTCATTAGGATAGTTTATCAGTTCGATGAATTCACATGGATCAATGACCGCATCCTCAGCATCTAGTGATGCTGCATCCCCTGGAGCAACACAGAAGCTGGAATCTGAAGCAGCAAAAGTTCTGGACCCAAATCCAGAGACATTGTTTTCGCAACTACAATTTGTCAGTGTGGGAAGTGGTGAACTCTCCTTGTCCTCAGCACAAGCATTGCTCTGAAGAGAGATTGATTTATCATGGAAAACAGCATCATCATTATCGGAGCTTGCCTGTATATTCACCATACTTCCACTATTTGTCACATGTACCTCCCTGCCTTTTATTTCTTGTTCATGAACTAAATCTTCTAAGTGTTCAAGATGATGACTTATTGTATTGTGTATTCCATTAGAGGAAGCAATAACAATCTGAGGATAATCATTGATCTCCGCAGATGCATTGGTAGCGATAGGCAACAGACAAACTTTCTCCTTCTTAGTGGAGGCGTCTTCACATGCATTAACCTCAGCCGCCAACACAGATATTTCAGTATCTGCAGGGAATGAAGAGATCTGATTTACAGAACAAATATCTTCATGAACTTCAAAGCATGTACCACTAGTGTTTCCTAGAGGTCCACTTTTGTGCAATTTGGCAGTGACAGCATCTTCGTGCTTGCTTCTGCCATAATTATAGTCATCAACTCCATCACCTTTGCTTTGAGATCCATTTTTCTCAGGTTCTAATTCTATATAGATGCTTCTGTCCGTAACTTGAGTAACCATTGATATGGGCTCTGAATCAGGACCATGTTCACGTTCATTTGGAGGCATCTCCAGTGCTAGAGAAATGGCTTCAGTATCCTTGCATGTTTGTGAATCCGGTGCCTCTAAATGGACATTATCATCCTTGAAAGAGTTCTGAAGTTCAGTAGACCAATGTAAAGGCACAAAGTTCTTCTCATGATCGTGGTGCATGGAACTTCCATTGAGATCTATTATCTTCTGGTACCCATGATATCTATCAACCTCGGTTTCACTTTTCCTACATCCCTTTTTTCTCTCCTTGGTACTTACATTCGTCGAAGAACTATCTGATGAATCGCCAGATTGCACTTCAGCTGCATTGCACAATAATAAAAATAAATTCCATTCTTATCAACTAAAGTTAGAATTAATACTTATATTTGTAAAACTGATGTCAATATCTTGCCAAAGTGATCCACAAACTCAAACACAAACTATCCCGAAGGATCTTCAACAAGCCAAATCACCAAACGAATTACAAAACACTTAGTATAAAGCCAAACCAAATATCAAACAAGTCAAGGGAGCATGGAAAGCTCTAATCTTTTTCATTAGGCATCTCCTCTATTTATAGAATTATTAGAGAGAGAGTGAGAGATAGATTACAAGAAGGCAGTTGCTGAGAGTAGCTGCTCCCAACAGCTACATCAACTAGCCGTTGGGAGTTCCCAACGGCCAATTGATGCAACCGTTGGGGAGCTTGGGACTGGCCCTTGAGGCCCAAGCCCGGTAGGCCTAGGTGTGCCTGTTGGGCCCTACTGACCCAGTGCTCTTATTATAGTTTAACACCCCCTCTCAAACTTGCAGTGTACATACCGAAAGTTTGTCTGACAGAAACATAAATCTAGGGGTTGACAAAGATTTAGTGAAGAAGTCTGTCAATTGTAGTTATGAAAGAACATAGCACAAAGTCAATCTTTTCTTCAAGCATTCCTCCCGAATATAGTGACAATTCATCTCAATATGTTTAGTTCTTTCATAAAAAATATTATTTGAAGCAATGTACATAGCACTTTGATGTACAATCCACGATATCCAAGATAAGTTAAGTTCCAAGGCCAGTTGATGTAGCCGTTGGGGATCTTGGGACTGGCAGTAGGCCTAGGTTGGCCTATTAGGCCCTATTGCCCCAATGCTCCTATTACAGTTTAACACTATTTAGACATTGAATTTGAAATATGTTCATGGTTTGTGCGTGCCTCTGGGCATGTGTTTTATATAGAACTCTTCGTTTTGATGTAAAATAAGTGCTTCATAGATTTCAATAATGTCCATTGGTGAAACTTGGCCATGACATTGATATGGAGTTTCTTGTAAATGTGAATGCTTTAATCCAAATGCAGCATGACTTGACAGAGCAGGCAATGATCATGAATTTACAAATGATATATATTCATAGATTTTTGTTAGAATATCAGGGGTATTCTGGTAAAATCATGGTTATGGTCACTTTTCTAATTCTATTTTTATGAACTTTTCCTCCCCTATTTTATTTGTGTTTTTATAATAAACTGTAGATACTATAGCTGTTTATGTGGCGAATCACTGAATGGTGATGACTATTGTACAATAACCTTTCTTCACCCTTATCCCTTGTGTAAACTACCCCCTTCCTTTACAAATAGAAGCTGTAGCTCCTTGTGGGTTGCTTGTTTTCAAACAATCAATGAAATATAATGAAACATTATTGGTGAAACTTGTTATCTTGTTTCTGTATTTGCTATTATAGCTACTTAGGGATTTGCGAGTGGTATGTTATTTGTGTGAGATTCGTTCTTTCTAGCTTGGTAATTTAGCAACTCAATGAATTGATTACACGTTTTCCCCTATATATCCAAAAGGTGAATACAGCAGAAAGTTCACAGGATCAGACCTGAGAAACAAACTACTAGAGCACCAAGAAGCGAGGAAACTTAGAACATGCTACTATCAATAAGGGTGCTCTATGGAAAAACAAACCTCTTCCACCTTAGAACTTGCAATGATCTCTTTTCACAAACCTTGAAATGGAATTGCTGAACCTAGTCTTTTACCTGTCTAGTTAGCTAAGGTTCGTTCAGATCTTTCAATTCCAAACTTTTCTGTGAATGCATCTGATGAAACTTACACATGCTGATTGAGAGCTGCAAGTTTCTATAGGACAGACTTATCTATTGTTAGAGTCACATATTCCCACTTTTAGAGACGTTTCTAGCGCCACATCAAATTCCCAAAGTTTTCTCATAAACCTGGAGTGTGTCTGTGAGCATTAAGAAATGAACCATAAGCTGGTAGTAAATTCTTTTCTTCAACAGTTAATACATCATGATGCAAGACACAAATCAAATTAACAGGACTCAGTTGTGCATAGTTGGCCTACTCCCTTGACCTTGCAACCACACTTATGCATGTCCACCTGAATGTTTAATGTCATCAATCTCTAACCTCCACAACCATACGGAATCACCAATTAGCTGGTCAAACTTTATTAAAGGCAGTTCGTGCAACTAGGGAAGGAAAATATAATGTACTAAAAGAATCTATAGCCAAAAGTTCCAGCAATTGTTAGCTAGAATCAAACATCTTTTCTCAATGCAATGAAGAGATTTTGGTGTCTTCTGAAGATCAGGAGATATTCTGTCATGACAGGCACAACAAATTACTTATGATCATATATAATCCGTCCTTCTTGGTTATGAATATGAGCTTATCAAAAGCTTTGTAGAGGTTAGCTGCACTTTTAGCATCGGACTTTATATTTGTATTTTGTCCATAAAGGCTTCGAGTGGTCTTAAGCAATGTTATCCGTATCGCACCGTATCGTACGTATCGTGGGCCACCACGATACGATACACCTAAGGGTATCGCATTTGCGATATTATCGCACTGTATCGCCCGTATCGCCCTGGCCGAACTGAAACCTGGCCGAACTGATTACGATACGAGTGATACACCCTGGCCGAACTGAAACATGTGTTTCTCACGGGTTTCCTCTCTCTCTTCAACTTCTCTAAGTTCCCTAAGAACCGTTCTTCGCCTTCTTGGTGTTCAAGACTCCAAAACCGTGCTCTACGGTGTTTATGCAAGCCTCCTATCTTGGATTTAGGTATATTTTTAGTGTTTTTCTTCATTTTTTCTTTTTTCTTTTTTATTTGTTTTTTTGTATTTTTCTTTTTTTGAATGACAAAATATGAAGTTATTAAGTGTGTGGATATGATTTTTATTGCATTCATGAAGTGGGAGACATTCTGTTTGAGTGTTATTTGACGATTGGGGATTTACGAAGTGCTTTTATTTTTAGGTTTTTTATTGAATTAAAGTACTCAATTGAGATGGCAGGAAGAGCTGTTAGAGACTCCCATTCTAAGTATGATGATCCAGCATGGCAGTGAGGTACACCAGTTGAGGGCAGTGTTATCCGTATCGCACCGTATCGCAGTAACCTGTATTATAAGATACAGGTTATCGTACCGTATCGTTCAATTTTTTTTTCAAATTTTTTTTTTTTTTTTTGCAGGTTTCTGGCCTCTCTTCGCCTCTCTTCACTTCCCTATGCTTGTAATTTGGGTTTATAATTTTATTTACTTAATAAAAATAATTTATAAACAAATAAAAATTATGACAAAATCATTTTCCTTTCTATTGCCAACTTTTAGGTATATTTATGCTAGCAGTTTATAATTTCATGAGATCGCAAACAATTAAAAACATTTGGTTGTCTCGGTTCATTGAGTGGGCATTTCACAACTTAACTATTTTAGGGGTTCACCTTACGTGACTTCCATTGAGTTGAACATGATCAACGTGTGTGAGGCTTAACTCAGTCTATGAAGTGAGAAATGAAGCTCAAGCATTAGTTAAAAAGCTAATTATAAGAGAAAAAGGGATATCATCAAGTAATAATATCACATCACTGAGGTGTCATAGGGTCAATAATCAAAGAAATTGAGCTCATTGTTTTGCTCACATATGAAAATTAGCAAATATGGCAACTACATGTACAAAGATAACAGTTTGTTAATTTTGATATATTAGATGAGTGGATTATGGAAGATAACAAAGAAAATGCACTCCTAATCGAAGAAGACATTGCATGAATTAATTTGAAGTGCAACAACAACACGAAGGAGATGAAGATTTTCATTTTAAGGCAGAAGGTGATGAGAAACTTTGAATCTTTATCAAGTAGAAGATGAAGATTATTTAGTTAATAATCCTGATACAAATTAAAATATGTAAAATGTAAATGTATTTCATTTTTTGCTTCAAAATATGTAATTTTGGATCAATTGTTCAATGTTGAATGTTCAATCTGTGCTAAACTTTGCATTATATGAATTTAAAGCAATTATCAAATTTTTTCAAATTTTTTTTCAGATTTTTACTAATTTTCTTAATTTTTTAAATAATTTTCATATTATTTTAATATTAAAGTACGATACGATACGATACGCCCGTATCGTGGAGCCCAACGATACGCGATACGATACGCGTCAAACAACATTGGTTGAGGGTTCCAGATTAAAGATTAGATGTTTATTTTGTGAGAGTGGTTAGAGGTGGAATTTCACGGTTAAAACACCACATAGCAGGGACTAGAAAAGAAGTTGCTCCATGCACAGGCAGAGTTAGAAGTTTGCCAAAGGGTATTAAATAGCAATGTCTGCAGATGATTCAGAGTATACAGGAAAGGAGACAACAAAAGGATGATTTGGAGGTAGTAGCAGTTCACGAGAACCTAGCAAGGGAGAGAGGGATGCTGAAGACTTTGGAGGTGGTAGAAGAGGAAGTTCATGAATGAGTAGAGGAAGAGCTTCTTCTAGTATACATTCATTTTTTCCTCCTACTACTATACCTGGTGCTCAACCTGGAATTCGTGCTCCTATGGCTTCAGAATAGTTGCATGATCAGGCAGACCTTGCAGTGGGCAGATGATTTTATGATGCATGCATTCCATTCAATGCATTAAACAATTTTCATTTTCAAGCAATGGCAGATGCAATTGCTAACATCGGTCCAGAATATAAGATGCCCTCCTATCAGAAGTTGAGAGGAAATATCTTAGATAAGACCGTCATTGAGGTGGAAGAATACTGTTCGATATTGAGATAGTCATGGAAGGAGACAGGTTGCACTATCATGGCAGATGGATGGACATATAGGCGAGGAAGGACATTGCTAAACTTTCGTGTATATTGTCCTAAAGGACTTATATTTTTGAGATCTTTAGATATGTCAGAAGAGAGGCACACTGCGGATATTCTACGAGAAGAATTTAATAAGGTTATACAAGAGGTTGGGCTAGGAAATGTAGTCCAATTCATTACAAATAATGCAACTAACTACAAAGCAACTGGGAAGGAGTTAGCTGATATTTATGGGACTTTCTATTGGACATAATGTGCGGCTCATTGTTTAGATCTCATCCTAGAGGACATTGGTGAGATGGATGAAATAAAGGCAGCAACATAGTGTTGCCAAGATATTATAAAATTCATTTATAACAATGCATTTGTTTTGTGTATGATGAAGAGATATACAGAAGGTGCAGAGCTTCTTCGAAAAACTGCAACTCGGCTTGCAATAAACTTCTTATCTGTACAGAGTATTGTGAGACAGAAGCAAGCATTTAAGAGAATGTTCTCAGATGAGTGGCAATAATTTGCAGAGTTGCCTCAGAACAGAAGAAATAGAAAGCTTAATGAGATTTCTGAGGCAGTCTTTAGGAGTACATTTCGGAATGCATGTGTTAGACTGTTGATGATTACATGTCCTTTAGTAAAGGTTTTGAGATTGGCTGGCACCGAGGATAAACCATGATAACCATCTATGGGCTACCTTTATGAAGCCATGGATAGGGCAAAAGAAGCCATCAGAAATAATTTTAATGGAAAAAAGAGAGATTATGTGCCTGTGTAGAAAATAATTGATAATAGATGGAATAAAAAATTGCATCAGCCTATTCATGCAGTAGCCTATTATCTAAACTCATTATTCAGGTACTCAACAACCTTCAAAAGAGACAGTAAGGTTAATCGAGGAATCATTGATTGTATTGATAGATTAGTCCCTGATGAGAGCATAGCAGATGCTATACATCGAGAGATGGAGATTTATGATAATGCTTTTCACTTGATGAGTTTGTCTGTAGCAATTCACAACCGCACTACGATGCGTCCATGTAAATTGTTTATCTTCATATTTAAGTTTCTTAAATCAATTGTTCTTATATTATTGTGGATTATGTCTCTAATGTGTCTTTTTCTACAGATGTTTGGTGGAATAGGTTTGGAATTGATTGTCCAAACCTTAGGGATTTTACAGTGAGAGTTCTGAGCCAAACCTATAGTGCAACGAGTTGTGAAAGGAATTGGAGTGTCTTTGAATAATTCCATACAAAAAAGCGCAACAGGTTGGAACATAAAAGACTAAATGATTTAGTTTTTATTCGTTGTAACATGTGCCTTCGTGAAAGGTAAAGTTGTATTACTTAAATGTTCAATTCAATAAATTGTTTAACTTCAATTGTTAATATTATTTACTAATTGTTTATCTTTGTTTGTTGTAGGCAATTAAAAAAAGTAAATATACAAGAAAGCCAATTTAATCCAATAAGTTTGGATAATTTTGATATATTAGAAGATTGGATTATAGAAGATAGTAAAGAAAATGCTCTCCTAATTGAAGAAGACATTGCATGGATTAATTTGGAAGGAGCGCAACAACAATATCAAGGAGATGAAGAATTTGATTTCCAAGCAGAAGGTGATGTTGTTGATGATGATGAGGATCTCCAGCAAGGAGAAGATGAAGATTATTTAGTTGATGATCCTGATTATAATTTGTAAAATGTAAATGTATTTCATTTTTTTTGATTCAAAATATGTAAATTTGGATGCAATTGTTCAATGTTGAATGCTCAATCTGTACTAAACTTTGCATTATATGAATTTAAAGCAATTACCAGTTTTTTCTTGATTTTTTAAGATTTTTCCTAATTTTTATTAATTTTTAATTAATTTTTGTATTATTTTAATATTAAAGTACGATATGGGCGATACGATACGATAAGATACGCCTGTATCGTGGAGCCCAGCGATACGCGATACGATACGCGTCAAACAACACTGGTCTTAAGGAGCCCCTAACATTTATTGTCCCATAGATAACGGAAATATCAATACATTTCTGTCGAGAATGTTAAGAACTTGGTGATTTCTGGCAGCAACCTACTGTTAAAATGTATTGAATGTTGATGCCATAATTTTCATTTTTTAATTATATTTTTCTTCAATATCTTGAAAGGCCTAGATGTTGGAACTAGTCCTTCCCATTCCATCTCCGCTCTCCCTTCACTATATTTTTAAGGAGCATTATGCGTTGTTAAGTTATGCTTGTCTAGTATCTTTGAACACAAAAACAAGTTGATTTGTTTCATCATTTGATTATGTGGTTTCGAGATTCGTGTTCTTGATTCTTCCTTTGAGGATTTGACATTGATGTTTTGTTATACTTCTTAACCGTTTGATTGCACCTGCATATTTGGAATTCTCATTGTCCGTTCCACATATTGTATTCCAACAATGATAGGAAATAAAAGAAAGTGCATGATCATCTGCAAATTTGATTCAACATAATTTTGTATCAGGGAAGATTAGTTTCAAGGGTGATATTAGAAAAAAAAGTACCAAAATGGCATTACCTGAAATACCAACACCAGCAATTCCAGATACATCAGTCTTCGATAATTCTGTTGCTAGGATGCAAGCTATGCCCTCCTTTTTGTCAACATGAGTTGGATTCCCAACTGATGCAACTAAGTAGCCTTGTCTCTCATTCTTCAGCGATTCATCTGAACTAGTTTGCAGCCTAGACACTTCAATGTCATCAGATATAACCATGTGTTTCTGTTCAATCCTGACTCCATGCTCCCTACTGCCAACATCTCTTCCAACTGCTACAGATTCTTGGTTCCAAGCAAGGGATTTATATCCAGATCCGATCTCAGCATCAGATTGGCTGCAGTTAACAGTCTTAACGAATACACTTCTGGGACTCTCCATAGCCTCCGAGAATTCCGAAGCTGCATCTGTGAAGTCTTCTTCAAATCTGCTTGATGCTTCTCCAACTTCTGCTCCTACACTTTTCTCAACCCGTAGTTCATCCGAATCATCCTCATATGTTTCATTTTTTAGAGCGTCGGCATCAGTTTTAACTATGTAGAAAGAGGAATACATCATAATGAGAAAGAAATACTCAAGTTAGAAATTGGCATTCACTATATACTAGTTAATTGTGTAGAAAGAAGAGAAGTGGCACCAGTAGAACAAGCTTCCAGCTTGTGGGAATATTGGTCTGAATCTGGCGAACTTGCAGGGTCAAGCTCCTGCAGCCCTGTTGCCTTAGGATCAGAGAGCTTTCCACAGTGTTTCTTGTGATTCCGCCGTTGTTTGGAACTTGGATGTGGATTTGGGTACTTCCAGCCGCATCTGTTACATGCTCCAACTCCATGATTCTGGTTTCCTGCATATTGTTCAAATAGACTCAAAATTTAGTTGTGGGTGCAAGGTCAATTGATCATCCAAAAGTAGAGAGGTTAGATGGCTCGAGTTCGAAAATAGTTTAAGCATTCAATCCCTTCACCTCCTTTTGTGTTTAGGTACAAAAATATAGGATCATTCAACAAAGATAATACCATAGAGCCAATAGGAAACCAAAACCAAGAAAATAAAGCAGCTAGAGAATTATCATTAGCTTTTGCCAAGTTGCAGGATCATGACAAATGCATTTCAAGCAAAGGGAACATCTATGTGCTAACAAGTTAGTCATAAAAGCACAAAGGGAACATCTCGTACTAGCAAAATAGTTTACCCGGTAAACTGTACTTGACATGACGTTCCCTCCCCCAATGGCTACATATCTCTTCTTCTTATAACCATGGTTGCAATCTATTGTTGTGCTCCACTTTGTTCCACACAGGCTCCTTTTTCCCAATGAAAGCAAAGTAACACAAAGAACCTAAACATCACTCACTACCTCTGTGTGTGTGAGAGAGAGAGAGAGAGAGTGAGAGATGAACTAACTAGTCCAAATGACCACTTGAGAGTAACAAAATCTTGAACCAAATAAAGGTGCAATGAAGAAAAGATCACCATTCAACAGTCACCTTCCAACTTCCATCGTTACACTATTAAGGGTTTGTTAGGGAATCAACTTTGAGAAAACCAAACAAAGATCCTCCTTTGCGTGACAAAAGCCCGCCTAAGGTTCCTACGGAAAGGTGATACAAATTATGTCCCCTAATTGTGTGCTTCATTGCCAATGTGACTGTGATTGCACTTCATCCTCTGGGATGAGATAGTCTATGAGATGATGAACCATTGGAGACAACAGAGAAAAAGACAGAACAACAAGATTTTCAGCAAGTCTTCTTCTTTCAGATGAGTAAGAATTGTGAGGAGCAAGAAAATGAGAAAGTAAACCCAGAATTCATAATCTTTGAAGAAGAAGAAAATCCAGCTGGAACTCAGGAATACGAAAGAAGTTTGGATGGTAAACTTCTGACCTAGAAATTGTTAAACAAAATAGCAATTCAGGCTGTGCTTATGCAGATTTGAAGAAACCCTAAAGGCTTCTGCATTGAGGAAGTTGGATGAAATCTATATCAACTTTTCTTTACCAATGAGGAAGAGATGATGAAGATTATAGAAAACCATGGATTCATTGAAATTCCTGGTTAGTTTTGAGAAAATGGGAGAAAGGGGAAGATAATTGATGATACAATTTTGATTTTGTTCCCGTGAGTCCAACTTTGAGATTTACCACCACACTGTCATACTATGTCACACGGGTGCGGGTGCGGGTGCGGTTGCGGGATACGGCAAATTTCAAAAATTTTGGGTGCGGCGACACGGCTAGGGTATATAATATTATATATTATATATAATATTCAACCTAAATAAATCAATCATAATACAACTAGTATTTGCTAATTTTGGGTGCACATAGGTATCAATTAGCAAGTTCTCACATAATGATCTGAAACTTACAATGATTTTATGAGCTACAAAATATCGAAGTTATGGATTCAAAGAGTTTCGAGATCTTTAGTAGGATATAACATATACTAGTATTTGTGCTAGGATCCACTAGTGATGTCATACTCTTCTGTTCTATTGATCAGGTAATGTTCCTGGTCTTTAAATGTGTTTGGTGACAAAGATTATTCTGTGCAAAGGCATACAGTATGGAGTCAAGAATCCAATCAGATTGGGTAATAAGAAACCAATTGTTCGCACCCAAAATCATTAAAGCTAATATGATATACAACTACAATAGCAAGTACACAACTTTATAAGTTTATATTAAAGCAAAACATATAAATGGTAAACAACTACTAATTTCATCATAATACACAAATCAATCTTCATTATCCGGATCCATTTAACCGTGAGTTACAAAAAAAAAATTGCAAATTTTTTTTTTGCAAATTTTTTTTTGCCATGCCGCACCCGACACGGTGTCGGTGTCGGTGTCGGTGTCGGTGTCGCACCAGTGTCGAGGTCGACACTCCACCCCTTAGAAGTGTCTGTGTGACTTAGCTGTCATACAATGGCTATGGGCAAAAAGATTGGATCTAAGATCGGAAAAGCTATTGACATAAGCATTTTTCTCAGTCGGGGTGTGTGAGGAAATATTGTCAAGTACAAATTCATATGTATGTATGCAAACGTTTGGGCAAGGGAATCCATGCCAGAAATGTGAAAGATATCTTTTTGTGAAGTTCAAGTATGAAAAGTGGAGTTGTAGGTCATGGAGAAAGGATATGCTCTAAGGCTCTGAGAGATGATCAGATGGGACAAAGGATTAGATGACTGAGTAAAGATGAGAAGCAACACAGAAGACAAATTAGAGAGTCTAGATCAATACCAATCTATTCAGTCATGCAGTTCAGCAAAGGTAGGAATAGATCAAGACCAATCTATTCTGACAGAAAGGCCAATTCATCAACAAACATATGGGGAGAGTGCGGACTGCGGAGCACATCACTGAGCAAAATACAGAAGTGCAGCAGTCAAGTAACAAGAGTAAGGGTCTTCTGAATGACCAAGAAAATGCAGCACAGGTAAAAAGTCATAACAAAACAACGCATTATGAAGAGCCGAAAGAAGAAAGAGAAGGAGAATATAAATTCAGAGCATAGTGAGAAGGGAGATAAGCAGAAAAACAGATGAAGATAGCCTGTTGAGGAACAGTTAACATAAATAATAGCAACCAGCAATAAGAGGAGACAACCACAGGAAGAGCAAGAAATGGGCATTGCCGTGGGCTGGAACCAGCCCCGATAGGGACCATGATGCTTCTTAGTTTTAATTTCCGTGGGCTTGGGGACCCACTTGCAATTAGAACTTTTAAGAAGCTCTTGTCTCAAAAGAATCCTGATGTGGTTTTCCTAATGGAGACTAAAAGGAAGAGTACCGAACCAAATTTCCTGATCAACTGTTACTGATTGTAAACAGCTTGCAGCAAAATTTGAAGATATCTGTTGGTCGCAAATGAACTGTGAGACCAATTCGGTAGCTCATCAACTGGCCAGAATTGCTCTGTTTCAGCAGAACACTATGTGGCTTGAAATGGCCCCACTAGAAATCCTACAATCTGCTGAGAAAGATGAATTCTTCTACTAAATTTGAACTTCTCTCTCTAAAGAAAAACACAGAAGACAAGGGGTGCATTGCATTCTCCGCTGCCGGCTTCCACCAATTGACAGCGATGACGTTGCCAAAACTGTGTACAGGGGATGCTATAGCCATGGAAAATTCCACCCTCAACACCATTGCGGAGAGGAACTTTTCCAACAAAGCGTTGCATTAAGATGGTGCAGTCAAAAAGTAACTGGTTGCTATATTAACAATAGTTCCGGTTTCATATTGCTCCAGAATCCTGTTTAATCTTGTTTGGCGACAAAACCGTTTCCATGAAATGCCAAAACAATGTGAAACGGTGGTGGCTTCCTAACAAACAACTTCATTTACTGCACCATGAATTCAGAATACATAGAGACCCTGCTTCATCCCAAAATCTCCCAATTGAATAGAAACAACATGTTTTGGTCTTTCTTTTGAGGCCTCACAGAGTCCAAGTGAGAAAATCTTAGTTGTGTTTGTCTGTATGTGCGTGTGTGTGTGTGTGTGTGTGTGTGTGTGAGAGAGAGAGAGAGAGAGAAGAAATGTAGCATCTGAGGGTTATGGAAACTAAGAGTGGCATGCGGATAGCTAAGGAGATATATGAAGCACAAGAACCTGATGGACTCCTCTGTCCGTCTTCCTGCATTTGCAACAGTAGGAACTGAAACCCCAAAGCTTCACTTCAGTAGCTCTCAACTTCAACAAAATCCCCTCCCTTTTGTTAGAGGAAAAAGAGAGAAGTTTTTATGGGTAAACGAATGAGAAAGTGACCTCGTACTTCTTCTTGTGCTTTGCACCAAACACCAGCCAGAACCCTAGACATTGGAAATACAAAGCGGCACTTATTTAGTAAATAATATAACAGGCTGCCATGCCAAAGTTAAGCTCATTTGCAACACATCTCGAAGCAGTAGATAATACAAGCTGGCGCTCTTTTTCCTCTGCGTGTGTGTGTGTGTGTGTGTGTGAGAGAGAGAGAGAGAGAGAGAGAGAGAGAGAGAGAGACCAGTTGGGCCTAGAGACGAGTGCGAGGTCGAAGACGATCAGAGGGCAAAGAACGAGACGTTTGCAGTGTTGGTGGAGCTGTTTTTGACTTGCGGGTAGCAGAGGCACCAGCCATGAACAATGTGTGACCCAGGCTTGTGGGTCCCATCTTTTGACCGACGGTTCTCTCTCTCTCACGTTCGCCGGCGGGAGCGCTGTGTTCATTATGGCTTCGCAGGCACAGCGGTGTCATGAACAAATAACCCGGACCGTAATAACTAAATTGGGGGGACAGCCTAGAAGGAAGATTCCATTCTTTAACCACATAATTTGGAAAAGAAAATTATATTTTTTAATATTTATTTTAAATGTTTAATATTATACTCTGACTCTTGTCAATGGCAGACCTAAAAGATTTTCTAAGAGAGGTGTAGTTCAATTAAATCAAATTCAGGCGAGACTGTTCATTTGTAATATATTTTTAGATCCTTATTTGTGATTAATTCTTATGCTTCTAATGAATCAAAATTATTGCAAGGAAAAAAAGTACCCTAAAACATTGATGATAAATAGTCATATTGCATAAAACCACTGACGGATTTAGAAATTTAGAGGAGGGGGGAGGGGGGGGTGGGGGGAGAATAGCTCTTCGAATCGTTTAGAAGTTAGGCGAATCATGCATCATAGCTCATAGATTCAATCTTGAGTTATAAGGTTCAATATGACTTTTGAAATTTCGGGTAAAACAAATGCCCCACCTCAGCTCAATGTGGATCCATCACTGCATAAAACAAAGCACAAGGATTATCAATCTATCAAGTGTGGGGGAAGGCTTGGTTTAGTCCTGCTCATGCTCTTATCGAGTCAAGTTGCACTGAGAGACACTGACCACCTTGTCTCTGGAGCTAGTTGCACGGCTCAGGTAAGGCAAAGCCGCCCGAATCAAGGCAGGTGAGTTTGGTGGGCCGATAGCCATCTTGATCAACTTGACTCCGATTCTATGAAATCGGGTCTGGTCGGGTCAGGTCATAAGTAATCAGGAAGTGGGCACATGTGCTTGGGTTTTCTCCTCCGAGATCCGAAAAGACGGACTCTTGTAGGGTCTCCTCGCCATGTATCTGGACGGCCAGGATGCCTTATTTTCGTCACCTCCATTCGTACACGAGATCTAGCCATCCAGTTGAAAAGAGATGGATGGCAATGATCGTCTTGTGCTCCCTAGGATTCCGTCCTTCAATGCGCCTGCAATGCTCGTACCCTCACGTGGCAGCGCGTCTGCCAGAAGGCAGTGTCGCAAATCCGTCGCCGACGAAATCGGATACCCGACGGCCCTCCGCACAGTTTCAGTTCAATTCCATCGCGAGACAATCTTCGTCATCTGGGACCCACGCCGGGCCCCTCCTTCGTATCGGAATCCGGTAACATCTCATGACGACTAAAGGAGAACACCTAACTAACGGTAGGACTCTCTAACGTTCACTAGCAGGTGGCGAGTTCGAATCCATGTGTTAGGTTTGCTGTGAGACAAAAAGAAAAAAATTACACACAGAGGGTAATCCAAGGAGGCCCTCATGCGGAGCATTGGACATGGAAGTCGGTGTTCGATACCGACGTCTACGTAAACTCCAGCTTGTTAATATCACAAAACAAACAACGCCAGTAGCAGGCTTATCCCCAGGTCGGATAAGCACGGGAAAGGTTCACGGAGGATAGCGATGGAAAATTCGGTCGACGGGTCGAGTTCAGGCCAAAAGTAGGTCTTACCCTGACCTGCTTTTCTTGGATCACTTTTTAAAACCCATAACTCAACTTTATGAGCTAGGTCAGTGGGAGTGAACTGCCACGTATGTATGTTTACGTGTTTTGATATATATATATAGAGAGAGAGGGGGGTAGGGTAGAGATAAACCGGGAGATCATAGAAATATCTCATACCAAACTCTACTATACGATCACATGGATTGTATATCAACATCAATACAAAAATCAAAGTCATTTAATGTACATAAGTATATTAAATGATACTCAAGATAGGTGAATTGATTATTACCGTTCAATAATTTCACCAATACTAAGAATGAAGAAGTAATCTCTAGAATGAGAAGTTGTCTAACCGCTCTCACGCACTCTCTCTCCACACATATATATATATATATATATATATATATATATATATATATATATATATATATATATATATATATGTATATAAATATAGAGAGAGAAGGAATGGTAGTGGTCGGATAAACATGGGCATATATATATGTGTATATTACAATTGCTTTGGATCAACCTTGATTGGACCCGGTATCCTCAACCCCACACTAGACCCGGACTTTTCAGGATGGGTCTGAAATTGCAACCCCTTCTTTGGTAGGGCAACAGCGCAAAGCTTTCTTTGTTCTTTCATCAATAAGTGGTATTTTAGATCACTAACGGATCGGATCTCATCATCACTCCAAAAACTTAAGTGGACGTGTGAAAACGACACGACGACGGGTGACCCCTGCGGAACTACTCCAGTTGCAGCTGTTAACAGCTGGGCTTACTTGTTATATAAAAGGGCTTGGTTAAGGTGTGTTGATGAAAGGTGGGCAGCGAAATGTCAGTATCTAAAAGATTACACGGCCTTGTAAAAATAACTGATGAATTGGCCGTAAACTTGCAAAATTCCTATAATGAAATAAAAATTATTGGTAATAGATTTCATTAAGAACCCAATCCCAAGATACCCAAATATGAAAATTTGCATAAAAGCGTACAAGCTCAAGAGCACGAAATTCAGAAAAACTGAAAAAGCTTCGCGGTGAAACTTAGAAACCTTGCTTCTTTTTTACAATAGGGAGGCCGAAGCTTTATATGGCCAATCACTAAAAGTTGTGCACATAGTCAGTGGCGGACCATGGGTCCACCACTACACATAATTGTTAGGAGTCTAAGACACTAGAAATGGCCAATGGCCAATCCGTACGCATGCATGAGACTGCATCAAGCCAATAGACGAGCTAGCAATCAAAGTCTCTAGGTGCACCTTCAGGGTGTTAGTCCACCTGGCAGGATTCTTACCCCACAAGCAGCAGCGTGTGAGTATTTAATTGCATGTAATAGCCCAAGACTAACCCTGGATTGATTTAGATGGCCTTGTTTCATGCATAAGAATTCATTCATGTTTCAAATATAGCTTGAAAATGCATTTAGTGGCATCAATCCTTTAGATATATTTCCATTAATAATATCAACAGAGGCATTCGTCTGACTTCTAACAAACAGAAAGATTAAAAGTGGTGTTGATGGAAGTGCTTGGGTTTATGTAAATATTTTGCATTATCTAGCAAGAATTTCACCATCCGAAAGCGACATAGCAAGCACATATATACATTCATTCTATTCTTGGCAATTCTTAAAAGCAGTCATAGGTGGAGTCTTTTAAATGAGATTATAGAAGGGAAGTTTTCTCCCAGGATACAATATTAAAGTGCCTTGTTGCAGTAAAATGTCACTCCTCTGAGATGAGTTTCTCCTCCACATGATCTGAGAATTTAACCTTTTCCCTCTGCTTGTTCTGCATCCAGCATTGATATGGTGGATTAGGCTTGGCACAGCTGTGAGAAAAAGCAACAAAAGACTAAACATCCTTACATTAACTCTGTACTGAAGACTCAGATCTCGAGCCATTTGACGCAAACCTTCTCTTGCGGTTTCTTCTGCTTCCAATACCCTCCTGCAAATCTCTGTTGCCTGCAGACACAGAAACCTCAAAACCACTATCAGATGCTTTTGATCCTTGATAGGAGATCATAATGGCGCCAGATGATGAAAAGTATTCTTTCTGAATGTAAATCTCAATGAATGAGAAGTGCAAATGCATTGTGGCAGAATGGCAGATGACTTGGTTGTTATCTTGGGGGGGTAGTAATGTCAAAATGGAGCAGCAGCCTCACAGGTATATTAGATAACATCAAGCGCCATTGTAATGTCTTTCTGTGTTAATCATCTTGAAGAATGAACCAAATAAAGTAAAGGATAAACCAAACCGAAAATCAAGCTTTATCCCACACTAAATAGTGTTATATGAATTTTTAGTCTGTTCATTTATATTGTTTCCTTTCAACACTTTTGAGGCCTTTCTTTTTTTAATTTAAGAATGGTTTAAATAAATTCATGGTGGTCATGAAGCTTATAAACATAAGAAAACAGAATTTGTATGTACAAAGACGCCATATTTCTTTCGTCACAAATGAAGCCATTGTCAACATCCAAGCATGTAAGCAGAAACAATTCGATATATCGAGAACATTTCAGCATGAAATATGTAAAAAAAACTTGGATACTTGCTTTTCAACATGACATAATAGAGACAACATGTAGCCTTGAACTACTGAGGAGGTGATACGTACCATCATTACTAGAGCAATAAACCAGTGCAAGAAGCGATTATCAAAACATTTTTGTGGTACACAAGTCAAAGAGAGTAAGAAGCAGGAATGAGAACAAGTAGAGAGTTATTAGTGTTATTGTTATAAATGAGTTCTAAATTTCTATTTACTGTTATTGTTATAAATGTTTAGCTTTAAACATGCAAAAAAGAAAACATATGATTCTTTTAGACTGACCAGAACACTTGCAAAACCAAGAGTCTGTTTTTCGTGTTTAGAGAGCACAAATTTTTTTACAGAAACGTTCCACAAAGAAGCGCCTTCAGAATCATTCTTCCAGCAATGAGGCCGATATTGTGCCATTTGTTATCAGGAAAAGTTAGTTAACCACCACACTTATCATAAACGAAAAAACCTCCTGATTTTGGATACTCAGTGTTTTAACTTTCAGTAAATTTTGGTGTCCAGTGTAAACACACGCTTTTCCAAACAATTATGTCTGAATTATTAGTCCGTCTAGACAATCTTTTAGCCTACAAGTCTGAGAAACTCAGACAGGAAAAAGATTGTGACGACTTTGGGGTCACACTGTTAACTTGATGAACTGAAATGTGCTTTCCACCATGAAGATGGACAAAGGGATCAAAGCACACAACCCAACTCCAACCCCACACAAATTGCATTGATCCTAGGCAGATTGAAAGTACCAACTAAATGTCTTTATGTTTGTGGGATTACCTGAGCGTGCCCAATAACAGTGGGAGGCCTAACTTTTCCAAGCCCATGATTAACTGACTTCTGCATCACACTCCGCACATAGGACAGTTCCTCTGTGAGGATTAAGACCAGGTTTTCCGCAGCTTGCATTTGCTTTTGGGAGAATTTGGAAGCCTTCTCTGATTGGAGACGAACAGCAGAGCAGTCCCCACATCTGCAATAGATGCTACACAGCTGCCGGTGTATCTTTAAAATGCCCTTGGATGGGACAGACGGCGGAGAACATTCTTGCTTACCCTTGATTTGCACTTGCGGCGAACATATGTGCAATGCTTGTCTTTCATGGAGCTTTGACATGATAGGAAGATTCAGTGATGGTGTCAGTGGTGTTCTGCAGTATTCTTCAGATGCTGCTAGTGGAGAAGGATCTTTTTCGCTGTTGCTGGTCCCAGTTGGTGAAGACTGGTTGGTTTCAAAAGAGGCATCCAATGAGTTACAGGGAAGGACAAGCTCTGATGTCACCGTGGTGATTGGCTCATTAAGCTTTCCATCTGAGATCACGTCAAGCTGAGAGGACCTACCATTCGATGAATTGTCAGAATTATCAATTGGATGTTCATTCTCGAGGATACGCTCGTAACCTTCTGGGAAATGAGGAACATGAGAGTCAGCATTGAGTTTCTCAGGAAGATCTCCAATAAAGTCAGAATGGCAGAAAGCAGCAGTAGGCTCTTTTGCAGATTCCAAGTTAGAGAAGCAAAGGAAAGTGCTCCCAGAAGGCAGCGGGGTTTCCTCCTTTTGTTCTTTATTTCTAACAACTTTTGATGTTGGCAAACAAGGTCTAACATCAAAATCATCTGCATTTGCAAATATTACTTAACTACATGCAGGGAAGCAGAACGTAAGCACATAAAAGGACTGGATGTTTTGCTTACGAGAACTATCCTTTGTAAGATTCATGAGGAATGGCAGCAACTTTCTGTAACTTGGTGAACTGGATTGGTGGAATATTTTTATCTGAAAAGCAAACACTCAGTGATTTACTCTAATTGTAAAACAGGAATACCCTATTCAAATTTCGCAAATACATGATATTAGTACTAATAAGTACTTCATGTAGCATCAAGAAACCTGCAGTTTCTCGTACAAGTATTTGCAGGATTCTGTAGTGGCCGATCATGCAATATTTGGCATGGTATTCCAAAACTGTTGTGCGCAAGACCTAAAATAAGGTATCCAAGAACTAGGATATGAATTATGATGCAACAAATAGAGCATTATTATGTCTCATATCCATAAACAGCGATTGTCAGAAGAACATGTATTTGTTACAATCACCTCTACTTAGATCGATATACTCAACGTGATTCAATTCAAGTTTCATGTAAGATCAGATGGAGTCACCTGAGACAGGTAGCAAGTCTGGTGCGTGTGTTATGGGATTCTTCTCTGTTTAAGTTGAAAATCCCTGAATCGTCGAATAAGCATCCGATCATGTCGGTTACAAGAGTCCCAACATGTGATCGAGAAATTTATTGTTGCGTCACAAGTTGGGATATGGGAATGATGTAGATATTCAGTCTATCACTGGAAATTTTCCCAACCGTTACTAACTGCAGGCGCTGTATGAGATCATTTAATCTCATAGAGGTCAGAGTTTAGCTGCTAATACATAATTGGCGAAGTTTGACCAGGAGGGCAGATCTAGAAAATGTAAGAGTAACATGATTAAACTAATCAAACCCGGGATCAGAACTTAAAAGTCGAATATAACTAGTTAAAAATAGATGTTCTTCACACAACTATCAAACTATTAACTCAAAGAATTGCGGAATCAAAACAACCTCCATACTTACAGCCTTTCTCCTCAATGTGTTTGGGGTAGAAGCAATCACCGTACTCGGTGGATTAACCTCCGTCCTGACTCGTTGTTCCTCCTGGTTGACCATTTGATCGGCATGAACAGCACTTTCAGTGGAAGCATCAACCACCTGAGAATTTTCAAGATGCAACAAAGAATGATCGTCTCTTTGAAGCTTCCTAAGATCTCCTTGATCACCGGCAAACTCTTCCTTGTCCGTTTCTTGTTTATCAATTCGCTCGCCCCTATTTTGCAAATCCACGACTTTGACTGGCTCGATCTTGAAATCGACCTCACCGGAATCCGATTGTCGTCCACCAGTGGCACCGCGACTAGACGCATTTTCTGATATATGATCGCCAACTCCAAAACCATGAAGGCATTCTGTTGCCGAACCAGCAAGCACCACATCCCCATCAATGTCTACCATGCACGATTCGCCAAGTTGACTGTGCGAAGCGTCGGAAACTAAGCCATCAAAAAAGCTAGCAATAAATTCATCTATTTCTTCTACAACACTTTGCAATTCGACATCATTATCATCTCCCAAATATCCTTCCCCACCTTTCTTCGCATCAGCAGACTCTAAACACCTCTTTATCCCCTCTGGGCATCCTCCATGAACCCCTCTTTCTGAGATATCAAAGCAATCACCTGCAGATCCGTTGTTAGAATGATCAATTTGAGCAACTATAAAACCTAAATCGCTGTTTATTTCCTCCACGCCTGAGCTATAAACCCTGTCTTCTAAAACATCGAAAATCCGACCTTGAGAGCTTCCGTTTTCAGATTCCATCTCCACGTCAACAAACCCTAACTCCTTATCAACCTCTCTCTTCTCAGTCGCATCCCTTTCTACAAACCCCGTGATGATCGCAACATCGTCGCCGGATTCCACCGCACAGTGGGCATCAGTCACAGTAACCTTGCTTTTCTTCACTTTTTGATGAACGCGCTCCTTTCCACCATCATCGGAGTCGGAATCTCGAGAGATCGACGCCGGAGAGAAAACCCTGTGACTTCGCAGATCCTTGACCGATCCGCCTCTGGTGGCCATCCGAGAACGAAGAAACCTACCCGAAACCCTCCGGCACAAGACTCGGCCATCATCTGCAGCCGCTCCATCGCCGGTGGAACTCCGGATCGGATCTGGCCTGGCGCACCCGGATCTAGTGCGGTGGACGAACAGCTCCGACCTGCTCCGAGTGTATATCCCTCGCAGAGATCGATTTTCGTGGTTTCGCTTCCTCTTCAACGCGGTCGCAGTCTTACCAGTGGTTTTTTGGCTCCTCGCCATTAGGGTTTCGGAAGGGAAACGGCAGTGGTGTGGTGGAGAGCTTCTGGAGCAGAATGGGTTTTGCCGGGAAGCGAGTTTTGGCGGGAAACCGGGATGAGATCCGTGAGAGACGTTCTGATATCTTCACGGGTGCCTCAACATCTTGACCGTCCATCGCTTGCCGGCTCACGAGCTACTCGAGCTCGACTTGAGAAAAGCTCGAGACTCGATCTTTTCGGGCTAGAGCCAAGCTCGCCAGTGCTCAACTCGAGCAGCTAGTGAACCTAAGTGAGGTTTATAGTATAAATATAAAATAAATTTATATTTAAAAATATTTTGTATTTGGGTCAACCCATGTTTGTTTGGGCTGATTGACGAGCTCAGTCAAGCTCGACCCGGTACAAGTCATTGAACTTGATTTCAAGTCGAGCTTAATGGAATCAATCTTGGTTTCACCAAATTCAAATGAGCCTAGCGAGCATATCCACGACTTTCAGACATAACTCGAGTTCGAACTCGAGACTAATGATTGAAGCTCATTTGAGCTCGAGATCACAAAACTAACATTTTCTTAAGAGAGTCAAATCGAGCTTACTTCTACATGAGCTCGGCTTGCCACATTTACACCCCTTTGGGTTTCCGTTTCGAACTCAGTCTAGTTCTTGTTACAATTTATAAAAAATATGGTGAAATTTTAAAACTGGAACCACAAATTACTTGGACTCGGCGGTTCTGAATCATCGGTTTTGATCCATTTCTCCAATAGGTGAAACTCTAACTGAAGACTGGTTCCTCGGTTCCAGTTTGAAATGGTTCTATGGGCAGTTTGGGTCCGGCTCAATCCACCAGGCTGAGTCAAAACTGGACAGGTCTAGCTAATGGTATGGTTTGGATTGGTTTTAGGGCTAGTTAAAGAACCGAACCGTATTCATTTGCCTCGGGTTAGCTCGTGCTGAGCTCGTTCATCTTCAGACTGCTCGAATAGAGAACGAGCTGGCCCATAAAACTTGTGAGTTGAACAGTTTCATTAAAAGAATACATGGCTCAGACATGTCACAGTTCCGGTTAGCCTGGAACCTGGAATTTTATTAAAAAATAAAAATATTGAAAATACCATAACGGGCGGTTTGGAACTGCTGGTTTCAGTTTTATAAAAGGTGAAGTTGGAACAGAACTAGGCGGTCCCCTGTTCTGGTTCAACCAGTTCCTAGCTGATTTTGGTTTTGGTTGGAACCACTGGGTTGGTTAGGAACCGGCTACGTCTAACGTGACTGATTCAACTCAGTTCATGAATTTGTTAAGTATAGAAAGAATTTGTATAGAGTGCACCGAGAGCAACAGCTCACCTGGCTAGGTTGCGAGACTCACAGGATCATGAGTTCGATACCTGGGATGTGCCACTGTGTATACCTGTATTTGGCGTCCCATTGTATCGAACCCGAAAAAAAGAAGGCACACATGTATGCACCGAGAGCGGCAGCTCACCTGGCTAGGTTGCGAAACTCACAGGGTCATGAGTTCGATACCTGGGGTGTGCCGCACCTGTATTCGGCGTCCCATTGTATCGAACCCGAAAGAAGAAGAAGGTACAGATGTGTGCAAGAAACCATGTTAATCCAACTGATTTAGGGTGGTTATAATGTAATTTACAGGACCATAATTCACAAGAAAACGGTATGAACCACAAGTTTAACATGATTGTTCAAAAATCATTTAACTGCAAATAATATGTGAAACATCGCGCTTTTAAACTTTAACAAGCTGCTTTTAATCAATTTATCTAACTATACTCGTGTTACATGATCAACAAATAGAGTTTTTGCATGGGCCAAGAGTTCCTATTCAGTTTGTTTGACTTGATACGATCCCTAATGCCATATTACCAAGTCGAGTGGTGGGTTTAGAAAATTTGGATTAGGGGGTCTTATCGTTGAATTAAATTCATTATAATATATTAGTAACTAAAAAAAATTAAAAAGGAAGTGGAACGCAAAATATCAAGCAAGGGCACGGCAGGGTTTAAGTGTAACACTCTAAATTGAATGAAGTGCCACTGAAGACAGAGACCTTCAGTTGCCTGTTATGAATGGATAGTAGATGCCAAACAAGAAAACCACATGTAATTTATATGTAAATCTTTAGCGAGTCCGCCAGCCCGTATGTTTCATTATTAGTCAGCTTGTATAGGAACGAAGCACCAATTTAATGCGGGATAATGCTTAGTTTTGGATATTGGTGTTGGGGCTGGCAGTACTTTGATGGAGCTTGTATATTTATTTTGTATATATACATGACTTTTCTATCTTCCGAGTTTTCTTCTTTGGGCATTCCTTTTTAACAATCATTCCCTTTCATCCCGAAGATACTTGAGACCTTTTCAAAAAGTAAAAGAAAACAGTTTCATTAATGTTTATATTTTCGAAATGCAACTCATGACATCTAGGAAAAGGTCATTCTTCCCGCATTTCATAGTTGTCGTTAGTAATAGGACCAATAATGGCCACCCACTACTTAAATCTCCTACTTGTTCACTAGAGCCAACCTTTGATATTATGGTTTTATCTCCCACTATTTTGGGATTTACTAAGTTGTATCATTTTTTCTTGTTGTAAGTAAGTTGCATCTTTTATCTATTACATGGTTTTTTCATAAATAATGTGTTTTTCTGGCATAACTCACGACAAAGTGTATTTTATAAACTTATACACTAGGCATATCTCAATCCCATATGGGTTACATGTTTAATAAATAGTTATTTTGAGATGTCTTTTGTTAAGGGATCAACCACCATATCACTAGTTGGCATATAACATATAGTTATTTCATTTCTTTTGAGCATGAATATAATGATATTTAACCATTATATGTTTGCTTTTTGAGTTATCAACTCTACTCTTAATAAGAGTAATTGCTGCAATGTTATCACAATAAATGACAACTGGCTTGTTGGTTATGTCTAGCTTCAAATCACATATGAAGCGACTTATCTTAAGGACACTCATAGCAGCCATACTACTAGCAATATACTTAGCCTCTTGTGTATGGAATGTTACACAACCTTGTTTCTTGCATGCCCAAGAAACCACACCACCTCCAAATAAAAATATTTGACCAGATGTTGATTTGTTATCATCTTTCCTCTCAACAAAGTCAACATCTAAGTATCCTATAACTTTAATTTCATCTCCTTAAACACAAAGTTTCAAGTCTTTTGTTCCTTTAATATATCTTAAAATCTTTTTTATAGTTATCCAATGTTGTCATTTAGTATTACTTTTATATCTACTCACAAGACCAACAACAAAACTGATATTAGATCTTGTACACAACATAACATACATCAGACTACCTACAACATGGGCATAAGGAATATTAGGCTTATCGTCTTCTTCATCGGGATAATCAATTTTACTTAATTTAACCCTTTTCACAACAAGTATAAATGTACACTTACATTCACCCATTTTAAACTTCTTGAGAATATAATTAATATATTTCTCTTCGCTTAGGCATAGAAGTTTAGATTCTCTATCTCGAGAATTTTTTATACCAAAGATATAAGATACTTCCCCCATAACCTTTATTTCAAACCTTGAGTTTAACCATGACTTGGTTTTGACAATCTTCTCATTGTTATTCCCGGTCAACAATATGTTATCTAATAAGATAACAAAGTGACTCTCATTGTTCCATACATATACACAGTGATCACTTCATTAGTCACAAACCAAGTTCAATAATGACATTTTAAAAATTCAAATATCATTGATAAGGAGATTGTTTAGTTTTGTATAAAAAAATTTCAACCTATATACTTTTATCTTCTTGACCTTCAACTATGTATCCTTCAAGCAGATGCATATATATGATTTCATCTAAATCTTCATTTAGAAAAATATTTTTTACATCTAATTGATGTAAATCCAAATCATAATATATTGATATCGCAAGGATTATTCTTATTTATGCAAATTTCGCAACAAGAGAATATGTTTCAATATAATTTATCCCCTTCTTCTATGAAAACTTCATTGCTACCAACCTCGTTTTAAACATATCTATTGTTCCATCGACCTTATATTTCTTTTTGAGAACCATTTACAACCTATGATTTTCCTTTATCTTGGTAAATCAACTAATTCAAAGACTTTTTTTTTTCCAATGGATTCAATTTCTTCATTCATGATTTTTTCTCAATCTAAAGATTCAAATGAGTCAATAGCCTGTTGATATGTCAAATTATCAGTCAGTTGTTCATCAAATTACACATTTTCTCCATAAGGTAAGTGTGATAATCCTTTAAGTAGGATGGTCTAACCCTAATCTTTTGTGTTCACTTAAAGTTTTGGTTTATTTAGGAAACTCGTTTATGAGTTCAAATGACGATTGATGTAGACCTAGTAGATCATCAATAAACTCATCATCATTTTCAAGAATTTCATTCTTAGTATCTTCTAAAAATTCAGCACCCTTACTTTCTATCAGTTCATGGTCCTTATTATAAAATCAATATCCTTTAGATCCTTTAAGATATCTGATTAATATACATTTTAAGGACTTACTATCTAGTTTGTTTATAGAGTGATCAATGATTTTCTCATGAGCGATAGATCCTCACCTCTTTAGATGACCTATGTTTGATTTTCTTTTAAACCACATCTCATATGGTATAGAGAATACAATTTTATATGAAACTCTATTGAGTATATAAACAGTTGTACTTACCGCTTCTCCCTAAAATATCCTTGGCAGAAAAATAATTATTAACATAGACCTTGTCATATTAAATAGGGTCATGTTATATCTCTCTACTATACTATTCTATTAAAGTGTTTTGGGCACTGTATTTTGCTTTGCAATACCAAAGTTTTTATACAATTCTAAAAATTCTGCAAAGGTTTATTCTCTACTTCTATCCGATCTTAAGACTTTGATTGTATGTCTCAATTGGTTCTTAACCATCTACATATATTCTTTGAACGCTTCAAGTGTCTTAAATTTATGTATTAAGATATATATAAATTTATATATATATATATATATATATATATATATATATATATATATATATATATATATATAGAGTAATCATCGATAAAGGTTATAAAATAGACATTTCCTCGATGTGATCTTACTCTAAAAGGCCTATATAAATCAGTTTCAATAATCTTTAGTAGGGTTGTTGCCCTAATAACTTCCTTTAAAAATGGTTTTTTAGTAATTTTCTATTATATATAGGTTTCACACTTATTAAAAGTATTTTCATGAAAATTGGGTAATAAGTTAAAGTTGATTAATTTTCTCAACTTCTTTAAACTTATATAACTCAATCTTTTATATCATACATTCACATCAATCACATAGAAACTATCAATATAAGCTTAAGAACCTTCATTTTTATTTATGTTGAGTTTGAACAATCCATGCTCAACATCAAATAAACTAGAAAACTATCATGTCGTGCTTTCCTACAGTGACTTTGTGAGGGACAAACATGACCTCAAACCTTTGCTTTATTAAGACAGAGATTGATACAAGATTGTGCCTAATAGTGAATACAATTAATACATCAATAAGTACAATTGGAATGTCTTGTATAAAAATCCTAAAAGACCCAACCCTAAGAACATCAGAAAATATATTATTCCCTATATATACCTGATGCTCACCAAACTTGTTTTTCTTCAGATCCATTGCTCCCTCTTTGCTCTTTGAAATATGTTGGGTCATTGTATAATCGATTTACCTATTAGTCACTGGGCGGTGTATATAGAGGCACTCAGAAATGATGCAGATTATATCTTGCTTTTTCGTTGGATCGTGTTGTTGATTGTTTCCAATATTTTTATTCTTGTTGCGACAATCACTTTTGTAATGCCCAATCTTACCATAGTTGAAACATTTTAGCCAAAAAATAAATTCCTGTAATTTCTTAAAGCTTGATCACTCTGCATTTTATTCTTACCAAATTTCTTATTTGGTTTTCTTTTATCCTAGTTATTTTTGGAGCTATACCCTAAATCATCTTCAACAACTAGCAACTTTTATCTTTTATTTTTGTTCATATGTTATTATTCAATTGGTAGTTTCAGTGAGAGTTCTGAAAGGGTAAAATTTGGTCTAAGTTTAAGTGTTGTGATTATCATATTCTAGGAAGGGAGTAAACTGTTTAAAATCGTGAATATCTACATTGGTTTAGTAATGATTGACTTTGCTAAAAGTCCCTAACCATTATCAGTATTTGGTTAACATATTTAACTACGTTATCACCTTCTTTCATTTTATAGGAATTGTATTTATCAGGGAGTAGATGTACATGCAACTTAGTTGTAATATCATATTTTGTGGTTAGGGAATCAAATAATTCTTTAGCAGTCTAATATTCATCAAAGACCCTAATCAAGTTATCTTCTATGTGGGTCAACATTATGGTCTTTGGTATAATATCATCCTTTAGAAATGTCTTATATTTTTCTTTTTCATCATCTTTGCAACTAGAGTAGGGCATAATACAGTTTCTCTAAATACATAATCAACTCCCTCTAAAATTAAGGCCAGTGAAATTCTCCTTTTCGAAGTTTGAAAATTTAGGTCATTTAACTTTTTAGTCTTTAACAATTCAAATACGCAAATATAAGACATTTCATAATGTTGAGAGTCATTGAACAAGTAGAGAGTCTTTACATTTTTAGATATAAAACATAAAACATACATCAGATGAATTTACATAAGACATTTCATAAAGAATCAACAACAAAAATAATCAGACACCTAAATGCAATATCCATAAATTTTAAGTATCAAATTATAAATATTTTCAGACATTGTACTATAGTTTATTTAATATATAGGTACCTCTCTAAAAATATAATAAAGAATAGGACTAAATATAAAAATAATGTTCTCGGTATTTCTTAAAAAGCATAGGGGTAAACTTATACTTTTCTCAGGTGACATAACGAATAAACTGTAAAATTGAGAGGGTTATATTTGTAAAACCACTTTAATCCCAATTCTGTAATTTCATAAAATGACCAGTAACAAATCAGTAAAACTACTCTCTGTTCTTTCGTAGTTTCACAGACAGTGAGATGGTAGAAAATACTTTTTACTCTCATAAGGGTACATCAGTCTTTTTGCATCAAAATATCTGGATATTTGAGTAATTTTATAGCTTAAGTTTTTTGTATAGGGGCAAAAAGGTAATTACACTTGAAAAACCATTGTCTATTACCCGCGGTTTTACAGAAACCTGAGGGTTTTAAAACGAAGGAGAGAGAGAGCATGAAGAGAGAGAGAGTGTATGAGAGGGGGCAACAGGCCGTTGGCCTGGCCATCGCCTTTGGCCTAGCTTGACTTTTGTCTCTAGCATGGTGTGACTTTCACTATCTCTACATCTTTTCTCCATTTCCCTTCTTTTTTATTTTATTTGTAAAAACTTACATCGATTTTTTTTTCGGCATCGTTAGACTACTCTCTCATAGATTTTTTTTCAGAATCAGTGTACCTGTTATGGAGTTACCGAGAAGTTTCAACAAGGCTCTGATAGCAGATGTTGGGGCCGATGGTACTTTGATCAAGTCAATTGTCATAATGTTGTTCTTTGTTTCTTCTTTCTATATAATGTGTTGCAATCCTTAGTCTTGTATTAGAATAACAACAATGAGCTTGTAAAATGAGATGAAGGAGAAGATGAGAGATAGATAGGGACGAGGTTACCCGCAGAGGGTTTTCTCAAGAATATTGTATTGTATATTGTGTATACTTTTTGTATATTTTTTTTTGTATATATACATGACTTTTTCTATCTTTCGAGTTTTTCTCTTTGGGTTTTCCTTTTTAAAATTCATTACCTTTCATCTGGGAGACGCTTAAGACCTTTTCAAAAAGTAAAAGAAAATAATTTGAATAATGTTTATATTTTCGAAATGCAACTCATGAAATCCGAAAAGAGGGCCCTTCTTCCCGCATTTCATAATTGTAGTTAGTAATAGGGCCGATAGTGGCCACCTACTACTTACAATTGGTCATAAGGAAATGTCGTGCATCTGTTGTCTTTATGTCTATATTAATTCCTCTAATCTTTTGTTACCTTTGTTTGAGAAACATAATAAAGTCACTGGCTTTAGTTGGAGAATAGCAATAACATGATGGATCCATACTTTGTCTAAGGACCGATCCAGTTGGATTTGAATCAAGCATTCTCACCAAAGAAGAAGAAAAAATAAACTCATAGATTACAACTTTCTTCGAACTTGATACGGAAACATGATAGTGACCATGCTCTCCATCAATTTTAAGGGTTAAAAAAAAGTACCAATAGGTTCATAAAATGTGTTCTTACTCGTGTGTTGATTCAAGGTTCCAAATGAATTAGACCTTGTTTTTGGTATTTGTAGTTCCAAGTTTTGTATTGAAGGTGTTGCTGGCATAGAACTGTAGTTTCATAGACCTATTTGTGTTAAAAACCTCACTAACGGGAGAGAGGTGAGACATAGAAACTGAATCCAATGATTTCGGCAAAAACTCGCAAGAAAACTCAAGCATCCATACTACTGGTGAATTAAGCATAGAATAATGATTCCTCAAAACTATTGGCCCATGTGGGTCTAGGCCTGCAATTTTAGTACCAAGGACCTTGTACCATGAATCAAACACATCCTAGACGTAGTTGTGATTTATACTGGACTGGATCACATTTAACTCCAAAATACAACACTGGTTTTCTTTAAAGCAACTTAGGTCTTCGGCAGGCTTTTCTTATGATGCTCGATATTTATCGAACTTTTTTAATTTTCTATTGGAATTCCATTTGGGCCAAGGTCTCAAGTTCGAGTGCCATGAATGGAGCTGACCTAGCTCGAACTAGATTAGGCGGGGTCCTTGTGCTTTCTAATGCCACTTGTTTAAACAAAAACAAGAAAAGAACGATACATTGACTTAAATTGTGAAGAAATTCATTTTTTAAATGAAAAATGCTGATTACAAATCAAAGTTTTATCTTTAATGAGCAATCATGTCCAGCTTGGACTTAGCTTGTGTATGATTTGTGTCCTCTCTGCTCAAATGAGCTAAAAAAACTATGGACATAATTTTAAGTTTGTAAGTTAGCCATAAACAGGTCATGTTTAATTTAGTCTGCTTGTTTACCGTTCCTAATTCTGGCTGTTTCGACTCGATCAATCCTATGAATCATTTGGAAAATGATTCGATTCAAAAAATGGTTGTGACAATTGGAGATCGTTTAACCTTGGGCCCTTTGTTCTTCATCTAAGAGAGCAAAAGAAAATCACCAACAACCAAATCTGAAGCAACTCTTGTTTGGTGAGGGACAAAAAGACATGATTGTAACAGATGATGCACACTGATGACCACAGCCACAGCTGGCTAATGAACCCATGATGGATCTTAATAATACACAAGCTTTCTAAAGGTCCCGACTGAATCAAACCTTCACTAAGGAATATATATATATATATATATACTCACTTTCTATTTATATATACACAGGCAGAGAGAGCTAGGACCAACAAATACCATCCGAAAAGTCAGACTAATACAAAAGTATAGTCAAATATGTCAGATTTGACAATTGCTGTTGAAGCTAGCACATACTAGCGATAAAAGCCACCAAATTCATTTTATATATACAGAGAGAGAACATGGCACACACTCATTTATGCCCAAACATCTTTAAAGAAGTCCACACATGCACCCAGTAGAAATCGAGCTCTCCACCAACAATAATAGCCATTAAGCTAACGTTTTGGGTGCCATTCTCTCTTCTTTTGTCCCATCAAATATAGGTATTTCATTAAAATTAATGAATTAGGCAAGACAGTTTGCTCCACAGAGCACAAGAACCAATACACAGCTAATTAAGTAGACAAAACTTTTGTTTAATGAATGAGTGGCAGCCAGAGGTTGTTTGCTTAGGGAAGAAGTTTGCCCATGAGACTCCTTGAACCTGAGTAATGGATCGTCTTTTCTTCCCAAACAAATACTTCAGTGGTAGATATCAGAAGAATGCCGGAAAGATTCGTTTTCCGGCGTGTAACTGTTTTGGCGGTTTCAGAAAACTTATTCAACTGGCGAAGTTTCACTCCCTCCATAACCGTCCAGGGGAACAAACCCCTCTCTTTCTCAGAAAACTGGTTGCGCCCTTGTTCTGCGCTGGATTCTGATGCCCGTTCTTTTAATTTCTCTTTGCCTGTTCTAGAACCAACGTGCACTCGGAGGGAAAAAGAACCCTCTCACTCTCCTCTCTCCACTCGCTGAGATTATCTTTCTCGGAAAGTCATAAATCGTTCAGAAGATCATGAGAATAAGCATGGAAAGGAGTTTCAAGGTTTGACAGTTTCCATAATTCATGCAGTTTCGAGCATCAAGGCACTCAATCCCATTCGAACTCCGAAGTTAAGCGTAACAACAAACCCTTTGGCAATCTCCGAAGTTAAGCACGCTTGAACGAAAAGTGACTTCCTAAGAATTCCTTGTATTGTACTCGATTACACCTAGTGTGAGAAAAGGTTTAGGTAAGGTAATTCATGCAGTGCGATTCACTGTTTTACTGGATGCGGTGAATCAGGGATCAAGGATTCAAACCCACTTGGACCATTTGCACCTGGGATGTGGTTTGCATTAAGAGTGGCTTATCTACAGAAGATACAGCCAACCTGTCACCGGTAGGTACTTTGGGCCACCCACATGTCGAATTCTTGTTGGTCATCCATCATTTTCTATAGACAAGAACCTCTTCATATAAAAGATAGAAAAGCAAACAATTTGATCAACTTTTCACTATCAGAAAATATTCCCCCCCCCCTCCCGCCAACACTTCTTTCATTGTTTAGATGCCTTAATTAAAGATATAAGATAATTTAGAATCTTTAGTTAAGGTGGTGACTTTGGTGAGCAGAGTGTGGACTCCACTAGCAACAACTTTATAAAGCAAAAGGCATCTCCTCCAACTCAGATCAAATTATTCTTTCACCTTTTGACAGAATCTGCACATCCTTTTTGGCTAATGGAGTCTGAAGTTTTCAGTTTGATTGCCTCTGGTTCAAGTCAAGGGAACACTAGGATTATGATTTCCAAAACTGGTCACAAATGGATTTTGGATTAATGTGGTGCAAATTAAGGGCTCAGAGTGCAACTGAACCAGATTTGCAATGCCAATCAATGACAGAAAACTTGAATCGAACAGCAGAAGCACTCGATTCTTTCAAATCAAGGTGATGGTAACATGAGCCTTCTCATTGCTCCCCAGCTTCCGTATTACATCTTAAATGTGGTTGAAAGCTATGCACCGCAGGATGCAGTTAGCCTAGAATTATACATGGTGATACTTGCAGAAGATTTGCAAAAAGAATTGGCTGTTGAAAATTACAAAAGAAAAAAGAAGACCTAAGGAGGGATGGATTAAGTATGGGCACTCTAAGCCACCAACAGGTTAAAATTAGGAAATCTTCTCTTCCATATCTTCAGACAAGGGACGATGCTCCAAGTTCATAAACTAGAGCTCAATTTTCATGAGATTTGAGGGCAATGAGCCTGCAATAGTGGAGTTGTAGGACATGAGCACGTAGCACTTGATGAGTAACAAAATAAAGATTTGAGTTTCACCGCATGATTCCCCTACCATTGGCACGCAGTATCCTGATTCTGTCCGAAAGCCATTTGGACAACACTTTGAAGTTCATCATCCCAAATTGTTGTGAGCTGAAACAAGAAACAACATTTGATTACTTGATTAAGATTCCTCAACCGATTCACGAGAGGTAATTTCAATTTAAGGAAATTACTTGTGAAGAAGCATCGCCAATTCCATCGTTCAAAGGCAATTGCATGCCAAGACTTCTAGGCAGAGTGGAATCCAAAGGATTTACAAAGCACAGTGTCTCTGATGCTGCAGCGATGGAGCCCTGGAGTGGACCGAGCTGGGGATGACTGCCACAGGGAAATGTTGAACCAGATGTGTCTAACAGGGACGTTATCTGCGAAGAACCATGCGATGGAAGCATCTGGATAGCACAATATATTCAAGAGACCAGATAAATCAGATACCATTCTACACAAACAATCAACTTACATGGTTAAAATGCAGAAACTTACATCCTTTGGGAAGAATCCATCCACATTGAAGTTGAGTCTCGGGTTGAGAGTGGCAAGCTTCATCGAAAGAAACTGAAACATGGAGAGAGAACCCATGAAATTAAGCAGTGATGCATCTTTAACAGCTACTAAGGCTTTTACAGGTCATGCAAAGTAATTACAAACCTCAACTTGTCTTTGCAATGACTGGACGTAGTTTATGATTTCGTCGAGCATGACTGCTTTGCCTATTACCTACAAAGAAAATTTCAGTTTACGATCTCATCGAACATAATTCACAATTAAGTAAACAACCATCCATTCTTTTACAGAGCATTTCCTCTTTGATCATATCTAGCAAATAGGCTGTAGAGGTTACCTTATTGCAAACTGGAACAAGATCTTGAAGAAATTTCATGCGTTCACTGATCTTCTCCCTTCTCAACTGTCACAGAAGATACGCTCAATTTAAGAATTTGAACAAGGGGAGATGCACTAATTAACAAGGAAGCGGCAACGAAAGAGAAAAGTTCAATGGCAAATCTATACCCTCTCTGCAAGGCTGTGATTGTCCGTTGCTTGGCCTCTTCGTGCCCGAACATGAATGTAGTCTTTCTTGGGGGGCTCCGGAGGCTTTTGTGAATCTTCTGTTTGCTGTTGCTTTCCTTCTCTGCCAATCGAACCTCCAACCTCCTCAACCTTGGCCCGTGATTCATCTTTTGCATTACACCCTGCTTCTGTACCTCTGCCTCTCTTGAAGTTTGACTCATCTGTCTCCACAATCTGCAGGCATTGTTACAATCAATCCTTATTATCAAAACCATCCTTCCAAAGAGCCTGAATTTCACAAAATCGTCGTGATTTCGAAACATAGACTCTTATGGAAATTAGCATAAACATAGAATTAGACAAAGCTGGAAATATAAGAAAAGTATACCCAAAATGAGAAACAGTGGCAGAACAAGTACCTTTGCTTCTCTGCAGATTGCTGAAGCTAGTGTATCTATTTTGCCCTTTTGAACAGCCTTCCTCTTTCTGCTGCCAGTCTCGTTCTGGTTCTTTGATCCGGGCTCCCGGATCGCAACCTGATCAGAAGCAGTGGATTCATCGCAGCCACCTGAGAATTCTTCCTCATCAGACTCCGGAGTAGAAGCCGTGGATAACCTATTAAACTGCCTGTCGGGACCCCAATTCGGAGCGGCACAACCGGGATCCGGTCTCATCCCTGTGTCAGGCAAATTGGCTGAAACAAGGACATCTCTGTTGGGACCAGCCTGCAGAGATTTGCTACTAGAGGCTCTAGCCAGCTTTCCACTGCAATGCATTTCGGACTCTTGAAATACGAAACCACTAAGCACTCTCTCCCCGAAGCAGGCATAATTAGCTGCCTTGTCGACGAAGGCCGGAGTCAGAGCCGAGAAGTGTGTCAATCCATGGTAACCATTCATTGAATTCCAGGAAATGGGCACTTCCCCGTTCACTCTGTCATGCCGAATTCCCAAGTTCAGATTAGCAGGGGAATTCAAAGGGGAATTGAAGCAAGAAGCATTTACAGGCACGTGATTTCGAATTGCTTGTGATTGTGGGAAGATCTCCCCGGCGTTGCAGATACTCGTCGACCTGCCGATGAGCTCGGTGGCGGCCGGAGAGACGCCGGCGGATGCTGATGAGGAGATGATTGAGTGTGTTTGGTCGAAAGGGATCTCCCAATTGATGTTGAGGTAGGAGTGAGGTAATGGGGAGGAAGAAGCGATGCTTCCTCTTTGGATATCCATGGTAGTGGGTCTGTAGCTGATAGCTGTTTGATTATTGCCGCTACCATTCATCAAAAGACTATCTTTTTCCATCTCAGACGAGAAGAAAGGCACAACATATCCCGAACCAGAAGTTGCGCAGGAAATTCCAACCACAAAGAAAGGAAAAAGGATGACTTTCTCTCTCTCTCTCTCTCTACCAATCAAAACGGTCCCGGACAAAGCCCACAATTCCAATTTCTCTGTAGCTACACCAGAAAATCCTAGCGCTTAGAGAGAGAAAGGGGCAGGGGCTGTCCGGATCATAAGGAGGGAAATGTTGAGACTCAATCTCCGTAATTAATGGTGAAGATGACGGGCCTTCAACGTCAAACTGGGTTCGCTCCTCTGCCTCATTTTAACACGTCAAAAGGCAAAAGGAGTAATTACCCTCATCAAACACCAACACTAAACCCTCCCACCACCCCCTCATTTCACCTTATATATATATATATTTATATATATATATATATATATATATAGAGAGAGAGAGAGAGAGAGAGAGAGAGAGAGAGAGAGAGTCTGATATTTTATGTGCCTCTGTTTTGCCGTGTGGGGTGTGGGGGGAGGGGGGCACATGGTGGTAAAATAGATTACGTTATTATTATTTTAAATGTCCGTCTCCACTGCCTCCTTTTATTTTTACTGTCTTCTTCACCTTTTCTCATTAATATTAAACGGATCAAAAATGGATTAAAACAAGGTGTAATGATTGGAAGAAATAGAAGGGACGGTGAAAAAGCCATGCAGCGTGGTGAATAAAATAATATCTAATCAGATCCATTATTGTAATCCTTTTTTAACTCTTTCATTATTTTAATCTTTATTCCTAATAGCTTAGGGTGACAGAGTTAATCATTGTTCTTAATTCTTCACCCTATCAGCATTTTCACTGATAGGGTGAAGAATTAAGAACGATGATTAACTTTGGCACCTGGAGCTGTTAGGAATAAAGATTAAAATACATGGGTTAGGACATGTAATAATATATATATATATATATATATATATATATATATATATATATATATATATATATATATATATATATATATATATGTAATTAAAATACATTGACTGACTAAGTTATGATGAAAGCAACCCCTAGTTGATGAACCCAGACAAAGTGGGCTGGTAACCGAACCTTGCAGGGTAAGGATATGCAAAGATTCTAACACAGGCCCAGTGCATATGCTGGATCCTGTGCAGACATAGGATGCCCCAAGATCTAAGGCCTGATAGATGGGCTGGTTTCCGGGTCCAGGCAAGTGGTTTCGGATGTATGTTGCTCATCTTCTGTGCCGGAACTTGGTTGGCACCCTCTCTCTTTTTTTTTTTTTTTATGAATTAGAATTATGAACTGACGATTTCAGTCGAAACGCATTTATGGAAACAATTTTTGTGATTTTTGCAGTTTTTTTTTAGTGGTAATTCCAAGAGAAGCGAAACATTTTTTTTTTCTTGGAAAAGCTAATTATTTTCTTGTTGCTTTTTTCTGGTTTTCTTTACTGCTATAATGTGCAACTTTTTTTTTCTTCTCAAAAGCTCTTGAGCAAAATTTCTAATTTCAGGTGGTCATTCTTTGTGCAGAACGTCTAATCATGATGTCCTGTCTGGCACATTTGTGTGTGCTAACATGTTACACTAGTAATCCCACCAAGAGATACTTGGGAGTTATTTAAATCTACAAAGAATCAGACTCTGCCAGAGAATTGGATCAATACTTCGCGTTATTCCGTTTCAGGTCCATGCCAAGTTAATATTACTGTTGAGTTTAAACAAGCACTAACATATACAACAACAGATACCCAGACATTAGATAATAGAGCAGCTTCTAAATCTAAGTATTCCTAATCCATTAAGAGGTAATGTATGAGTTGTGCTTTAAAACCTCTAATCTGTTGACAGCTGGAGACGCCATTCTTCTTCGCAAATGTTAAACAGACATTTCTTCATCTTCCACCTTCAGATATGGGTATCATGATCCCACCTTACTGGGTTGACGGGACACGTCGTTGTCGTCTCTTTCTCATACATTCATTATACGATCAGACGTATTATATGTAGACATTGCATAACATATGAGTGTCTCCGTCGATCGGTCTTGCCTTATTGCGATTATTTTTTCAATTTAGGTGCGTTTTCGATACGCTGTATTATCGCCTTAAGATGACGCTTTGATCATCTAAGAGCACGATCAATACTATGGATTAATATTTTTGAATTGAGTTGCACAGAGACGAGTTCACCACTAGTGTTCGAAATGGACTCATTGGGAAAAGATCACATGAACTAATGTCCTAGCCACTATCACAACTCACACATTTGTATTTTTGTTTTATCTAGGAAAGGTGGGGATCACTGATTGAATTTTTTAAGGACCTTTTACATACTAAGGATTTTTATCAAGTCATCTCTTACATTGTCGATATCAACCGGGTTACTGGTCATTACGGGCCGCCGTGCTTCATCAGAAAAATGGCACTCCAGTTAAGGTTTCAAATGGGACAGACGTTGACTATGGAGGCATTGCTACTTATTGCAGGTTCAAGAATAGATGGGTTTAATATATCAATGAAATTACCCACTTTTCACATTTTAAAAAGACTGTATTACAATGAAATATTAATACCTCACCATATTACAGACCTAATGGCTAAAAATACCCTTAAGACTTAGTGGGGTTTTACCTCATGCAATGAATGGCAATTTTCATGGCCGCGATAATTTTCGTAATGCATATATATATGTGATGTCAATATCTATGTCTTACAATTGCTAAATTCTAATGTGTCTTTATATTCATATCCATGTCATGGCCGTTGTGTCTACGTAAGTTTGCCGTAATACTGACAAACCCCAACTGACATCATGGTTTTACCTGTAACAACTCAAAGTGAGCATGAATGAACACGTAAACAATATTTGTAATTTTAGATTCATATAACAAGATGGGTGGTAGACACCAGATCAATTATAAATATATTATGTCGACATTTTGTGGTAGTTGAGTACAACAATGCAGCCAATCAAGAATTTGTGCTACCTAGGTGAGGTCAAATACATTGATCAAACATCGCTTACCTAGTGTTCTATCACAAATACCAAATTTTTTTGATAGGCTATTTAGGTCTACGATACTGATACCATATATCATATGGTTTCACTATATAGCTATATATCTTGGTCTATATTTATATATCCCTCTATATATATAGGGCTACTATCTCCATATGATCAGAGTTCTAATTCTCAATTTAGAAAATAATATATTGACATGATAGTTTGCAGGCTTGTATGATCAAATCCAGACATTGTTCGACTGATTCTACATACCAATGGAAATGCCAGCTGGCGCTTTATAGCATGAAATTAAAGACCAAAAAATCTATATTCAACACATGATATCTTAAGAAGTTAATTTAAATGGTACCTTCCACATATTAACTGGTAATCATATACCGACCTGTTTGATTTTTCTAAATATGTAGATTACATCTTCCTTGAAAGATGACTTATTCCTCACATCCGTAGTTTGCAGTTGTTTTAACTATCTTTTATATCTATCATTCTAACTGAGGAACCTATGTTTTCAAGAATGTGTGGTTTTATTACAACCATTAATTCAATGTGGCAAAATTATTCTATGAGCCACGCGAGAATGTGAATTGATTGAATCACTAAGTGACTACATTTTTCCATGTACTAATTCAGGAATCTGATAGTTACTGAATAATGTTATTGAAAATTTTTGTTTATGCAGTTGTTTGGATAAGCATGGGAGATGCAAGTCAGCCTTTTCAAGATAATAAAAACAGTAAGTATCAAGTTTTTCTTTACAAAAGTACTTTTATGCTTTTTTTCTGATAAAAAGCAACCATTTTCACTTTCTTTAATTTCTTTTCCTTTGCATGCTTTCATTTCCATTCCAATTTGCTACACCTGAATTCATTAATTGATAATTTTACTAAACAATAATAAGGCATAAAATGATTTGCTGATTCAGTATATTTATTTTCCATGTGGAACAAGTCACTTTATACAAATTGCACATGCAGCACAAACAGTCTTATAAAAAGAGACATAGTGATCTGCCTTTGTCTCAAGCATCAATAGGTTGTTCATTATATAGAGTTAGTGTAATAAAATTGTACAAAGTATCTATAACAAAAGTTAATTAGGTCGCTAATTAGCATGCTTTGTTGTACTCAGCCTTCATAATGAATTTAGATGACGACCGATTTACAGATCGCCTGTCTTTTAACATGTTCGTCCATTTCAATCTCAAGTATTATAGATGTCATATGCATCATTTGCATTACAAATTCCATAATTCGGTGTTCTGAGATGCGTACTTTAACGGCGCTTTAGTGACAGCTAACATACAACTCTGTATTAAATTGAAGCCAAGTAGAAGCTAAGGGTGAAACGATGTACTTACCTGCATTTAATATTAGCAACATCCTAATAAAACTGGCTAATCTAAACCTCAATATGTTTGGTTCAATGTCATTGAAATGGTCATACGCTTTACAGGTGTACTTGCAATGCTCTAACTCGTTTAAAATGAGTTCATTTGCATACTCCGTTAATTCCAGAAAGTCCTCATAATAGATTAAATTGCTACTTAACAAAGCACCTTAATGCTGGTTTTAATTAGACGTCATCTTGCTATTTACATTCGACTGGCGCGAGACTCGGGAGACAGGTTTCAATTTCGCTCACTTGATATTTTATGTGGCATTTTGTTTCTTAGCTCTCAGGATATCGAATTACGCCGATGTCCAATACATAATATCTATAGGCCGGACTGTTGTATGAGAAGATAGCCTGCTAATGGACTGGTGATTGCTTATTTTAATAATCCTATAGTACGACTCTTTATCCTTAATGTATTTAGGTGTTTTTCCTAGAGCTCCTTAATTACTTACAATAATTGAATGATTAGTTATCCTGAACGTTTTATTACAAGATTTAATTAAACTAACTTACCACAACTACAAAATAGATTATTTATTACGCTGTTCAAGTGAATTTAGTTTATTTTCCAATAATCTTCTATATCTTACGCACGGCAGGTTCATCAAGAGAGAGACTAGCAACTTCAAGAATCCCAACCCCTTCAAATGGATCCCAAAACTAAATCTTCAAATCTCTGGGGATTTAGCCTATTCCTTTTCATGGAGTGGATAAAGGAATATGTGCTCCAATTCCTTTCACAACAAGAGGAAGAGGAAGGTTGTGAAAGGAGCTTCAAGGCAATGGTTTGAAGTTTGGGGATTGAAGCTCCATACATGACCCACCATTCCTTTGGTGTCAAGTCCCACCTATCTTGCAAGCAATCAAATTGGCTAAGCTCTTCTTCACCACTTGAGAATTTAACAAACTCGAAGTGACCTCTCGCCTTTCTTGAGAATCCTAAAGTAATCCTTCGTGCATTTGTTTCTCCCCATACAAATCTCATTGTCCTTATGTGGGGGACTCGTTTTGGAGCTTCCTCAAGCCATTGTCTACAATAATACCTATTATACAAAATATAAATTGTGATTACTATCATGATTAATAAAAACCAAAGTACATCTCTTAGATGAAAAAGTAAAAGAACTTGGAACTTGAAAGTTAATTAAATTTACCTAGGATTAAGTGAATGAGCCAAGCAATGAAGAGGTGTGCAACTTTTATTCCATCTAGAAATTAGGATGTCATACACCACTCCATAGAAGGATGAATGTTGATTCAACTCCTTTTCCTCATGTTGATAGATGGCTAGCTTCACTTGCTCAATCATACAATCCCATTTCTCATAAATCAAATGAAGGTTTGGCTTATCTGTCACAAGAACGAAGCATTTCATAGATGGGCTTTGTAAAGCTTAGAATATAATCAACTTTATCCCACCAAAGGTCATTCAAAATTGTTTCTTTCACAAAGGCAGCTTTTGAACATCATCTTCTCTATAAGAGACCATTCTTCACTAATGACCATAGATTGGAGACCATGCTTAATAGTTCTAAACCTTTTAAGCATTACAATGACGAGGCAAATCTAGTCTCAAAGAATAGAAAGTAGCTTCAGATGCACAAATTGATTATACATGGCTAGCCTCATGGAATGATTCATGATAAAATTCTTAATGAAAAAGGCATCATCAAGAATGTAGCATATCCAATGACACTTCAAAGATAAACACTCTCATTATTTGGATTATTTTTAGAGCACAAATATTTTTCAAAGCAAGGAAGCAATTTCTCAACATTTGCTTTCTCTTTGTAAGATTGTTGTTCTCAAAGCATTATAACTAGGGAGGTAAAAAACTAGACAATGAATGGCTAGCAACAAAAGCAAAAGAACTCATATAATAAGGGTTTCTAGCCACATTGAATATGAAAGAACCAACATAATCAAATAGTCTAGCTATTATTTCACATGACAAATGATCTCTTGCTTCATTGTTAATCACCTCCTGTCTTTTTGTCTTGTAACAAGGATACATATGCTCAAAGCGGGCAACCTTTTTCGGGTCTTCCAAATGCAAACTAGTGATAGAAGCATACAAAGTAGCAGACATATTAGACATCTGAAAATAAACAAAATGAGGGTATCATTACTATGATATAATGGGTAATGAATATTGCTAGCAGTGTCTTAAGATCATATAATGGAAAATGAAAAAATTCAGCATGAACGTGAATCTCGAATTGATGAGACATTCATTTAAAAATAAGAAAACCACATCGAGCATGCAATTTATCCTCTAAAGGTATAATGATTTCACATAGACATAATAACCCCCCCACATCTAAATCTCTGAAAGCACATTATGTTTTCAAAGAGAAAAATCTGGATGTGGCAACAAATGTGACATTTTCAAAAAGATTATTATCAACACCTTTCAAAAGTCAAAGACTAATGTTCGTGCTGGAATGAAAGTATGAACCTCTTATCTCAATTCTCAACAATATGCATGTTAGATGCCATGATGCTCCATAAGGACCGTAACAGTAAAAATATGCATTTAGTTGTTGCCACATAATCCCACAAAACATGCATAAAAGAAAGGAAAGGGTTCTGCAATTTGATGGAGAAAAAAGATGCAATAGAACAAGTTCTCATAAACCCTCACAATGTACTTTTTAGTTCTCAAAGTATAAAAGGCGTTACCAAAAGTAAAATGACAAGAAGATAGGAGCAATATGAGATTTACTCAACTCAATATACAAGTACTTGTAATACCCACAACAATCAAGTTCACAATCCCAAAATCTTAACCATCTAATATACATCTCCAGTCATGACTGTATAAAAGAGGAATCAAGTCCAAAGGGACAAAAGAAAGACCTAATCACACCAACTAAAACATGAAATCAGGAATCAGCCATGAATCAATCGAGTGTACCTCACCGAAAATCCAAGAAGCCCGCCGACCATAGATCGTGAAGAAAAGCCGAAAAGGTCAAGAAGAGAACACCTCCTCCCTAAAATCTGATCTCTCCCTCGCTGGAAATCCAAGAAGCCCGCCGACCATCGATCGTGAAGAAAAGCCGAAAAGGTCAAGAAGAGAACACCTCCTCCCTAAAATCTGATCTCTCCCTCGCTGGAAATCCAAGAAGCCCGCCGACCGCAGTCTTGAAGATGAGTTGAGGAGAGAGACGCACGCAGGATTGATTTGGGGATTAGGGTATTAAGCCTTCATTTTATAGTTTTAATTTTGAATCGGGTTAACCCATATCTGTATGGGTCAACCCGATCCATTCATGTACCCGGTACCAGTACGTGACGTACCCAAACTTGGGTACGCGTACCGGTATGTCATTCGCGGTATGGGTACGTACCAAACATACCCACACGCGTACCCATATCCGGTACGTATCAAATACAAGTACGGGGCCCAAAAGGATGTACTCGTGCAACATAGTTGACTGGGAACAATGAGATGATTGTCAAAACCAAGTCTTGGTTAACCTCAATGTTCGAAATGAAGGATATATGAGAGACATCCTATGTTTTAGGAATAAAGATTTCTTGAGACAGAAAATTTAAACTCTTATATCTAAGTCATGAGAGATATATAGACTATATTCTCAAGAAGTTTAAAATGAGTGAATACAAGTATGCATCTACACCCGTTGCAAAAAGGGACAAACTGAGTAAGGCTAATTATTTCGGTGAGGGAGACGATTAACTTAATGTTCCTTATGCATAAGTTGTGGGTAGCTTGATGCATGCTATGTTGTCTACAAGACTTAATATCAACTTTGTTGTTGATCTTCTAAGTAAATATGAAAGTAATCCTAGTTGACAGCATTGTATAATTGTGAAAAAGATTCTAAGATATCTTAAAGGAACAAAAGACTTGAAACATTGCTTTTAAGCAGATAAACCAAAAGTGGTTGGTACTCAAATGTTGACTTTGTTGGGAGCAAAGATGACAACAAATCAACCTCTGGACAAATATTTTTATTTTGAGGTGTTGTTTCTTGGGCTTTTAAGAAACAAGGTTGTATAACATTTCATACACAAGAAGCTGAGTATGTTGGTTGTAGTATGGTTGCAACGAGTGCCGTTTGGATAAGTTACTTTATACGTGATTTGAAGTTAGATATAGCTAACAAGCTTGTTGTAATTTATTATAACAATAATACAACAATTACTCTAATTAAGAGTGGAGCAGATAACTCTAAAAGCAAGGATATAATGGTTAAATACCATTATGTTCATGATATGGTTATTAGAAAGGAAATATCCATCTCATATATGCCAACTGATGATATGTTGATAGAACCCTCGACTAAGCGGATCTTTTCTCAAAGCATGTTACAAACATGGATTTGAGATATGTTTGGACCTACACAATGGGTAATGATTGCAACAACAATCATAGATGACATAACTTGGGAAACCCCATAAAAGGTGGGAAACCAATGTGTAATAAACCTTTGCTCGAATGGCTAAGTGGGAGATGTAACACAATCAGATTTGGTAAGTCTCGACGGTAAGTTCATGGAAACATTACATACACAAAAAAAACATATACGTTACACAAATAAACATAATTCTTGGTATTCAGCTGTAATCTTATAGTTAGCTTTTAATTAGATACTCATTTTCTTTGATTTGATATTAATTGTGCTGAATATTGTTAACAGTGGTAATCTTATTGCTAGCTACGTGGTTCTTGACCTGTCTGAAAAGCAAGAGGCTTCGCATAATTTCAGCTCAAACCTTGCAGCATGGATACGACAGAACAATGAAGAAGATGTCTCTGCTTTGACCTTACAACGCATTTTTGGATAGTTACTTATCTTTCAATAACTAAGCCTTATTGCTTCTCTTGCGTTGTTAGTCGGAAAAATTATTTTGATAGGATGCTTACACTCATTTAGAATTTGATAGTCACTCGTAATTGTACAGTGTTCCAGTCTTCCAGAAACACCTTTGGAAATGGCCATAGACTATATGAACTTCAACATTGAGATGGGAGGTAATTCCAGAATTCTACTTATCAGTATCAGGGGCATATGTGTCATGCGTTTGAATTTGTTGGGCAAGACCTTATACCTTCATTTTTGTTTTCTGATTTTTCAGAACCCCAAGAGTGACAAGTTTGAAGAGTGTACTGCCCCTTCCGACGAGATCATATTATGGTCCATTTGAACGCATTGTTGCTGATGAGAGGGGAGTATGTCGTTCATAGATTAGCTGGGCAGTTTCTAGAATCAACTATTGGGAAGCTAACCGATGCTCGCCTCAATCTCAGGAAGGTACTGTTAGCGTTCAACTGTAATTTCCCAAATCATAAGGTGTGATTTTAGATTAACTTCGATTACTATCAGGTTGTTAGAGAAATTCAATATGGGGATGATGGCGTTGAGGTTTTTGCTGAAAATGGTACTTCCTACAGTGCAGAATATGTGATTCTCAGTTAGCTTAGGTGTTTTACAAAGAAGGCTCATTCATTTCATGCCTGAATTGCCTGTAAGTGTAGTTAAACTTTCCAAGTCAACTTCTATTCATGCTGCTCCCACGCAAGGGATCGACACTAACATCTGCTGCTTTTGTTCCCACGGGATTTTCTGAACTTAGAGATGGAAGCTGTTGTCTATCTTTAAGTTTAATATGGTGATTTTCACGAAGATATATCTGAAATTCCCATTCAAATTCTGGTCCTCTGGCTCAGGAACTGGATTTTTTGTGTATGCAAGTGAGCGACGTGGTTACTTTACTTTTTGGCAGGTAGGATTTTTCTTTCAAAATATGAGCTACCATATTACTCAATTTTAGTAATATTTATTTCACTTAAGTGTTTTAGTGATATGATACGTTTCTGAACTCTGTTTCACTTGTTTGATATCAAAGCATTTGGAGAAACAATATCCATGATCAAATATACTTATTGCAACTGTTACAGATGATGAGGCCCGGCATATTGAACGCCTGCCTGATGATGTAACCAAGAAGGAAGCACTGGGTGTACTTCGAAGAATGTTTGGCTCTGAGGTTCCTGATGCATCGGAAATTCTAGTTCCAAGATGGGGAATGGACAGGCTTCAGTGTGGATGTTACAAGTAACTGGCCTATAGGTGTAACGGAAGCTGATTTTGACAAGCTAAAGGTTTATTATCTTGCAATTGCAAATATGTGTTGGAATTACTTTCAGTTCAAGATTTAACAAATATTATCTTCTTCATCATTTTCTGTATCGGTTTTAGGCTCCTGTTGGACCTTTGTATTTTATAGGGGAGTATACAAGTTTTGACTTCAATGGCCATGTTCATGGTGCTTATTGGGCAGGTAATCCTTTTCATATAGCCGGTCAGCTGCTATTTCTTTGCTGATTTAAAGCTTCATCTTGCTTCATGGATATAATGTGATGCTTACCTAGTAATTTACCTGAATGACAAGAATTATATTTGACCATTAGGCATAACCCAGATCAGGTACACGTGATTGAACACACAAACGTCGCTCAATTGAGGGTTTTAGAAGCTTGTCAGCTGAATGAAATTATGAATACTTTGCAGACTAATCATCTTGGGGGGATCTAATCTCATCCTTAGAAGCATGTCAGCTGAATGAAATTAGAACAAAATGATTATAATAGTTTCGTTCTTTCTTGAATATATACTTTCTTTTGGGCACAAATTTGCGGCTGAAACCAATGCATGTCCCCGGTGTCCAACTTATGACATGCTGCTGGAATTAAGTAGGAGTTGCCAGCAGTTCATAAACTTTACATGCACCCTCTACTGACTTATTCGAGATGGGTTAATTAATGAATAATCCACTCTCGAGTATATTTTTCAGGGGTGACAGACGGTACTCATGTGGAAACTTCTGGTACATTGCTCACATACTAAATTAAGATATGACCAAAACCAGGCCTTCTGTCACATATACATTTGTCATATTAGCTTTTGATTTCACAAAGAATGGATCATTGAAAGCAAAACCACATTTCTGTCAAATACTTTGAGTGCGTTCTTTAATCTCTTTTAAAGTATTCACCATCTAATCTAATGTCTTACACCTCATTGGACTTTCATCTCACTGCCTCTCATACTATCCAATTGAGAGTCTTTCTCATGGAGTTAATATTGAGGCTTAGGATAACACAAATTACATTAGGTTTTTAACCAAGGATTGTTAGGCTGCACACGAAATAAGTCACCATTGATTTCGTATTTTCCACGATTCCAGCCAGGAAGATTCATCGGAGCACATGGAGACCCAGTTTAATGACAACAACATCAACTAAGTTTTTTTCTATACTAGACGGGTCTGCTACATGAATTCTTTGTTTTCATAGAGCTTGTGTGTTATTATGGTCTTCTCAATGTAAGCACGTGACGACCCAGTTTAAAAGAAAGGAAAATGCATGGCTCATGGATGCTCGACAAGATATTGCGCCAGCCCGGAGGATTCTGGCATATCTGGCGTTGTATATTATATCAGATTCACTTGTACAAAAATCAGACCTTTCATCTTGTGAAGCTATGTTAAAGACGAATCTTCTGTGAGTGGTTCTGGTGTAAAGATACTCTCAGCAAGTGAAGATCAAAGGAATGTCATCATGTGGGTGGGTATTAAAGGGTTCAATATTCTTCATAATGAATGAACTTTGAGCGATATGTATTGTTAATTGCAAATGGAACACTTTTTTATAATAATCAATGCAAATAAAATGTTATACACAACCCTTTATAAATCTAACATTTTACTGTGCTGAAATAAGGAGACTGGATCTTGTGCAAGATGACCTGGAAGACCTATTCGTTTATAATCTGAAAGTTAAAAAGGCTGGACAGACCTCGTGTAACTGGAAATAGTCACTACAATAAATAAAATAAGTTCCCATCTATACCCCGACTTATCCAAGTGAACTCTATACTTCCCGAGAATTCTCGACTTGGGGCAGTAAATTGGGTCGACGGATCGGATCACTTCAGGTTCGGATAAAAAACAGGTTGAGCCAAACCCAACCTGGTTTACTATTCAGGTCCATTATGTAAATCCGAAGGCAACCCACGTCAGGTCTAGGTTGACCGAGGGAAACCCCCGTTTATTATATATACTTATGTGCGTGAGTGCCTGTGTGTATATACTCATACATATGTATGCATGTATTGTGTGTATTATACGTATTATACATTAGACATATACATATAAACATATATGTATTGAATTATGTATAAATATATATCAAATTTGCATATACATAGAGTAAATAGGGATGTTCATGGGGAGGGGATCCTCATTCCCTGCCGAGACCCACCCGAAACGGGGTGGATTTGGGGATGAGGAGAGTAAGGAAATCTCTCTTGGGATTAGGGCGGGGATGGGGATAGCATGTCCCCACCCCATGAACCTGGTCCCGACCCTTCCTCATTGATTCTAGAAAGTTAGGCCTATCTAAAAATAAAATATAAGAGAAAATAAATAAAAGAAAATGTTACCTCTTTTTCTTGAATTCGTGAATTCTTTGTCATTCTCCACATTTTATCTATAATAAAATATTTAAATTTAGATATATTTTATGTAAATTAAATTATATTTTATATATAAAAGTGAACTCCAACCTATGTTTGAGCATCTCTTTAGAAATACAAAGATGGAAATGGAACAGTTTTGATCCCCATCTCGAGAATGGAACAAGATCCCTGACCCCACCCCACCCCATGAACATCACTAAGAGTAATACACGCATTTATGGATATAACAATATATAATATAATTATTATCTAATTTTTGGGTCGTATATGGATCAACCCGAACCTGACAGGATTTTTTTTGAACCGCACCTAAAATTGCCACCCGTATTCTTGAGTCATTAGAGTGATTCCTTTAATTGAGCTTTTAACTTGTATATTAAAACCAAAAGGAACAAGCCATATACCTTATAAGTGGGGGGGGGCTACATGGGTATATAGTCAGCATTGTGCTTCATTTGGAGACGTCTAGTAGTATATTTACAAACAAAAAGTGAAGGATTCCGACATCAAACAGAAGAACCCGATTCCAAAGCCTATAGATTTTCAAGGATGCTTTAGCCCAAAAAGAAGTGAAGGATTCCGACATCAAGCAGAAGAACCCGATTCCAAAGCCTATAGATTTTCAAGGATGCTTTAGCCCAAAAAGAAATTAGCGACATAAGATCTAAGCATATGCCAAATCTTGGGTAAATTGGTTAGGAATTCTACTCAGGCCAAACCTAAGAGAGATGCACCTTCACCGGTTGTAGGCAAGCCCACTAACTATTGCAGTGAGAAAATCAGCAATAACGGCCTGGTCGCCGACAGGTGACACTGTATAGCGTTGGGCTCACCAACCTTAGGTCAAGAGTTCCAATGCTGAGACATCTTGAATACAAAAAAAAGAGGGAAGAATTCAAATTCTGAGAGGGCACTGTGGTGTCTCAGACATCTAATAGGGGGCTGCCAATTAAAAAAAGAAACACCAGCCACCTAGACTTCAAGCAGGCTTTATCAACAAAGTGAATCGTCCTTCAACTTACAGTAGAATCAATGTCCAGTTCCTCGGATCACTTGGATCGAGCAAAAGCATGACCAGGGAGTTATAGACAAGAAGTTAGGTTAACTGAGCTGTCTTACAATGTTCACGGAAGTCGGCTTCCATTTGATTCACGTAGGTCACATGCCAAATACGAAGATAGCTGAATGGACAAGCCTAGTTTGCTTCTTAGTCCTCGTAATCAAACAACGGTAGATAAAATAAAACTTTAAAATAAAAGCTCATTACCTGCAATACCAGCAGATCCCTGACCAGTCTGACAATAGACCCTCCCTTTGGAATCGCAACCCATATAAAGACAAACCCTAGACTGGAGACTAAAGGAGCCATTTCAGATGAACTACTATTAGGAAAGGAATCGATCACAGTGGGTCTCAATCGAACTAGCTTATTTGAAGACCTTTTTCTTTAGGAGAACCGGCTTAGTGGAAGATCCATCTTGTCAGATAAATTTCGATTCCAAAATCCAAAAGGTCCCAAATCAATCTCTTGAAGCTCATTCTCAGTATAATATATGATTTGCTCGCCAGAAAATGACCTGAGCTAATGGAAGAAATCCCAACGCTTAGCGCCATTCCCTATCTACAAGGCAAAATAGGGCAAAAAGGCAGCAACCTGATCTGATCCGCAATTGAACAAGAATGGATGAGAAATGGAAGACAAAAATGGAAGAAACTGAGCAAAGACAGCACTCTTAAAGAAAATTACTCAAATTCATATTTTGACCCAAAGCATGCCCAGTATGGTAGAAAAGGACCAGACAGAGGTCTACGATAAACCCATATCAAACAAAGGGCATCTGAAGCAAAAAAAAGAAAAGACAATGAAAAGCTACCGTCCTACCAAAAAACATGACCTGCTGATTACACCGAAGTTTTTTCATTCCCACCCAATTGCGGAAACTGGCTGGGGTCCTCAATAGATGGGGCAGGGATGTTATCAGCACCAGTCGATCGCCTCACAAAACCTCCTCGAAGACCTCCGCGCTCACCTCTTCCACGTCCTCGACCACCACGACCACGGGAAGGGCCAATGTACCTCTCACCATCAGCGGGTTTCAAGAACTCATTTATGCTCACAGACTGCAAGAATGGATCTACCAGATGTCAGTAAAGACGCTAGTTTAATTACTGATGAAGCAGCAGTTGCTGAGGGCAGGGCAATATGTGGAACATGCCTATACACCGTTTTGGCCCTCCTATGCTTGAAGAACAGAAAACAAACAAAATCGGAAAACTAGCAGCAAAGTAAAGATAGAGTGAATATGAACACCACGCATATTGCCAACACCGGATATTCATTCATTCCCTATACATCTAGGCACATCACAGAACGTGCCATAAGGAAACACCTTGGGATACAATACTGCCTGGTATATTAAATAGCAACCGTATCATAAAATTCGGGGGCGTGGAGTTTCCTAGTGATTGTTTTATTCTTTGATCTCGTTCAAAAATTGCATAAACATCATATACTAGGCCTTTGTGTATCAATACTCAGCATTGTAAGAAAATATATCCAACCCTGGATACCAAAGTTGTAATCTATAAAGTAGTTCACTGACAGAGAACACATATGGAGCAAATTTTGCCCATAGCAAGAGTTTAATCATCAAAACCTGCTTATGGTATAAGTACTCATCTTAGTCTTACCTCTTGGAAATTTGTGTACAGTTACCAAAAGAGTAGGCATAAAAGTGTGCATTCAAATCACCCGGGAATTGTTTATAAATCCTGTTTATGGCATGAAATCCACATATTCTCAACCCTGATTCTTATCCATCTTATGTTCAAATGAATTTGAAAAGTTTAATTATAGTATACCTACTTAACATACAACAACAACTAAGCCTTTTCCCATACTAGATGGGGTCGGCTAAGTATACCTACTTAACATATTCCAGAAAAATCTAAAATATCAAGCCACCTTTTGGCTCTGGCATATCTACTTGGGATTTCCAAAAAGAGCAAGTGAAATCTTACTTCACTGTGATTTCTACAAATACCCCTTTTTATTGTTGTTCAGAACAAAGAGTTGCAACAGAATTGGGCTTTCCCACCGTTGACACCTTTGACTACTTTTTGACACGCAAGCTAGAATAAGGCAGATTCCTAGCAGATGGCAGAGACTTGGGTATTTAACTCCTAACCTTCTCTCCCAAAGCCAACTCCCAGCCAGTAAGCTACACCATGCTGGGCTCCTCACCTTTGGCTTAGGAGCAGAAGTTTTTACTGTCCAATGAGTTACAGGAATTTAAATCCCAAGAAGTTGTTACTCGAATGCTTATTTGTGTTGGTACAGGACAGATTGCTAATGTATAATGAGTATCTTATGAATTTTCCCAAATTGTCTTTTAGTTCTTAGTACAAAATACATTTTCAGCAACACATTAAGTGGACATCATCCAACGCAAAAATCAACCATAATCTAAAAGTCCACTAACCTTTATTTATGTTATCGTCAAAGAGAAGCACTGTAAAATTATAAACACTCAACATCATAACTTCCAATCACAAAAACCAAGATACTATATGAATCTAAACTAATCCTTCTTAGTTCCAGAGGTTTAGTCTGCATCTGGTCTCTTAGCTACAAAACGTTTTATTAAAGTTACCATTAATGACCTTTGCAAGTTATTCTTTAGAAGATACAGCATAAGAAGGGAGAAAGGAAACAATGATTGCAGTCTATACTAATCAGGTAAGATATAAACCAATAGTAATACACAGGGAAGTGATAAAAAACAAAATGTATGTGATCAAAGAAGGCACTACCTTCCGAACTTTCTCTTCTTTATCAAGACTATCCTTTTTCTTGAGTTTCTCTTTCTCAGATGTCTGAAAGCATCAAGGACACGACAAGAAGTTAAGACTAATAAAATAATTAAATTAACAAAATAAATAGACATCAAAGAGAAGGAAATTCACCAATTTGAGAACATTGTCATCATCTTTTTTCTTCTCAAGAAGCTGCATTTTGAGAAGGTCCTTATCCAATGTAACCTTTCTCTCCTCAGTTTTCAGTGCTTGTAAAGCCTTCCTCTTCTCACTGAGAACCTTCTCATACTCATCCAGGGTCATTTCCTGCATTGGTTTGTATTGAGTAGAACATTGATAACAGAATCATTGTTTCAAGGTGGAAATACATGAAGAGAAAGGTGGCAGCCGACCTTATCTCCTTCTTCTTCAGCTTTCTTGTCAACTGTGTCATGAGAATCAAGTAGCTCGGACTTATTCTCGACATCTACTTTTGGTACCTCAGTGGCCTCAGGAACATCCCTGATCATAAACAGTAGGCCAATAAGTACCACAAGTTGATCAACGGTAACAACTTTAATAAGATCAGCGACTGGTAAATGGTGATCAAAATGTGCTTCTCATAAGCATGCACTAATGGGCCCACTTTGACAAACAGTAATATTGACCAGGAAGCATATTGTATCACATGGATCTGGGATGTATCTGACAATATTATGTCATGTCAGCTCTTTATAAAGTGGTATGAAGGATGTTCCAGACTGCAGATTTGTTACAGATGAAGGCTTTGTAAAAGGCTAAATTCCCATTGAAATAAAAAAAGAAACCAGCTGTGAAAATCGTGAACCCATTGCTTGTGCCGGACACACAATTGGCAAGGAATCCACCTTCTTGACTTCTCTGATCACACTGCCAGGCCATTCTGCGATTCTGACGAGTTTGCTGGACCATTGTCCAAGGGCGGTTTTCTGACCCTGTAGTATGTTTTTGAGGCTCTTATATACCGTTATCTTTAGTGGAAGTTCTCTGGTTTCAATGGACAGTAACCCACAGGATGGTTCCTACTGTAGGATCAGCAGTGGAATTAAGGTGGACAACTTCTTACACTTCCATTATATAGCATCCATATTACCAGAAAGCGACCCCATATTAACGCCGAATGCCTAATTTCCTTGATGCAACTAAGTGCTTCTGCCCATCAACTGACAGGCATCTACCCAAATACGCAGTGTCGGGGGGGGGGGGGGGAGGTGGAATCCGGAATTCTATAAATGTACCACGAGATTTGAAATACTGGAAAGAACAATAAAAAAGAAGTGGGAAAGCGCACTATCAGTTAAAGAGGATATGTTCCATGTTGCATAACCAAAAAGCCAACTTTTAAACATGGAATCCAAATAAATGACCCCAAACGAACTACACACATAATACATGTAAGATAAAGCATGGTACACGCTTTTTCAACAAACTCGTAAGATTTCTCTGTGATAAATGACTACAATTTTGAAATATGACAATAGAAAATAGACAATCTTAGAGTCGAACAATAACCATAAGATTCATGAAAAAAACAAAAGTTAATACGTAAGGAGTGATTACCATCCAGTTGCTTCAAAACCAGCAACGGGTTTCTTGTTCTCATCACTTTCCGGTTGCTTCTGTTCAACAGCATTCCATCCATCAGTTCTTCGATAGCCACTCTGTCCACTGCCACCATATTGGGCCCTTTCTCCGCCTTTGTAGTTCCTTCTTTCGCCGCCAAATCCCCTATTCTCGTTCCCATACGGCCTGTTCTCCTTCCTGAACGGCCGACTCACGTCCTCATAATCCTTCCTTTCTCCGCCATCATTTACTTGATTATCTCCCCCTTCGTTACCGTAAGCTCGGTTTTCATTCCCGAACTCCCGATCATCGTGAAAATCCCGACCCCGGCCCCGTCCTCTCCCGTGTCCCCGACCACGTCCACGGCCGCCTTCCTCAAACGGTTTCCCATCATGGTCACCTCTGGCATCCCTCTGGTAAGCGTTGGGGCGTGCGCGCGCATCGTCAAAATAGCCATTCTCCCACCCACCGCTCCCAGAATCAACACCGCCCCTTCCAAATCCACGTCCTCTGCCACCTCTTCCCCGTCCTCTCTCAGCCTTAACTGAATCAAGTAAATCCCACCATAATAAAAAAAATCAAGTCAAAAACTCCAAAAGCAAGAGAAGAGAAAAACGCTAACCGGTATAACGAGCCATAAGAAACGAAGGAGGATTCAGCAAAGCAACACATTGAAGGAAACCGATCATCCACCCAGGGGAAGAAAATGATAAACACAATGCTAGGAGAGATAAGATCAACAACAAATAATCAGATGAAGTTGGAGAATCCATACCAGCCTCAGCGGGTGGAAGTAGCTTGGAGGGGAGCTTGGCCGGGGCCGGTGGCGGCGGCGTAGGCTCCGGCTTCTTCTCTGGAACGGCCGATTTAGCAGCGGAGGAGGCTAGGAGAGCAGCAATATCGTCGCTCTCATCGTCCAAAAGAAGGGCGAATGAATTCTCCACGCGAGCCATGACTCAAGAGAGGGAGAACGACCGAGATCGAAGAAGGGAATGTCTTCTGCTTTCACCTTCTTCTTCCTCCTCAAACCCTAGATTTCTGCAGAGACGAATCTATTGCCTGGGTCTCCATCAAAGAGGAACCCATCTCGGTCTCCACACACACGAGAGAGATGCCGAATGACTAACAGGAAACCCTTTACCCGCGAATAGGCTTTATAGTGTAGGAGAGCTAACCTGGGTTTAGCATTTTAATGCTGGTTTAGTCATTCCTCCCTCTTCCCATCCCGCTGTTAGAATTCGAGGCCGACTTTAACGGATTGCTTCTCAACGAAGCTGGTCATAAAGTCAAGTTACGCATTTCGGGTCGGGTATACTTCTGAGGATCCAATTATTCAATACCAAATTAAGTTCCGGAAGCATGTCACTGCACATTGAATGACATGACAAGTTAGCAACTGAAATGATAAGGTTGTCAAATTGCAATGCCACATTTGTGGTCAAGTTTGTGTTTAGTGTTTGTTTAAACAGGTCAACCCGAGTAGAACTCAATCTTTTTCGCGTCTGCCACTTTCCTCTGGTTCAATGGGCAGGCTGATACCAAATGCACGCCCAGGGCTTGGAATTCATGACTTCCAATTTGTGATTCGAACCACTAACAAGGTGGTAGTGTTCCTTATGCTTATTTCTTTTGCTACTTTAGGTGGAGAAACATGATCTTTTATTGGTCATGTTCGTGTTGGGTATTCATGTCGAACTTGATATTGTCAGTAATTTCTGGTTGTGTTTGTTCGTGTCACCTTTTGTAAGCTATTGATTTAGGATAGTACATGCTTTACATGTATCTTTTTATCACATAGAACACCTCTCCATTTTCTATATTATGTTGGTTATTGTTCATTTGGTCCGCGCATATCAAGAAATTGGATCCAAAATCATTCACCCGGCACGAGTTTGGATATTGAATCAGATTAATTAGATCTCAAACAGGGTTCCGATGCATTGGACATGTAGTTGGTAATAAAATAGGCTTTGTGAACCAATCATGGTGGTTACACCATGCATCTCATTTTCAATTAAAGTTTAAGGCAATCACTCGCAAGCTACTACGTTTTATATAGCTTAAACAATAGTTTTAGCATGGTAGTCAAAAGAATAGAAATAGCCCATGGTTTAAACTGTGGATTATAATCATAAACCTGGGCTTTAATCGTGGGCTATAATTTTTTTAATATTCTTTTAAAAACTGGGGTGAACTACACGATGTAATACTTTCATGTAGACATGGCCGGTTCCAAACATGCCCAGTGGTCCTAACAGGACCGAATCGAGTAAGAATTGAAACTGAGGACTATTTGGTTTGGTTCTGGTTTCACATTTCATAAATTCGAAACCAGCAGTTTCAAACAACCAGTTTCTTATATTGTTTTATTTGTTATAAATTTCAAAAGTTTTAATATTTTTTCTCGGTTTCAAATGGTTTGAGCCTCAAACGGGAATCATAACCAAAATCGGCATGGTCTCGATTCGGTTATGATTCTTGATTTCGAATAAACTGGAACCGGCCATGTCTACTTGATGCGTGTTTGTTCTCTTCTATAAAGCAGGCGGTTTAGTAGCTCGTAGTTTAATTTTGCATCAGCTTGTAATGTAGTAAGTGAACGTGCATCTGAATATTTCTTTGAAAACCTAATTTAGTGTTCTAAACATAGACACGATAGAGCACACGGGCGACTAACCCATACAGGCGGGTTATATTTTGGGTTCGGGCCAAAAACAGGTTAACCTGACCCAAAGCGATCTTTTCTCCGCGGGTCAACTTTAAAACCCAGACAGGCCAAGATTGGGTCACTTCAGGTTCAGTTAAACCCGCTGTACATGGGCTGGGTTCAGGTTGGCTCTAGTTACCTTCTAGCGTCCGCAATTTTTGTCTGGTTGCCTGGCGGATTGATCTAGACCCGATCCGACCATGCCTAAAACCCAACCCAGACTCTGAAATTGCCAAACCGATCTATTGGACTTTTATTAGAGGCCAATGAGTGTAACAAAATGATGTTTTATTTTCAGTCAGAACAAAGGTGTGCTTAGATGTTCATGTGATGGGACGGGATCAAAGTTTCCGTTTTCATCTTCGTTTCATAATTCTATCTTTGACTAGGTTCTTATCTTCGAAACCGGATCAAGAAACTCCATATCCCATCCTCGTATCCTCAAAGGTTCTCGTGAGAACTCATCGAGAAAAGAAAAAAGAAATATGTAAAATAAAATTCTAATTTATACAAATTGTATTTAAATTTGAACATATTATTACATATGAAATATAAGAAACCTCGACGAGTTCATGAATTAAACAAAAGTAACACCTATTTGTTTTAGGTTTAGACAAACTCAAGTTTCTGAAGTCAATCCAAAGAGAGAGAGATGAGGTCGAATCAGGAGGATTGAGATGAGAATAGGTTGTGGGGGAGAGACATGCTATTACTATCTTATTCTATTTTGGTCGAGGATTTCGTTGCCCTCTTATTTCCGTTTCCACTCTCCACATATGCTCAATTCACAATGGGTCTCTCTATATAGAACGGAAAATCCTCTCTCCTGTGAACATCCCTAGCGGTGCTCGTGTTTGCGGCAACTTCAAGCAACCATTTTACAAAAGAATATACAGCAGAGTTTGTTCTTCAAGGACCACATCCCAATTGAGTCAAAAAGATGGTCGATAAGATAAGATTCAACAACAATCTAGATATGCCAAGGCAAGGTCTTCACGGGACGAGTCAAATCCTCTGAACGGGAAGATGTCCGCGGAAGCGGCATCTCTCCCGGCGATTGCCATGGATGCCGGTGAGCCACCGGACAACAGGAATAAATGGAGATGATCCACTCGGAACCTGGTATCAGGTTGTGGGGAAAGTGAATACTGAGAGAACGATGGACCGAGCAGGGATCTCCATCTCCACCTCTGGGGGAAGAGGCTTATAGTCTCCAACCAAACATTCTCCGCGTGGACAGCACCATCGTCATGGACTTTACTGGCTAATTTGAAGGAACGGATTTTATTTTATATTTGAGAGCCTCACGTGGATATTGAGCAATCTCTCAAGCCTCCACTTTCCCGGAAGCAAGCATGGCCTATTCCTCATACAAACAGCCTCTGCAGGTTCATACTGGAACTAAAACTGACGTAGAACCAAATGAGACAATAGCCAAACAGGAAGAAACTGTAACCGAACCAAGAACCCCTCCCATTTTGTTAGAGTTCTCCTGTCCAGAAACTGGCACCAGAATTGGAATATCTCTACTCGTTCAGGAACTGGCACCAGAATTGGAATATCTCTACTCGTTCAGGAACTGGCCATTCGAACCAATAATTCTAAGAGGAACTGCCATGTTCCCCATTAAATTTAATGTTCTTTTGTTTAATTATTTTTGATAGATTTAAAATTACAAACTAACTCGGTATCGGTTAATTTGCCTTTCTATTATGTTTTAAAAATAAGAACCAAAACCAAAATAATTTGGATCCACGATGTAATGCAAAAATAAATCATTCTAAAACTGGACCTATAACCAAATCGGAACTAGATGGGTCCTAGCTTAGTTAGGATTTCCGGTTATGGGAAACTGGAGCTGCCTTTTCCAGTTTACCCATAACAACACATGCTTATCCTCAATAACTAAGATGTAAATGGATCGGTTATGGCTTAGAAAAATCCAACTACCTCCAAAAACTATGTTGTGATCAAAGTCGAATGTTGATGCCTATTGCATGTATTGAACAAAAAAAAACGGTTTTGTTCCAATTAACATGTGGATATGGTTCTGGATTCCAAAACCGATCTGATAACTCGGAACTTAGTTGGATTTGACGGTTGGATACATCAAACCCATTGGTACTCTATCCATAAGAAGAACCAAGGAACCGAACAATCTACATCAATATGGGAATTGGATTATATAAGGTATTATCTATCATATTTACTGAGATAGTTCTGGAAACTGGATCGCTGTTGGATCAAGCTAATCAACAAAAGGGACATACTCTACTAGAACTATCTCAGTATATGGATCATGTGATCGTACAATGGGTGAAGATTGTCAAGCAAAGTTTGACATGGGAGACTGATATATATTATATATAGGAAAATTAGGAGTTACCAGACACTCTCGTGCCATACTCTACTAGACGATAAGTGGGGTCGTGCAATCACAGAGCCACCTTTCAAAATCGATATAAGGATTGATGCCATCTAATGTATGATGGATACATTAAATATGACGCGGGATAAGTGCCTTGATCATCACCATCTGGTTGATAGTACAAACCGTAGTGATGATCAAACAATGTCTTGCATGAAAGACTGTCTCTCTCTATCTCTTTCTCTCTCTCTCTATATATATATATATATTCAAACATATATAATATATATGTGTTATGTGTGTATATATATATATATATATATATATATATATATATATATATATATATATATATATATATATATATATATATATATATATATATATATATATGTGTGTGTGTGTGTGTGTGTATTATTAGCCCATGGCTAAAACCGTGACAATGTTAGTAACTAGAAAATAACACTGAAGTATGATTGCAGAAAAAGGTGTTTGACTGCAATGGTGTAGAAAATTCGGATTGATCTCAATTTTAGATCCTATATATATATATATAATTAGAGCATGAATAATTGAAGTTCTATTTTTGGTACAACAGAAATGCAAGCCAGATGCACACCCGAATGCCGAACTCATGACCTTCAACTTGTGAGTTGACCCCCAGCCAGGTGAGCTCATCATGCAATTGAAGGCTTATTTGGTGCCAGATTCCAAAATCAAAGTTCTCTTCTTCAGCTCTGCCTACATTCTGATAAGTTCCATGCACGAAGATAACAAGATTCGAGGGCACCAAAAGCATTTCAACAAGTGGTGATTCTACGTTAAGCCAAATGGGCCGTAGACTGCACCCACATTCTAGAAAACTACAAAATTATAGGCCACGGGTGGATTCACGGGCTATAGTTGATCACAGTCCTGTTTAAAGCATGACGCTTTTTATCCCACAGCAACTTCACCTCGTCCAAAGAATCGCTTGGTAACGGATAGCCCATGGTTTAAATTGGTATATAATATGGAAGCCTTTGGCATAACAGTTGGCGGCAGTAACATATAGCCCACGGTAAAACAATGAGCAGTTCTCCCCCATGCTAATAGGTTTCTAGATCTGACATTGTTCAAGAGTCTCTCCCTGGTTCGCTCCCTCGCACCACGACGAGCCACCTCCCTGGCCACAATTGCGCTCTCACACACACACTTTCTCTCTCTTGGTTATAGAAGTGAGGAAGAAGAAAGTAGGGGAGACGGTGGAAGAGAACTCTCTTCTTTCTCAATAACTTGAAAAGCAAACCTCTAATGCAGCAGCCCTCTGTTCGATCTCCAACGTGACTCAATATGAGCCCTTTATATGTTAGGGCTTAATAAATAAATAGGAATATATCACATGGACACTTACCTATGACAATACCACACCAAATGATATTTCAAACTGGATCCTACCATAATATGAAGCCGATCCATATCCGAACACATAAGGTTGATCCACATAACTAAAGGTTGGATCCACAACACGATCCAATTGATCCAAATGCCAATAAAAACCCAAAGATGGATCCAATACTACCAGAATTACGCTAAGCACGAATCAAATGACAGCTCCAATAAAAAATCCTCACACCAAGTGCATCATGGGTGAAGGTCTTTGGTAGACGATTGACATCCTGTGAGGAAGGGTCTTGAGTTCAAGCCTTGTGAGAGGAGAAAACCAGAGCTCGAAGAGCTTTATCGACAAAGTGGGCCAACAGGGCTGGATCGTTACCAAAAATTATACAAGAAAAAGAAAAACAACATGCCGGTTCTTCCATGCAAACTATACGGCAAACTGAAGACACTTCAATGGTACTTGATGCTTAGTCCCATTGTGTATTTTTCTTTTTCCTTTATTGCTTAGCTCATGGTATCAAGAAGTCCACAAGGACCCAGCCTGACTGATCCGGTTCAGGCTGGGTTGGCTCGCTATCGGGCTAAAGCTCTCTAAGTGCTGATTTTCCCTATTCACAAGACTGGTTTCCTCTTGTATTTAGCATAATATTACTTCATGCATTTTCAGTAATTATTGCTCTTTTGCTTATAAATCCTTCTTTTTTAATAGAGAAGCTCGGGTTAGGCATATCCCTACCCGATACAACACTTTGATTGTTGAAATTTCCAGTCTCTGACCTTCAATCAGAGTGCCAAACCCTTAACCAGTTTGTTATGACCTTTCCACTCACACTACCTCTGGAACTGGCTAGAACCGGAACCAAACCTAACGGAGGGGCCTTCAATGCTGTTATGATTTCAGTTTTTAAGGAACCAAAGAGAATGGCAGTTAAAGACCAGCGGTTCCAGACCATATTTTAGTTTCCAAAATCCCCTCCTATATCTGGTAGTTTTTTCAAGTAAAATGGGGACAGGGCATGGACCCAGGAACCAAACCCTAAACCAAAACCAGGTGCAGGTTCCTTCCAATTCCGGGTTCTCATAGAACCGGAATCGGCCAGGTCTAAATTAAAGGCACATATGCAACAGCACGTGTTCTGGTACACGCTGCACACATCCATCAAAATATAAGTCGCATTAAATAATAAGGTTCCACACCATTTATGCATATTCATGACATATTCAATGATGACATTAGAAAGTTGAAACAGTTCTCTACGCGCACGTCCCGTTTTAATGAGCGGAAACATGTTCAAATGTATATATTTTTTTATGATCAAGATGGGTTTAGGCAGATCCAACCAGGTATACAAGATAAATTATCTGTATTCCCATTAAGAATCTATGCAGACGACTCCCATCCCAGCATATCACTGGTAAGGGATTAGCTTCCTTGGGGACCCAATGAAAATCCACCTTATGGAGTTTCTGCCAAAAAAAAGATGATAGTATGCACTTTCCTTCGTGATCCAACTTCTTTTGGAGTCTTGGCGATTATCTGTACAGTTTCTTTTCGAGACGATTGGATGATTTGGTTCACAGCACAGACTCCTTCCATGGTCATTACCCACCATTCCCATCGACTTTGGTTCCCATTGGTCTGCAAAACGACCATGCTTTGACGAAGTTACCATCGTGCTTACAAATGGCATATCCTATCTGCCATTTCTGGATCCCTCTGTTGCCGAACAACCATCACTCGACAACCGACCGGCCATGCTTTACCAGGTTCATGTCCTCCCAATGGTGGCATGCCCATCTCTGTAAAGCTTCTTTAACAGACTGAGATGGATACCAGAAAGCCATGCAACCTTCCTCCATACATTCCGAGAGATGCTGCAGTTTGTGGAAAGGTCCGCCGCTATTACAGTACAGGTACAGAGTAAGCATCCCTCATCTTGATTGAGTCCGAACTGTAGCAGTCGATCTTTCGTTAATAGCCTCTCTTTCACATCCAGAGGCAGAGTAAGTGAAGCTCAGGGATGCTGCGAAGGCAACCGCATTAATTTCGCTCGTTTGAAGTTATTTCCTTTCACTCTAATATGTAGCCAGGCATTCTTTGCAGTTATTCTTTTTCCATGTCACAGTAGTTGATCTTCCCCTCTTCCCATGATGCTATTCCAGCCTTCCAGGATGAAACTGGGAATCCGTCTCATGAGGTTTGGCAGGTATTCAGATGAATCTCCTCGTCTCAAAGCCACTTCACTGTGTGAGCCCTTAGCCTTTTACATTATTCTTCATCGATCGGTCTTTCAATGACCATGCTAGGGGAGAATCCCCTACCCAAGGATGAAAGTGAAGTTCAGTGGTTCATCTTCTACCATCAACTGTGCTCCGTCTTCTATGGTTCTCCACCCCACCATCAAAGATTTCCAACTCCATGTACCCAGGATGTTAGTAATTGAAAACCCTAGAGAGTTAACAGTCGGATATTTACATTGTATGAATGAGTCCACACCACAAATCCTTTTCATTCTTCGCAATGAGCCACACTAACTTCGTGAGAAGGCTTTGATTAATATTAATTAGTTTCCTCAGCCCCAAGCCCCCGTCTGTTCTTGGTCGGCACACTGCATCCTAGCTTAACAAATGAATCGATCTTCGATTAGATGGACAAACCCCATAAGAATATCTATAACTCATTCAAACATCTCTGATAAATATTTGAGGCAATTTGCAAATCATCACCCAGAACACCGGTAGCTCTGCAAGGTTAGACTCTACAAAATAATCCTACCTGCAAGTGACATAAGATGCCCCGTCCATGTCTAAGACATTTTCAGGAAGTTAGTTCATTAGTATTTTAATGTCAATTATATACATATATATATATATATATATATATATATATAGAGAGAGAGAGAGAGAGAGAGAGAGAGAGAGAGAGAGAGATTGTATATTCTTACTCTTATGAATATAATTTAAAATTTTTAAATGAGCTTTGAAAAGAATATGAAAATTTCATTTATATCATTTAAAACGAAGGAGTAGGCATGTTAGAGATAGGTAGGATCCAGTTTTGGTAATATATATATATAACCAAAACTGAAATTCTTACTGCTGCATAGAGAGTAATAGCTCACGGTGTTAGGAGGTGAACTCACAAGTTGAAGGATGCGCGAGAAGGAAAAATGATACAAGATCCTATTTCATGACCAAGATAAAAAGATTTTCATTATGATGAGAAACAGTGTATAATATCACAATGAGCTCATATAACCTCTATCCCTAACCACTGTGCGCATCCTTTTATATTCTCTCTCCCAAGACATGGAGAAGAGATCATTACAAACGAAAGCTTCCTTATGATATTATAATTTTGAGTCGGGTCAGGCTCTTTCTAGCCAACACGAACTCCGTGTCCAATTCAGGTCGCACCAGATGTTTTTCAGGTCGGGTTACAATTTACATCCACCACAAGTTCAAGCCACATCTACAAGTTTGACACGCTGGGCATGCACGTGGCTTTGGCCTCTCCGTTATAAAGAAAAAAGAAAAAACATTTTCTGTGGTAGAAAGCTGGCCTTGTCGATAATGGCGCTCTTGCAGAGTTGGACACATTGTATTTATATTTTTTTGTCCAAAGCAATGTGTGTGAGAGTCTGTTAGAAACTGGTCCGACGGTTTAAACTAAAACAGAGCAACTAAAACCAAAATGGATAAATTAGATCCGAAACTATAACCAAACCAAGGAATTAATTAAAACTTTTCCGGTCGTAAAACAAGAACCATCAATTCACATTCCATTTCATTTGGGGTTACCTTGATTATCTTTAGTTTTTTCATTCTAATTAAATTGGAAACCGACATTGACCAGCAGTTTTGGGTACTGGATTTGGTCATGTGTTAGAGAGAACCAACATACATGTATATAAACCGAATCTCACCGACCTTTCACAAAGAAAAGGAAAATATTATTAAAAGTCAAAAAAAGCAAATTAAAATATGATACAGGTAGCAAATCAGGTCATTAGGTCTGGGTCAAAATCAAGTTGTCCTAGACTTGAAGAAATTTTTCTCAAGTCCATCTTTAAGGCACAAGCTCAACCTGGGTCAGATCACTGATCGACCTAACTAACCCATGTTTTATATATTTAAAAATATAGACACACAGTCTGGCTTGTTTTTATTGGGTCACTTTGGAATGACCTAGAACCAAGCTAGGGTGCCTTACCCCTTGCCCGAATATGGCTTCTTTGGGTCAGGACGGGTCAAATTTACTAGTCATAATATAGCACGCGTCACAATGTATACATTATGCACATAAATCTTATCGATCCAGATAAATATGATACCATATCGCGCGAATAACAAGGGTATGTTCACCAGGTTAATGACAATTTTGATAGTTTGTATCATATAACTCTATGTTATGATAGTTTAAGTTGGCGTCATTTTCCATATGATCTTTTTCTTCCCTATCATTTCTCTTTTAATAAGAGTGTCTATGGGGTCAAGAAAAGGTAGCAGACAACAGCAGGTATGTAAATGGATCATACCCATATCTAAATCTGACCCGAATCTGGTAACTGAAACATAACCTAGGAAACAACTAGACTTTGTTTTGGCGTATAACGCATGAGCCAAATTCAAATCACACGGTTCAATCAAGCTCGACAGTCATAAAATTGAACCGGATAGATTAGTTAAATGGGTACATAACGCTAGGATCCGAGCAGTTGACATGAAGCAGCAGTGTGGGCGGACACCGCTCAGGTCCTGCAACCCATTCCAGTACAACCACACATGCAACGCCCTTTACAACAGGCCACCTCTAACGAGATGTCTTGACCCCTAAGACTTTTAACCGGATGGTACATCTCTCGCCTATATGGGAGAGAGAGAGAGGACTTAGCCCATCCTCAATTGAGAATGGTGCACTAACCTTTATATATATATATACATATATACATATATATGTGTGTATATATATATATATGTGTATATATATATGTGTGTATATATATATATATGTGTGTATATATATATTGGAGACCGTCTAACCAATTTATTAAGAGGGAGGTGTTTTCATCAGAACATATGGAGAGGAGTGTTGTTAGAAGAGGGTTAGGCAAGTTTTGATACTCCTCAAGACTATGAACTTAGAGTGCTTATACGACGGGGTCTTTCTTTGTCAGGTAGTTTTAACAACCTCAAGGACTCTGTTGCTTCTGTATTATGTCTCCCCATAACACAAAAACCAAAAATACTAAATTTTTGATATGTAAACATGACACTGGTACTGTGCTTTATCATCTCATGTGACAACATGCTACCTAGAGTTTGTAAAGTGTATTTTGAGATGGTTCAAAGTCATTGGCATATGTAATCTGTATTTTTTATAAAAGAGGGTAATGTTGATGCCGTTATAAAATTGGGGTAATGGTCTGTATCCACCTTACTATTGGATGTCAATACGAGATACTGATTGGGTTATCACTACTGTATGAAATGCTGTATTAATACAACTCTCTAAGATTATGTCAACATAACTTTTATTAGTATCATACAACGACCAACCACATGTGCAAGACATTAGGTGTCTATCCTATAATGATTGTGTATGATATTTTTAGTGGTAAGGACATTATTTATTAATTTGGTATCTAATTATTTGTTACATTGAGTTTGTTATGACTTAGTGTTACATATTTCTCTAGATATATATGGTAGATGGATCTCTCAAGCCACCTAACTTTTCATCTTTGGAGTGATATAGACATGAAAGGGTTGTTCGTATTCTACATACCTAGAATTGAGAAGACCTGATGATAGTAATATCTATAATGCCAATGATGAATAATAGCAATTAATATTTCTTTACCTAATCTATCGTTCTTGATGTTGAAGGGTGACTATTCCACATAAGATGACGATGTTTGTATTGATAAATAGTCACTTGAGTAAAAACCGATGAGCCCAAGTCATGTACCAACCGATGTATGAATATTGGTTCATGTGTATGATGTACGAATACTATGGTATTGTGGCCGAAGGCAATGCAAGTTGTGCGCTTGTTAAAAAGCATTGTATGGATGATACTCCAGTTTATAGGCATGTAGGTTCGCAAGCCTGTGTTTGTGAGGGCCTCAATAGATCAATTGGAATCTACTAATAATGACTAAATTGATGAATGATTGGGTTTGACTTATACGGCTCTACGATATTCAAACATCAAATACATCTTTGAAACTCAAACAAGTGGTGGGTGTCATTTGTATATCTTCTTCAACAATATAGTTGTCATGTGATATGTAAAAAAAGAAAGAAAGAGGAAATAATATTGACAATGGTATAGTAAGATCCACATCAACAACTACAAACTTGGTGAGTCTCTATCAAGTTCAATTGCCTATGATATTGAGCAAGATGATTACTAGAACATTAACATTTTTTATGGGTGCATAAGCTACCCGTCAATCCACTGAGGTCACCACTTCATTATGACAGTTGGAAAATACTCATGAATCTATACCTAAAACACAAAAAAGATTTCTCCATTAGTTAATTATGAATTATTATTGCTACATGAAAATAAACAAATATTAATTGAAGGAGAGTATTGAGGCCATTAACTTGGTTTATTTATGTACAAGAGTTTTTCAATTGTCTATACAAATACACCAACATTGCCACACAACAAACATACTAGCCGACCCTCTATACATCATAGGCTAATAATTGCATAATAGAAATTGATACCTTTTTTCTCGTCTTATCCCAATACACAATGTATCCTATTTGATACAACAAAATAAGAGTGCCTTGTGCTCAAATATAATCCTCCTCCTTTTAGCAACTCAAACTTCTTACATCAGGACTTTATTTATAGCTTCACTTCATTATAGTCATGTCTATGAGTTCCCCCATAATATCTATCTTATACATCTGTTATGGCTTGTTTCCAATACTCAGCCGCTTGATCAAACCAAACTTCTGCAATTTTGAATCTCCCTATCGAATGGTCTCCATCGTCTACATGAAAGCTACAAGATGGCCACCTATTGGAAGGCCTAGAATCAATGGTGGACTTAAGATTTTTTTTGGAGGTGAGTGGCACTTGTATTTCAAGTGAGGTGTATTTATATTTCATATTCACAAAGCACTTGTATGGCGGACCCAAGAATTTTACAAATTTCAGGTAACACGCATACCTTATCTAGCTCTAAAGTGGATATGCACGGCCTTGAATCTCTTCGACATCATGAAGAATGATAGTCATCTCACTCCATGATATAAGAAAGTTGTTAGTGTTAGATTACAATCGCTTGATATAGGCAGTTAGCAGGGTACAACGTCTAAAACAACAAACCTCTATGCTACTCAACCACAATATTATATACAATGTGGCATGTGATCAATTTTAACAGTCCTTATACACAATGTCTGTTAGTTATAGTCATATCTAGGCATCCTTAACTTATTATTACATATGATAATATATCATATAAATGTTTAAAATTACCTACTCCGGGCGAACCATATGTGCAACTTGACTTACAAATCTAGGGAACAACTATAGAATAAGGGGAGATGCTGCATAATCACCCTCTAGAAGATACACACCGGCACTTGCATCATGACAATGCTCTAAAGTACTAGCTTTATCATGGTAGTATGAAAAAACCGCTGCATAATCTAGTTAAAGTCATACCGGATCATAGGATGATCCTCCTATGATGCCTCCATATGTTCCTCTTCTTTGTGTCAATGTGATCATCTACCATATATCAACTCAAAGGCATTGCGCCGGCCTTATAGTCCCTCCCTTTTGCATGATACATTGTCACTTTTTTTGATACATCCATATTTCAAAATCCAAAGAAATGTTTCATTAGAACATGTAACAAAGTGTAAAATATAATTAGTAGTATTACATGTATAATATTTATAATTAACATATGCTTTCCATTATGTATATATAGTGTCGTGTAATATATGTATAATGTGGCACATCATAATAATGTACACTATATATATCAAATAAAGGAAACCAAGCGTAGCTGCATCGTACATAACCTAAGTGCACCATGCTAAGCAAAGGGACAGGTCCTGGCAGTGCCACTCAAAATAGACTGAAGCAGCCCAGGGGCGTCATCTAATTCAACTATCCAGGTTTTTGATGTGCCACAGAAAAAAAGAAATGCAGATGGAGAGATTTGGAGAGAGAGAGAGAGAGTTGGTACAACATATCCCAACTTGACAAATGAATTGATGTTCCATTAGATGGGTCACTCCCTAAGAACTGATTGATAGTTGATTAAAGATCTCTGCTAGCCATTTGAGGCAATTTGGAGAGCATCATCCAAAGCACCTGTAGCACTGCAGAAGTTACTCTAAACAAAATAATCCTACCTACCAGTGACAGAAGATGCTCGCCCATGTCTCAAACCATTCATGAAGTTGAGGGGCTGGTGCACGCCCACTTACTTGCCTCTAAAAGATCGGCATACCCGAGTACTTAATGGGCAGAGCTGTCTCTTTCCATCCACATGCATGGACGTCTGTTCTTATTCACTCCTGGTTGATTGATCAAACAGTGACTTCTCTTGGCTTATCAGCAACCTAATACTTTCTCAAAGCTCTTTTAAAATGGATTTCATCTCTCGAGAAAATTAGTGGGGAATGGACCACCTCAGTGAAATTACTTCATATATATATATATATATATAGAGAGAGAGAGAGAGAGAGAGGGTGAGATGGGTAAATACTCCAATCTATTTAAGCATCTCTACCATTTGATTGGCAAGATACTTTATCACCTTATTTATTCGTCTAGATACTTTATCACCTTATTTATTCGTCTCTAAGATCGAATGGTTGAGATGTTAACGTAGATTTGAACATTGAGGGTTTGAGTATTTACTACTACTTATATATAGTTCTAAATGAATAATGTTGGTGTATAATCATGCATAAACATCTCTATTGTTCGATACTTGAAATTAATTGTTGATATGATAAAACAAAAAGCATTTAATGCACATGATGTGTTAAACTCAATTTAGTTTTTTAATTCAAATCTCCACTATTGATGAGTGAAGATGTTCATATACAATTATTCAACATAATACATTATGCATTTAGAATTATCCCTCTCTTTATATATATATATATATATATATATATAGAGAGAGAGAGAGAGAGAACGGTAAATGCAAATTTCTTTCAATGATACAAACGCATATACACACATTTTGAAGCAGTTCAAGGATGTAACAATTTCTCACTGTTATAGGAGGTGTAATCACAAGTTTGAGGACCTAAGTTTTGTTGCATAAGTACAATTTTGGTGCATAATAATAGAAGACGCAACGATGAAGATAGGGGAGGAAAACAACACATTTGTTTTTTTTGGCTACAGATACATACTTCATGGTCAAGATTGGAAGAAGATTTTCACTATAATGAGGAGAAATATACAATCACAATTACTTTATATAACATCTGTCTCTAACCGGTGTGCACGTCCTTTTATATGCTCTTAAAAGATATAACAGATAATTTCAAAAGAAAGCTTTCTTATGACTAGACATGATCTGTTTTTGTTAGCCTAAAACCTAAGACCGTAACCGAACAGTCACGGAGATGGTTTCGGTTATGGTTCTGAAACTTTCGGTTTGAATTGAGAACAGCCCAAAACCAGTAAAATTATTTGAAAAATTTAAAAATTGAAGAAAAGAACTAAAAAATACGAGAGCTCAACCATATAGTCCCTGGTTTCGGTTGAAACTGCCAAGCTGTTTAGAAACCGGCCATGCATACTTATGAGACTACGTTTTTGAGTCGGGTCATGCTCTTGGTAGCCAACATGAACTTTTAATTTTCGTGTCCAATTCAGGTTTCCCCATGAACTTTCCGAGTCGAGCCACAATTCACGTTACCACAGGTTCAACCCACATTTGACCACCGGGGATTGAATCCGGCTACCGGCCTCCCCATTATACACCAACCCCCTAACACCCCCCGCCGGAAAAAAGGGAAAAATGGTTTTTGCGATAGAAAGTGCATGGGCTCTCTCTCTCTCACACACACACACCCTCCCCCCCCCCCCCCACACATTTGGCCTTGAATCTTGATGCATGGACTCGATGGAATACTCTTTTGTTGACAAACGCACAAAATAATAAAGACAATCTGTAAGCCAGTTTGATTAATTACATGTTCTCCTTTCTTAAAACCAGAACCAGTCGTTTTTGGTTTTATTTCATAAGTGATAGGCTTCATAGTTTTGGTTAAAATCCAAAACCCAAGGGTACCGAAGCTTACCATATCCAGAGAGAACCAGCATATACCGAAAAGCTAGAGTGAAGCAAACATTGTTGAGAATCCAATGCCCTAAAACTTAAGGGTTTCTTCACAAGGTTCATCCATAAAAGTGAGTCAGGGCCTAAGATCTGGCCCAAAGACAGACAATGGACAAGAGATGAGTATTCATGTACTATCCTTATTAGTCCAGAGGGGGTGAAGGAGGCTACGTGAGCCTAAAGATGAGTTATAAGTCAAGGACGTAAGGTGACTTTTCTTTAAAAGAAGATCTCACAGAGACATAATTTGAACCTGTGACCTCAAGGTTACGAGTCTGCAGGGGAGCTATCAAACTGCACTACGAACTTGAAACTAATGATTAATGGACGAATAGGGTATAGAGGTACCCTTATACCAGATCTTGTGTATGAATAATATAACTTATTCATACAGAACGATAAATAGTCCTCCAACTAACAGAAAATAATAGAAATAGAATATCCCTCCCACCTTGATCTTGTTGCCCCCGACAACAAGCATGTCTTTGTAAGGTAATAAGGAGTAGAGGGAATGCCTAGATCCAGCGTCCAATGCAATGCAATGCCATATTAAGCAGTTATTTCAAATTTGAAAGAGTTTTGCAGTAAGAAGAAACGTAGGGCAAAGCAAACCAAACGGATGGAAGATGGAAAACGTAAGAAACCCCAAGTACGCAGCATGAAGGTTTTCCCTAGGATCCTTTTTCATGTTTCTATCTCAGCGAAGAAACGTCAATGGACGCTCGTTATAGGTAGGAGACGGTTCAGATGTCTGGTTAGTTGATCGGAAACGTATGTCATACACTGCTCTGTTTATTTTTATTCGACGGTATAAAAACTTAATTATCTTCCACTTGTTGGCAATTTCATGTGCAAGGGCAAAGGAGAAATGAAGCCTCCTGTTCTTCCCGTCTCCTTACCTTTACAAGGCCACATAAATCCCACTCTGCAATTCGCCAAAGTTCTCTCCCACAACGGCGTCGATGCCTCCTTCGTCATCACCACAAAGGCTTACAAACGGCTTTCTTCGATGGCAGCAGCTTCCATATCCGGCGTCTCCTTTGCCACCATCACCAACGGCACTGAGGAAACTCCAAACATCGACTCCACTATGGATCGCAAGTATCCCTCTCAGCTCGAGCACCATGGTTCGGCCTCCCTCGCCGAACTCATCCGATCTTTTGCGGATTCCGGCAATCCCGCTCTTGCGTCGTTTACAATTTCCTTCTTCCTTGGGTGGTGCAGCCGGCTTTACGATGGATCCAAGCGTCATCGGTGTTCTCCATTTATTACCATTATATACACGAATCTTCACATTTATTCTTAAATCTCTATGGCCAAATTCAGCTCCCTGGCTTACCTCCCCTTGCCGCCAACGACCCCCCGTCTTTCCTCTTGCCACATGATCCTTACACTCACCATTGTTCAATAGTTTATGGCATGTTTCGTGCTGTGAAAGAACAAAAAACCAAGTGGGTGCTTGTTGATTCCTTCGATAAGCAAGAAGAGACGGTCCTATCAGCAATGAAAGATTTTAACATCAACCTCATTGGGGTCGGCCCATTGATCCCATCGACATTTCTTGATAAGAGCAAGAATTCCGATGACATTTCATTCGGAGTAGACATAGTAGGGATAGATTCGGGACAATAAGCGTGAATTACCCGGCAGAGACATCATACGCTGGTTAGACTCAGAAGCCAACCAACTCAGTTCTCTATGTCTCCTTCGGCAGCTTAGCCATGATAACTCCAGCTCAAATCATTGAGATAGAGATCGGTCTATCGGAATCCGGCCACTATTTCATGTGGGCAGTGAGGCTGCCGGGAACCTATGCTGGTTTTTCGGACGGTTTTGAAGAGGTGGTGAAAGAAAGGGGATTCGTAGTCAAGTGGTGCCCCCAAGTAGAGGTCTTAGCCCACCCTTCAATTGGCTGTTTTGTGACTCACTCGAGCTGGAATTCAACGCTGGAGGGATTGGCCAATCGGAAGCCAATGGTTTGTGTGCCTCGGTGGAGCGACCAACCAACGAATGCCATGTTGGTGCAGCACGTGTGGAGAATGGGCGTACGTGCGAAGAAGAGAGAGGATGGTGTGTTATAGAAAGAGGAACTCAAGAGGTGTGTGAGTTTGGTGATGGAGGTTGAGAAAGGGAAGGAGATGAAAGACAAGGCATTGAGTTTGAGGGACTTGGCTCTGGATGCTGCGAATCAAGGTGGTTTGTCGGATCGAAACATCCGGGACTTCATCAATGGTCTCAAATTGTCGAGTGAGAAAAGAGAGGTAGAAAGCCATACCGAATGAATTTCAGGATCCAATTCGAATGTAATCTTGTTAGCACAATTTATGTTTGTTTCATTATTGTATCGTTGAAAGTTATTTAAAAGGCAGCACTCAGAGCGTTGGCTCATGTGGTAGGGCTCTCTAACCCTCACCTTGCAGGTGATGAGTTGGATCCCTGGGGCGTGCATTAATGAGTGATGAGTGTGTTTTAAGCCTCAGCCTCCGGTTGTAAAAAAAACATAAATAAAATTAAAGAGAAAATATTATTAAGAATCAAAAGAAGTAAGTTAAAATATGATGCAGGGGTAGCAAATTGGATCATGAGGTCGGGTCACTTTGTGTCTAGGTTAAAATCAGGTTGACCCAAACCTGACCCGATTTTTCTCGAGCCCAATTTTAAAATCCAAACACGACCTGGGTAGCAGGTCGACACAATGAACCCATATTGCATATATTTAAAAATACACACAGACACACAGATACATGTATACATGTATATATATACATACATACATACATATATATATACATACATATATATATATATATATATATATATATATATATATATATATATATATATATATATATATATATATATATATATATATATATATATATATATATATATATATATGTATCCAATTCAGTACCGTTCACTAACCCTTAGTTCACCACTTTTTGTTGCTTCTACTAGTGGCAAACCGCTTGAGAAACCTTAAAATTTTGTATACGTAAGTGATTTTGTGATTTTTTAGATAGTTATGACGATGGTGGTGGATGTTTTGATTAGTGTAGAGTTGTTTTGACTAGTGAAGCAGTTATAGAAGACAGTGGAGGAATACAATGGTTGAAGTGACGGAAGGTGCCCAACCAAGATTAATTTACACGTTCAATTAAGCACAAACTACATCTTCTCTCTTTTTATATATAATATAGATTTAAGGAACCCATAAAAATAGAGAAGCGCAAAGAATTTATAATCTCTACTGTTTGATTAACATTATCAACAATAGATGCTTGAATTAAAAAATATATACTTTTTTATATTACACTTCATGTGTTTAAGTTCTTTTATTTTATCAACCCAATCATTCATCTTAAAAAAGATTTAATGGTTCCTTGTGGTTCTCTATTTTTATGGGTTCTCTAATCTACTCTCTCTTTCTATATATATATATATATATATATATATATATATATATATATATATATATATATATATATATATATATATATATATATATATATATATATATATATATATATATATATATATATATATATATATTAAATATATAATATTAAAGCTAAGTCATTCTTTCCCAAAATAAGCATTACTAAGTGTAGATATTCATTTATTAGCATGTAATCTTCATGCTGCACCCCGTAGAGACAACATTATATGTCTGCACATTTTTTATTTTTCGCATATCTTCTCAGGACCGTTTTGCCAACATAGACATGCCACCAACACCCAAGAACACTGCCACATATGGCTGAACCTGGAGCATAAGGTCGCTCTGCAACTTGGGCCCCATGAAATCGACCGCAAGCAAGTCCACGAGCGCCATGTAATTCAGCAGCCCCGCCGACGCCGCGTTCAGCAATCCCTCTACTCGTCTTTGTAGACGTTCGACAGACCGATCCCGAGTGCGATACCAAACGGATTAGTGATGGAGAAGAAGAGCACCATTATTGCTTTGGTCCTTGTTTTGTATTCAGCCTGAAGATTTCCACCATGATATATTCAGGAAGCATATTATCTTAAATAAGCTCAGAAAGGTGTATTAATGATATTTAGGGAAAGGGAGTGTGATTTGAATAAATGTAAGTCTATGTTGTTAATCTCTTAAATATTGTACAATACAACGACAAATTAGATCATTTCTTTGACCCTAGTGATACGCCTATCACCACTGAATAAACAATACCCAACTCCAACACCTGCACATCAATGTTTTTCCTATATTTACCCAATTCCGATAAAAATAAATGTAAACATTAATCATAATTAAAACCAAAATTAAATCTTAGTTCCACACTAATTAGTGGAGATAATTATATGGTCCTTGAGCATCATTTTACTATGTACCGTATCATTTTAAGACTTAAAATGTAAGATGCAGGGTTTTTTCGCGTACTTACCTTCCTCTCTCCATCTTAGACATGGGTAGTTCCGGTTTATCCAGAACCCCATTCAGTTTCAGTTACGGTTTTGGTTTGAATGAACAAGAAAGAGTTTTTTTTTAATATTTATAAAAACTTTAAATAACTTATAAAATAGAACCAAAACGGGTGGTTCAAACATTCAAGTAACGGATAGTATATAGACACGAATAATGGAGTTTGGTTCGGGTGGGTTTTCTGTTTTATTCGGGTCGACTCAGACCCGAGAAAATCGAGACTTTGCGTGGGTTCCGAAAGTTGCCAACGACGTGGAGAGACAGCTACACAAGCCAACGGAGGCTTCTTGAACACACGTAACAAGTGGCGCCTTACGGCCCTGGTTTTATGGGGCAGACTAACCAAGAGGAACTAACAGAACCAAAGAAACGTGTTATTAGTTTCTCTATAAAAACAGCAAACTTGTCATTCGGCTTCGCCACATCATTTCTCCTTTCTCAGAATTAACGTAAGAAATGTTTTAGATAAGTTTTAGTCTGATGGCAGTTCCAAGTCAAATGGCATATTACTCTGTGCTGGTCATACTCGATCACCACTGTACATCACCAGACATGGTAGGGTTTTCTTTCTTTGACAGACCAGACTTGGTGGGTTAGTCATGCATGAGTTTACAGGAAAAATAGCTCTGGTTGATAATTGATATGACTTATTAAAGGAAACGACGTCGGCAGCCTTAGTACAAAATTGGGAGCAATTTAGATATTTTAGCTAATTTTCTCTCTTATATAGTTTTAGCCAAATTATGCTCTCTCGTTCTCTTTTCTCTTTTTTTAGTCATATGCTTCTCTCTCTACCTATAGTTCTAACCTCTCTCTTCTTGTATATATATATAGCTTTAACTAAATTATTCTTCCTTGTTCTTTTTTCTACTCTCTTTGTAGTCAAATTGTGCATCTCTCTACCTATGGTTCTAACCTCTCTCTCTTCAGCCAAATTATGTTATTTCTCTTGTTCTCTTGTTTTCTTTTTCTAGTTAAATTGTTCTTCTCTTTCTCTCTCTCTCTCTCTATGATATGGATGTATATATATGTATATATATAAAGTGGGACATGCGTGATGCGCCATCTTGCGCCGGTGACCTATTACTCCACCAGTTTTCGCCGTTCAAATCAGCTCCAGTCGCCTTCAGTCACCTTCTTCTACTTCCTCTCATACACTCCTGTGTAATCATCAATAAAAATGTAAGCCACCATTTTTTCCCTATGATTGGGATGGAGGAGGGCGGTGTGAGTGGCTACGATGGTCACTATGTCACACAGAAGGTGAACGACAGGGGAGGTGGCCGAAAGCCGCCGGAATCGATTAAGATAACAGAAGATGGCGGGGCATGCGCATTCTGTATTACACATATCCCACTTCTTCTACACGTGTGTATGTATATATTGCCGTTGTTTCATTTCTTTAAGAATTCCTCCATTATGGGTCATATATTTTTCATTTCTTTAAGAATTCCTCCATTCTGTATGTACACATATCCTACTCATGGCTCTTGTTTTTTCTTATTATCGATTTTATTTTTTATTTTTTTCTTCAACGAGATTCATAAAAATATGCGTTGTCGATATGTGAAGTAGGTAACAATGCTAAAAATGAATGAAATACCCGTCGCTGGAGTAAATAGGCCTAGGAAGAGAAAGACTCTTGTTAGAAATGGATAAGAGGGGAGGGAGAAAGTGATGAGAATTTATTGAGTATTTAAAAAAGAATGTGCTAATAATAATCCTTTCTTATATTTATGATGTGCACTTTGTGAAACTAAACTGGTGCTTTATGGACCTGCCAAACATGTTCATGGTTTGTTGGGTCTAGAAAAAAACACAAGATACCATATAATTCCAAAACAAGTGATGAACAAATTTGAAGAGGTTTTGGCAGATCATAAAGCAAGATGTTGAATGAAGTAGACATGGCTGTTTTCAGTTTGCCTGAACCAGGAACAGGAACCGATCCGGGAGCCGGCCTGGTTTGAAACCTCGGTTCCGATTTAGGTTTTAAATCGTCTAGAATCGAAAAAGTACTAAAAGAATTTGAATTTTGAAAAAAAAAATATTAAAAGAATATGGAACCACCAGTTCCGGTTCCAGCACAATTCTGGTTTCACAGAAGCTGGAATCGAAATTGAATTGGGTCTTCTCCAGTTCTGATTGGACCGTCAAACTGGTTTAGAACCATCCATGTCTAGAATGAAGCAACCGTAATCAGGTTCAAGCTCTTTGGCTGCATTAAGATGATTACGAATACAGCTAAGATGGAAGGATTGATGCTGGAACAGTCTTTGAAACCGGACCAGACCAGTTGAACGGGGAACCGGGCTGTGAACTGGTTCGATTCATATATTGAACCAACCTGGGACAAAACCAGCTGTCTATCAGTGAACCGGTTGGTCTTTTATTTTTTCCCATTTTAATATTTGTTTAATTTTTAAGAATTAAGTTTACTAATTTCTTTTTTGTTTATTAATTTAAATTGGTTTCCAAAGACTCTTTTTATTTGGATGTAATTAATTTATTGAAATATATATGTTTCCATTACAAAATTGAGACAATTATGATGGAGTCTTCTTGTTTGGGATGTTACATTCTTTGTTAGAGTTATATGCTATATTAAAATTTATATGGTTCATATTGTTATAGTCAATCTTGTGTAATTTTAGTTACATACATACATTTAATTTTTTATTTTTATATATAATGTACCTGTACCCTTATATTTTTCAAAATTATCACGGAAATTTTAATTCCATTTAGAAAAACTTTCTAGTTTCTGTAACTCCTGCTAGAACTTACAGTTATACTAAACCACAATCTAAGGACCAACGGTTCTAGTTCGGACCAAGAAAGTTTTGGTGCACCGTGCACCGGATGTCCATGCCATGTTCATGTTATGGTACTAAGAAATGAACCTAGGCGCTCATACATGGCTTGTTCATCAACTCAAGATCTCAGCTAGCTTATTCGAGCTAGCACAAACACAAGCCAAGTTAAAAGAGTTGAATACGAAACGCATATTAAACTTAAAAATTATCTCTCTTCACAATTTTTAGTAGAAATTCTATCCTTGTATCAGAAATTAAGTTAAAATGTATCCGTTGATTTTTTGTACATAGGAGCTCCCTCTCTCTCTCTCTCTCTCTCTCTCTCTCTCTTTCTCTCTCCTGTTCCGTGTACACTCTCTCTCCTCATTAAATAGTGAATAAAAAAAGAAAAAAACCCAACGGTTTCAGAAAACCGCGAGCCGAAATCGCCTCATGTAGCAGACCCGACCCGAGGGTTAAAATTACAGATCTGACCCGAGGGTTAAAATTATAATTTTAACCTCGATCAGTCACGAATTTTACAAAAATCAAAAAGTAATTTTACAAGTTTGTCCTCAGGCTTTTACAAAATTACAAAAAGGAGACGAATAGATAAAATTACGGATTTTCCACCGGTGTTATTTAAGGGGTACAAAGGTAGAAACTCTTCGAGAAAATTTCGAATTTATCCCAAGAGCTTATGAAATTATCGTTGATCTACTTGTATGATATTATGCATCATTCTGACATGATTCCTGCTATGTGTGCTCTTTGTTTTGTATTTGTTTTCTTTTTAGATCATTTAATTGTTACTATTGCTAAACACATAAAAATGAGTTCTATGATATGTGTGTCTGAGTTGGCAAAAACTGAGAAATTGAAGGGTCTGAACTTCCAAACTTGGAAGAGGAGAATCCCACTGGCTCTAACACTTGAAGGTGTTGAATATGTATTAAAGAAAACCATGCGTCCACCACCCCCAGACGCAAATGAGCAACAAGTAGAAATGTATAAAACATTTTTAAAGGATGATACTATAGCAAGGACAATCATGTTAACCTACATAGAGGATGACTTGATTAGGGTCTTCAAAGAATATAAGATCGCTAAAGAGTTGTTTGACTCAATAACAGTTAAGTATGATACAACTGCAAAATTGCATGTGCAGTTGTTACTACAACAGTATAACTCCTTCAAAATGAAAGAAGGAGATAATGTAGTAGAGCATGTAAATCACATGCTGGTAATGGCTAGAGACTTAGCCGTAGCAAAATTAGTCATCCCAGAACCGATGTAGATATCAACCATACCAAACAGTCTACCCCATCATGGAACATGGTCACCACTGCCCTAAGATTAGGGCTTGAGATTAACCTTTCAGAGTTACCCCTAAAACTAGCAATAAAGGAAGAACACATGCTCAAAAACAAGAAAGAAAAATTGCTAGTAGTAAAGAATGAGATAGCGTCTAGCTCCAAAACCAACCAGAAGAAAAAACCAAAAAAGAAGTTTTGCAAGAATAACAAGAAAAGCGATCAAAATTTTAAGAAATCGCAGGAAACCGCTTCTCGAGTTAAGTGTTTTAACTACAGAAAGAAGAGATACTATAAAAGAGACTGTCGTAACAAGAAAGGTAGAGGAAAACACACAGTGCAGACAGTCGGAGAAGCAGGACATAATCTGCGTGATTTCAGAATGCTTGTACTTATACCACCCGGTGACAGGTTGGTGGATAGACTCAGGAGCTATACGACACATTTCGAAGACCAAGGAAGGGGCAATAGATCTGAAGGAATATAAACCTGGGGAACATCGAGTTTATATGGGAAATAATACTTTCTTGGATGTTCTGGGTATTGGGTCCTTCAGGATATTTGTACAAGGCAAACAAATTGTATTGACTGATATGTTAATTGTGTCATCTATAAGGCGCAATCTGGTCTCAGTCCCTGCCTTGATAAAGAAAGATTTTTAGGTTAGGTTTATTCCTAACAAGGTGACTATGAAAAAGCATGGGAGAATATTATTCTCTAGGGAATTCAATGTAGAACAAGGACTATTTAAGCTTTGAAATAATGAAATTGGTACATCTTCTGCTTATATAGAGAGTGGCTTTACTGTTGATATGAATATGTAGCATAAACGCCTAGGATATATAAGTTTGGAAAAGTTGAGGAAATTATCCAACTTTGACTTATTGCCTCGATTTGAGGAAAATATTTTCAACAAGTGTAAAGCTTGTATACAAGGAAAAATGACAAGGAAAGTTTTTTCCAAGGAAACAACAAGGGCAACAACCCTATTGGAGGTTATTCACACAGATTTATGTGGACCTTTTAGAGTAAAGTCACATAGAGAAAAGGGTTATTTTATAACCTTTATCGATGATTACTCTAGATATATGTATCTATACCTTTTGATACATAAATCTGAGGCACTTGATGCTTTTCAAGAATATAAGTAAGAAGTGGAAAACCAATTATGCCTGAGTCAAGAGAGATATATTGACTATATCTTCAAGAAGTTTAAAATGGGTGAAGGCAAGTTTGTAGATACACCTGTTGCAAAAGGGGTCAAATTGAGTAAGGCTGATTGTCCCGGTGAAGGAGACGATAAGCCTAATGTTCCTTATGCACAAGTTGTTAGTAGCTTGATGTATGTTATGTTGTGTAAAAGTCCTGATATCAGCTTTGATGTTGGTCTTATAAGTAGATATCAAAGTAATCCTTGTTAGCAGCAGTGGGTAGCTGTGAAAAGGATTTTAAGATATTTGAAATGAACAAAAGACTTGAAACTGTGTTTTCAAGTAGATGAACTGAAAGTGGTAGGATACTCAAACGCTGACTTTACCGGGAGCAAAGATGATAGCAAATCAACCTCGGGACAAATATTCTTATTTGGAGGTGTTGTTGTTTCTTGGGCATATAAAAAATAGGGTTGTGTAGCATTGCATACACAGAAAGCTGAGTATGTAGCTTGTTGTATGGCTGTAACAAGTGTTGTTTGGATAAGCCGCTTCATATGAGATTTGAAGTTGAAAATAACCGATGAGCCTGTTATCATTTACTGTGATAACAATATTGCAATTACTCTTATCAAGAGTGAAGCTAATTGCTCGAAAAGCAAGCATATAATGGTAAAATACCACTATGTTCATGATATGGTGATGAGAAAGGAAATATCCATCTCATACATGCCAACAGAAGATATGTTGGCAGACCCCTTAACAAAAGGCATAACAAAGGAACTTTTTTCAAAGTATATTACAAACATGGTTTGAGATATGTTTGATTGTTGTGTAGGAAAATAACCACACAACGGATGAATAGTATTGTATAGGTAAACAACTATATAACAAATAAATTGTTGTGGAGGGAAATAACCACATAACATGTGCAGATTGCAATAGTGATCAGGAAATGACATTACTAGGTAAAACCCTGAAAAAGTGGGAGAAAAACCAGTATGTCGATACACTTGGCTCGAATGGCCAAGTGAGAGATGTTACAGATAGGATGACCATTCTCGGCAACCTTATCTGGTAACGGCTGGACTGGTCATCCAGTCCGTTACCAGAGATAGAGTTACCGGATAGGGCCATGTGTAATCGTCGGACGGTTACCGGATTTCACGGTAACCGTCCGGATTCAGGTTGCTCAGAAGAAGGAAACCCAGCCAGTGCAATATAGAAGAAAAAGGAGATAAGTGAAAAAGAAAGAAACAACAGGTCTCCTTGGAGTAAACCGCTGTGAGGAAACCTCGAGAAAGAGCAATCTCCATTTCCACTTCTACTGCTGCAAGAAACCGTCTGACACTGGCTCTTCATCAACATCAATCGGGCCCTCTTTGACTGGGATCCTGCCTTCACAAAGAGGGTTTTGCAAGAGGTGACACTTTGTTAATAATGGGTTCACGATCAAAGGATCACATATAAAGAAAAGTATTGGCAATTCCATTATTACAATTCTACATCCCTTGGTGCTAATAATTTTTATTCAAATTAGGTCTGTGGAACCACAATTCCATGTTAGCACCAGGTTCTGCATTTGATGCACGATACAATTTTTAAAATACGAACAACAAAAATCAAAATCCAATTTCCCTGGAATCACGAACCAAATTGCCACAGGATGCCGACCAAAGGTCCACAGCACCTTAACGTGATTTACATAGAACATGGATTGAGAATTGGAGCCGTTATACTTTATTTTGTTTAGAGCAGTTTGGATCTCATTTGGATCGTAGATTAGGTAGTAAACTTGAATTTGTAATTCATATTAACTGGGATCCACATTAGCGTCATTGTGTCGCATTTGGTGTGTATAGGAGTGTTCAAGAATCCGCTAAAACCAAACCAAACCAATGGTTTGGTTGGGTTCTAAATGTTGAAAGGTTTAGTTGTAGTAGGAAAACTAATTAGGGATTCGGTTTATAGTTCTAGTACTAGAACCAAATCATGAGAACTGAACCGAACCAAGTATATAGTGGATGGCTCTAGTCTCGTATCGAGCAGAGAATGCAATGAAGGATGGGTTGAGCACTATAAAAACCATTAGAGAAAAAATGATTGAAGGACACGGTACATACTTTTCGTAACCTTTTGGCTAAGATTATGTTTATTATTTGTTCTTTTAACTTTAATATATGCTAGTTGGTCATTGACCCCATGATATATTTTTTGGACGCCCATGATAGCTTGCTACTTGACTCTTCGACCATCACCTCTATGTTGCACTTCAATAAGAACTACGGTTCAGAACTGAATCGGACCATGTCACGGTTTGGTTTCATTCTCAAAATACCAAGAACTGTAAGTAGCAGGTTGGTTCGAGATTCATACTGGAACCCAACCAAACCGAATGGTGAACGTCCCTAGGTATATACATATTAAATGTCCTTTTTCATTAGTTATGATGTCATAATGCCTGTGTCATTTATTCGTATATGTTCCTTAGACTATATAAGGATGTTGATCTTTATTGTAGGTAGATTTTGAGGAATTCTCAGCATAATAAACAATGTCTTCGCGAGGCAAACCATGCCAACCAATGAGCAGCTCCAAATCCAGACCCATGATGGCATAATAGGTCAAATACCGTATTGTTCCAAATCCAGACCCAACCATCTGGTCTACCGATCGGACCAAAGCCTGTCAAAGCCGATTCGCATTTAGAAGGATCCAAAATTAGCACTCGTTAGTCGTTACAGCAAAAAAAATTAAAATTAGGAATTTAAAATTTAATATTATGGAGATTATGGACAGAGATGACGAATCAGATTTTCTCGAAATAGATTTGTTTTTCTGTTTGCCGTGCTCCTCAAAAACCAATTGATAAACACACGAAAAGAAGCCTCTCTCGATTCAAACAAGGAACACCGTCATCTCCTTCTTCCGCTATGGCTGGCCGTCGCCGGCGTCCAGCCACCGACGACGTCGTCCTGTGGTTCATTCTCACGGTCCACCTCTTGTTCAGAGGCGTGTATGGAGCTACCTCTTCGGAAGACGTTGCGGCAATGCTCGAGCTTTCGTCCGCCATTGGCGGAGCGTCGCTCGATTGGAAGGGATCCGATCCTTGCGAGTGGGGTCGTGTGGGTTGCGTCGGAAGCCGCGTGACGTCGATCGAGCTTTCGAATTCCGGCCTCTCCGGAACGCTTCCGGCGTCTATCTCCAAGCTTACCAAGCTCACCACCCTCTCGCTCCAAAATAATAACCTCGCCGGCGCCATTCCCGTGCTCTCCGGCCTGTCCGACCTTCAGACGCTCTACCTCAACAGCAATAACTTTTCTTCGATTCCTGTCGATGTATTTTCCGGCCTCACCGCGCTCCAGAAGGTCCGCCTCGACTACAATCCTTTGGCTCCATGGACCATTCCTTCCGATCTCGGACTCTCCACCGGTCTCCAGTCGTTCACCGCCAGCAAGGCGAACGCCGAAGGCACGATCCCGGACATTTTTGCTTCGTTGCCGAACTTGTCTGAGCTCAAGCTATCCTACAACAACCTCACCGGTGTTCTCCCTCCTTCCTTCGCCAAATCCGGCATTCAGACACTCTGGCTCCACAACCAGCAAGGACAGAAGCTCGGCGGCTCCATTGCCGTCCTCGGCGAGATGCCAGACCTAACTCAGGTATGGTTACATTCCAATGCGTTCACCGGCCCCATTCCCGACCTCTCTGGCTGCACTTCCCTCTTCGATCTTCAGCTCAGAGAGAATAGTCTCTCAGGAATTGTCCCCAACTCTCTCACTTCTTTGAGTTCTTTGCAAAACATCTCTTTGGGGAATAACCGATTACAGGGCTCCTTCCCGAGCTTTTCGAAATCGGTCGCCGAAGCCGACGTTGGAGACAACAACTTCTGCCTCCCGAATCCCGGACCCTGCGACCACCGGGTCGATATCCTTCTCGCCATTGCTGCGGACGTTAACTACCCGGCGATTTTTGCGGCGTCCTGGAAGGGGAACGATCCCTGCTCCGGTTGGTTGTACGTAACCTGCGATTCTCAGGGAAATATCACGGTCCTCAACTTTGCGAACCAGCATTTGGTGGGCACAATCTCGCCAGCGATTGCGAATCTCACCGGATTGCGAACTCTGCTCCTCAGCAACAATAATTTGACCGGAACCATTCCCAGCAGCCTCTCCACGCTGCCGAATCTCCAGACAGTTGACGTCACCAACAACAATCTCACCGGCGCTCTGCCCAATTTCAAGCAAAGCGTCACCCTTAAGATTTCGGGAAATCCCTATCTCGGCGATTCGTCGGGTGGGTATGGCCCCAGTGGTGATGATTCATCAGAAAACGGTGGGTCCTCTTCTCTGGGGATCGGAGTAGGCATCGCTCTCGCGGTATTGGTGCTTGTGATCGCCGGATTCGTCTTCCAGTATTGTCGGAAACATTCAGGCCCGAAATTCAACAGAGTGCTGAGTCCTCCTCTTTATCTAAATGGCAATGATCACATCAAACTCAATATTGGCAAGAGCAATGGGTATATTGCAAGTGAGCAACAGAGTATGTCAAGCAGTGAGTCCGGCAGTTTGAGCGATCAAGGAAGCATGGCGATATCAATTCAAGTCCTTCAAGAAGTCACAGACAATTTCAGTGAATCGAATATAATCGGAGAGGGCGGGTTCGGAGTCGTTTACAAGGGAGAGCTTCATGATGGAACAAAGATTGCGGTGAAGAGAATGGAGGGAACTTTCGCCGGGAAGAAGGGAATGAATGAATTCATGGCGGAGATCGGCGTATTGACGAAGGTCCGGCACCGGCATTTGGTGGCACTGCTTGGTCACTGCATCCATGGGAATGAGAGGCTCTTAGTATATGAATACATGCCTCAGGGGACTCTGGGCGAGCACCTGTTTGAGGGGCCCGAAAAAGGATTCTCTTTTTTGAATTGGAAGGCAAGACTGACTATCGCGCTCGATGTCGCTAGGGGGGTCGAGTATTTGCATAATTTGGCTCAGAAGAGCTTCATTCATAGAGATCTTAAGCCTTCGAATATACTGCTTGATGACAATATGAGAGCCAAGGTCTCGGATTTCGGCCTTGTCAAACTGGCGCCGGATGGGCAGTACTCCGTCGAGACGCGATTGGCCGGGACATTCGGGTATCTGGCACCTGAGTATGCTTGTGAGTTAATCTGCTTTCTCTTGGATTAGTTTGATGTCTTATGTTTTGCTTATGCAGTACCATTGCTGAATGGTTTTAGCATTCTGTGCTTTATTTAGGCAATGCACTTCCATTATCACAATTGAAACAACTATACAATTAGCTGAGAACGCAAACTGTTGATCATCATAGATTTATTCTGCTCTAAGAATTCATTACACATTTGGAAATGTCCTAATGGAATTTCCTGCTGACTAAGATCTGCAGTCAATCTGGTTTTCCTTTTCCTTTTCATCTTTAGGATGTTTCTGCTTCTGAATCCTATCAAAAGTGGACCTTGAAAAAGTTTTCTGAAATCATAGTTTGCTTTGATTCCATCAAATTCAACCATTTGATATAGGCACTGAAGTTGAACGATAACTATTAATGTTTTATGGTGCAAGAGTTTCAGTAATAAAATGCTTGTGATAGAATCACCCAGATCGTTAGCTCAATGGCAGGGCGCAATAGCGCTGTTGCTGCTGGTGGGAAGTTCAACTCCCAGAGGGTGCATATGTTAGGCTTTGGCCTCCTCTTGTAAAAAAAATTGCTTGTGATAGAAACAAAGATGTTGAGTCCATAGCTATATAAGGAAAATCTGCATCTATATTTGGCTATAGAGGAAAAACTGGATCCGTAATATGGCGCATTGAATTTTGTGGATTACAATTTTTATGCATTTGTGTGTGTGTGTGTGAGAGAGAGAGAGAGAGTTGTCTCTTATACAGCAGAGAAAATGATTGACCACATCAGCCTTCCAGCTCTTAGTTTCTTTTATTATATCCCTTGTGACTTGTGTTTGTCTACCACCACCAGCTATTCTAATGGAAAAAAATAAATTTCCTATTTTCTTCCTACATATTTTCCATTTTAAATCTGAATATTACTTTTTCATGCTCACACTTTTATTCATAATGTGCTTCAAATGAAGGACTGTGAACTTGTGTTAAAGCTTCCTCTGCTACTGTGTGCAGCTACTGGAAGGGTAACAACAAAAGTTGATGTCTATGCGTTTGGGGTGATCCTCATGGAAATGATTACTGGTAGGAAAGCCCTTGACGATTCAGAACCAGAAGAAAGTTGCCATTTGGTCACATGGTTCAGTAGAATTTTGATCAAACGCGACATAAGTAAGGCCATCGACTCAGGCATCAATGTGGATGATGAGGAAACATTTAAAAGCATATGCAGAGTGGCTGAACTAGCCGGTCACTGCACTGCAAGGGAGCCCAACCAGCGGCCTGACATGGGCCATGCCGTCAACGTCCTTGCCCCACTGGTGGAACAATGGAGCCCCTGCAACAGCAGAGAGGAAGAAACCAGTGAAGGTGTGAACTATGACATACCACTGCCTGTTGCTCTGCAGAGATGGCAAACCAGTGAAGGAAACTCGATGATGATGTCAGGGTATTACGACGATGGCACTGGCACCGAGAATACCTAGACCAGTACTTCCGGCAGCACACCTGGCTTCACTGACTCCATCAACAGCCGATAACCAAAGAAGAAAAGTCAGAATTAACATTAATTTTTCTCTGAAGTCTTCTGATCAGATCAACTGACCCTTGTTTATTGCTGTGACCTATATGATTAATAAGGGATGCAATGGCTTCATTACTTTGTAAAAAGAAACTGACATGCTTGGCTATAGGAGCTCAGAGTGTTGTAGTAAATTTTCTGGGGTGATGTGAAATCCAGTAACATGAAGCAGGTGTGGCGGCCTATTTACATCTGTGTAAATTCAGAAAGCTTGTACCAGTTGCCGGATTTTTTCAGATTTCCGATGAGGCAGCCTCCTCGCCTTGCCCATGAATAGCGCCACTGCTTAGTACTACCATGAGGATGGAGATGTACTACAATGAGTGTAAAATTCAATCTAGGATTTCTGTGTTTGTATATTAATGTCATTCAACACGATTCCATGCAAGGAATATGTGAACACCCAAAATTATCCTTAAGAAAATATGTTTTAGTGAATAAAACTGGTTTTAAAATTTAAAACAAATAAAATGATTGTATGAATCTTGGATCATAAGATATTTGCTAAGAGGGTCTGGTGTAAAGTAAAAATATATTTTAGCTAATAAAGCTGCATTTAAAATTGTAAATTTAAAAAAAATAAAATGGTTCTATGAATCTTGAATCATAGGATATTCGCTAAGAGGATCTAGGTGTGTTTTATCATGAATCAAATCAAATATGAGGTAATCAATCTAAAAAACAATTTCTCTCGTCTCTCCAATATATTCATCTCTCATTGTCAAACAACAATAATACTTTCTAGGTATTAAGTAAGGAGTATACCCCGTCTTTCTTCCTCTCTTCCTTTCACATGATGTATGTGTGCCAACTAAGAGAGATCTACCATAGAGAGTGGCATTGAGTTTCAAGCGTGTTTGATGAGGAGGAAAAGTGCTCGATCTACATTCAATTTGTTGAGGTGTGCGGCTAACTCCTTTAGGTTATGTTTACTCACTTTTGACATCATAGCCGTTCATATTAGTCACAACATGCTAGTCTTTGTTAGGTTAATAACAATTTATTCATAACCATCCTCACATCACATTTTCTTATTTTGGTTCATATTAATTGTCTATATTACGACATATTAACCTTTAGCTTTTGTTAGTTGCATGCTTCTAGTTTTGATTCGGTTTATTTATTTAGTGTCAGTTTGATTACTTATTTTATATTGTATGATAATAATCATTTGGTCTATACCCAAGTTGTTATTTACCACAAAGACAACCTGATCCACTGCAAAGTGTCATCACCTTTATACAACTAACTCCTTTACGTGATACTTGTTATCACCATCATTCTCAATGCATATATACCTCTTTAAGTCTTCTTGATAAGATCGAGTCTAGTAGTTTTCTTGTATGATCAACTTTAGGTCTTTACATTGGGGTTCTAGTTGGTTTTCCAATGTTGATCAGCCATTGCGTCTTAGAACTAATTCTAGTGCACCAATTCTTTGATCTTTATTTTCTATACTCCTACCTCAGTTTCACCAATTAGGGCATTAGGTCTATTCTTTGCATAACTTTATTTCAGCATATACATTTAAAAATCAGTATATCATTTCAGCATACTTGAAAATATTTTAAAAGCATCTAAGTAATCATAATACATACATTAGATTAGTATTTCACATTAGTTACAAGCAACATTAATATATTTCTGCATATAGAATTAATTTTCAGCATTTTAGAAACAATTCTCGCTTCATTTCATATTTTCCTGAAATTTTCAGCATAAGCTAGCATAATCATTTGCATCTTAGGCATATGTTCTTGATGTAAACTTTAGCATATCATATGGATAAGTCTCAGCGTAAGCATATAGTTTGTTTCAGTCTACCTTCATTTTATGACATAGTGCTTGCTTTACCCATATTAGTTAGCATTATCCAAACCACATTAGATCCAATCAACTCCATTAGATCCACAAACTAAATTAGATTCAATAATCTCCATTAGATCCATAATCTCATATTAGGTCTATAACCTAATTAGGACCCAAGATTAGAACCTCTTTTGTCTTTACATTTTAATTCAAGTGTGACGGTATTTTTCTTTTTATTATATTTCATAGTACAAGAACTAACCCTTGTCCATCATGACAAAAAGGCGATTAGTAAAAAGAATCTATTTAAGACCCACAATGCAAAAAAGAGAGTGAATTAAAGATGAGTCTATCCGACTTAGTTTTATTTTGCTTTCATAAAATGAAAAAGATTTTATACAAGTTTAGAGTTCCGCAGAACCTAAAATTTGTATAAACAATGCCACAGTTTTTGTGTGTTCCATATACCTGAAAATCCACCTCGATTGTGTATCGCTCAATAAGAACCCAGGGTGCTGGCAGTTTCATGTTCTACTTCAAAAGTCAGTCATCCTTGCCAAAGAAAAGGAGAACTCTGCTGCATTTTTACATATTATAGCATGAGTTTGGTTAGTATGAGAAAGAAAGATCAAATGCTAGGCTGTGTGTGTCTGGCAGAATACTGTGTGGGAGATATTTTAAGTCATGCAGTTGGAATTGCCTTCTTTCTTTTGTTACAAAGCAAGGCCAAAGCCTAATATATATGCATGCACCCTCGCGAGATCGAACTCACCACCAGCGAGTAGGCAGACATGACAGGTTCTGGGTAAACCAAAACCAACGATTCTAAACAACGGGTTCCAGTTTTCTTGGAACCAGGAACATTAATAAAACTGGTTCTGGTTTTAATCTTAAACCATTCAAAACCTGAAAAGTACATTAAATTTCAAAGAAAATTTTTACAAGTTTATAGAGCTAGAGATTTCGAAGAGGACGACCACAAAAGTGTTAAAAAGAAATAATAAAGAACGATCTAGTTTATATTGAACTAACTGCTAGCATGGCATATGATAGGGCCATGTAGAAACAAAGAATCCATGTAACGGACCCCATCTAGTATTGGAAAAGGCTTAGTTGTTTTTGTTATAGAGCTAGCCATTTGGAACGACAGTTCTGGTTCAATAAAAGGTGTTTGTCCCGTGAAAGGTGGAACTAGAATAAATCGGGTGATTTCTATTTCTTGGCCTAGGTCTTGGATTATCAATTATGTTCCTGTTAACCTGTTTCTGATATGAACACGAAATTACATACATGAACAAGATGAAAACACAATTTGTCAATTCTATTTTTATTTTTATTTTTTTGTGATCAAAACACGTTCATACGGCGATTCAAACGACACTGCAGCCCCACATCCATCTGCATGAGAGCCATTGCAGATCTCAGTGCTCTGTCACAAAAGCTCGTTCAACAACACAAATGCCATGCAAATGAATACATGGTACAAGTTGTGTCTAGACCTAGAGTTGGCAAATAGTGTCAAAAATAGGTTGACCTGAACAGGAACCATTTTTTTTAGTGTTAGGTGAAGTAACATGAATATGGACTTTTCGGGTCGTGTTTGTGTTGGGTTTCTATCGTGTCTGAAATTGCTTGCAATTTCGTGTTACTTATCATGTTGAGAACAATACGTTATCCATGCAAGCTATCCCTCACACGTGGGACTGTCAATCAAGGCGAACAAACCAAAGAAAATGGTTCGGACTGATCTCCGTATAATGTGCCGAGCCAAGCAACCCATGAGTTGCTTCGGTCGCTCATATGGCCTATACACACCGTGCAATCGCAGATAGAGTGGCGAATCGGGTCCATGGGGTTGGATTTGGGTTGGGTCACTTCAGTCCACATCAAAATCAGGTTGACCTGAAACTGAACCATTTTTATATGGGTTTCAAGACCCCAATACAACCCAAGTCAGGTCCCAGTCGACTCGTCTGCAACCCATATTGTGTGGGAGTGGCTACGAGAGAGAGAGAGAGAGAGATCCTGCCCACCACAGATGCAACCTACTCATGCATGGCCATTGCTTTGAAGTATCAACGTAATAATATGACTCTTTGTTCATTTTCAAAAACCTTTTTAAAAATTAAATTACACTTATACCACCAAAAAATAACGGATGAACATATAAAAGATGAGCATAATCCGGTTTTCATATATATATATAAGAGAGAGACTTAAGAATACAAAACATACACCGTATATATCTTTATATTCATATAAACATGAAAAAACTACATCTTATAAACATAATGTACATTATATGGAAGCATTTTCGGGTCAGCTATTGGTCAACGCAGGCATGACCCGTTGTTTTGTCAGGTCATTTTGCAACTACCCGAACCAGCACGGCAGTACCTAACCCGTGATGCAGACACAGTAATTTCGGGTCGGGTTCTAGTCAGGATGTTGGGTTGGGTCTAAAATAACCACCCTTAATCACAGATCCACAAGTATGCTGAAATTTTAAGTTAGTTTTATTCACAATTATCCAAGTATCACAAGTAAGATTGTCACGAAAAGAATTACAAGAGGAAAGACTGCAAAGGCGAAAACCCAAAATCATAAACACATCTTTCCGAGTCCTGGATCCCTTTCGGCCCGATAGGACAGTGTATTTGCACGATCCATAACCTGCATTCATAAGATCCAACTCTTGTTTAACACGGAAACCAGATCCAATCTAGACATATTAACAGAGACTTGTTAAAGAAATGAGCGAACCAAATATCGGATGTTTATGGTTGGATCAAATTTAAAATGATGCCTGTGTTCAGCTTGTTAGTTCGTTTGAGCCCAGACAAGCATGAACCAAACATGAGCTAAGTTAGACAAGCAATACAAAGTTTTTCTATATTTAAAATTGTTTCATTTTAATTTATAAATTTTCAATTAGTGAAGTTTCCTCAGGAATTACTTCACATTTTTGTACAAAATTTAATTGTCAAATTAAAATACTTAAATATTTGACCATATGCATTCCCCCACTTATTTAACATGGTTTTCTAACATACATGGATGCATAGGGATGGCAATGGGGTGTGTAGGGGCTCCACCCGACCTCACCCCGCACAAAAAAATCATTTGCTAGCCCCAGCCAGTGGGTCTCCGAGTCTTGGCCCCGCTCCTGGCCTACAACCACCTCATTTAACCCGCCCCAGACCCCATAAGCCTGCTCTCTACTCTAAATTGTAATCAATCATCAACCAAAAAGAAAAGAAAGTATGGGGTATTGTAGCTTAGTTGCATATTTATTCATCTCTACATATGAATTCTTTTTCTCAACCATGAAATGTCTCTTTATATTTTGCTTATGTCTTGTGTCTAGCTGTTGGTGATTTGCCCCAATTTAAATTCAGGTATGTTTGATTTCAGTTAGCATTAAAAATGCAGATTCTTACATAGTACCCTATTTCCATCGTACAAGATGGGTTCATGCTCTTGCAAGTGATGGTGTTGTCAAAAGATACTTGTGTATTACGACACTGGCTTTTTGTTGAAATAGGATAGGCCAGGTTTATGAAAAAAAATGCAAGTATGAGGTCGTAAATGCAAAAAATAATGGTAGAGATATTACTATAAGAATAGACATGTAGCAATAGATGAATTGTTTATCAATCATTCGTTAACACATTAAAGTTGGGCTCCTCCTTATTGTTATTCTCCAATTTATCATTCATGATTATATAATCATCCATACTAAGTAGTTAGCATCTGAAAATTAAATGAATAAAAAAGATTTAATATATTATAACAAACTAAATTATGTACAAATATACTCTAAAGATTCATAAAATATAAGTAATTATAATTTTCCAAAGCCTATAACCAATTTTGGCAACACATTAAAGCTTATATTACTGATTCTTTCAATTTACTTCGATGATCACTGATCACACAACTCTTGTAGATTAAGAAGCCACAATAGTATGTGAAATAGCATATATATCTAGCTATTTTTTGTATTGTTAGAAACTTAACTCCATTTATCTTTCACCATAACAAAAGGTCAAAATTGTGAGTTTAAGTAGATGAACTTCTTTGGTGCTTTTTTAATCGAGCGTAGCTATCAAAAGCTGAAAGTTTATCATTAGGTATCATGACCTCTTAAGAACTTTGTTCATGCATGATTAATAGACTTTTCCTTTGTTATATTCATCAATTAAGTCATAACAAATTTACTTAACTCTTACAACTTCACTTATAGAATACTTCCATATAACTCTTCATAATAAAATTCAAGAGCATCCATTTTGTACCATAGATTCAATACTGCAACAACTGGCAAGATACCATTAATACTATCCCAATACTTCTAGAACTTCATGAACATCCTACTAATCGTATCTTTAATAACCAAAGAAGCATTGTTGAGCCAATTATTTAAAATTAACTTAATTTCATAAATCTTATCAAAATACATGTTGGCAATTGGATATTATGTTCCAAAAAATAATTTTATAACCTCATAAAAAACTGTCAACCTTTTACAAATTTCTTGTGCAAGTATCCATTCTACAATGATGATATTTTGCCTTCTACTCACCATCTACCATATATGGATCGAATTCTCTCTAATATATACTTTTTAATGAAGCCTTGGTGTCATCTTTTTTTACTTACATTTTTATGTAAAGTTGCTCAATGGGTGCTATGTGTTGATATGCCCCAATTGAATTGACTTTCTATTACATGGCTTGAACTTTCGGGTTGCCTAAGAGGAGTTGGATCCTAACTAACTTCTTGACGTAAGATATCCTCAAATATGAGAGGTATTACTATTATCCATCCTGCAAACTTTTTAACACCTATAAATAAAAGTAATGTAACATGTTAAGAATCGAGATAAGATATTGAATGTCAATAGGCCATAAAAAAATCAATTATATGAAATTGATAAAATATCAATTTAAAACCCGACCATCATATTCATATATAACTAATAGAAATGAAAATGAGCATTGTGCCTCGAACTGGAGACTTTCAATGAATGAAAATGACAAGTATTGGTTTGAGGAAAAAAGATAAACCTTTTAAAGAAAAGAATGAAATGAAAACGAGGATTGTGCATATCGTTGCATTTCTTCCCTTAATGTGCAAGTGCATTTGTACATACTATTCATTGTTTAAAGTTGTGATGGAGATACTTGACTCTTTGACTCCAAGACAGACTAGTTGTGTGACCATGCTTATGATATACTCATGAGTATCCCTTAAAAATAGATTGGGTTGTAAACATGTTTATTGGTACTAACTCGGTCTCAGTTCATCTTCGGGTCAACTCAAACAAGCTTATGAGCTGAACATGAACAAGATATTGCATTGACTAATAAGCTATGAATACATCCAGTTTGGTCAATTTCAAAGAACAGACTCATATCTAATTGGATCAGAACCCAAAAAAGGTGTAAGTAGTTTCTCAAGAAACCAACAAAGAAAAAGAAAAAAGATGTTTTGTTGAGAGAGTAGTAGAAAGATGCTTACTTTCTCTAATACAAAGCACAATGTGGGTTATGCTTTAAGATGCACTTCAAAGGAAAAAAAAACATAAACATAAATATAGAAAATAACAATATAAATATAAAAATAGTAATATGATTAGGGACCATAAAAAAACAAAGGGCAGGTTTATGCATTTCTTCCCGTAATTAACATGTGCATTTGCACATACTACGCATTGTTTAAAGTTGGGATGCCAGAAACTATAGCAATAATCATTTAATGTATTTTCTAGCAATAGTTATTTGTTACTCTAATGATATTTCAAAATTCTCAATTAATAAGACTAAGATGATAAAAGCACTTTTAGATGATCAACCACTCGATGATGCAACAAGAAAAATGAAAGCTATGGGTCGTAGGCAAGGGACGGAGGGGATGATACCTCTAAAACGGTCTATGATGGCTTCACTTTAAGAATGGAAGAGATTCAATGAAATAGAGCGAAAGAAACCTAATAGGGCGACCCCAAAAGGAGCATCTTGGTTACACCATTACATATTGAAGAAAAGTGGTTGGAAACCCTAAGGTTATGACATTAGGTATATATACTCCAGGGCGGGTCTACTGCAAACCCACCCCATTAACATGTGCCCTGCATCTCCTTCTTCCCCCTCCCCACCTCGCCCCATTGTGGGATGGGTTTTCAGACTGTGAAACCCACCCCATACAGGGCAGGGTGGATCGGGTACTCGTGGGTGGATCCAGATTGCCATCCCTAAGATTGGTTTGGTTCTACTGAACCAAATCGAAACTGAAATAGATATAGATATATAAAGAAATTTGGTTCTACTAAAGATTGGTTTGGTTTACATTTTTATAGAAATTCGGTTTATTGGTTCTATTTGGTTTTAAAGGTTTGAAAACTAAATAACCAAATATAAATATATATATATATATATATATATATATATATATATGTGTGTGTGTGTGTGTGTGTTATGGATATGCATATAGATATAGATATATGTATATGTATATATGAATATACATATATGTATATGCATATGTATGCATACATATACATATACATGTGTATATGGTGTATATGTTTATGTATATACATATATATATATGCACATATATACATGTATACATACATATACATATATGTGTGTATATAATGTATATACATATATATATATGTATATATGGATACATATACATAAACATACCTATTTATACATACATGTATATGCTCACACACACACACATATATAATTCAGCCATAAAGGATAAACAGAATAAGAAAACCAAAATAATTCAGTTTGGTTACCTATACAATTCGGTTTGGGTTCCGTTTTCAAATTTAAAAAAAATTTGGTTATTGGTTATTTCAGTTTGGTTGATGAACAGAACCAACCGATGCATGCCTGTAGTTTCTAAACAAACTTTTGACATGGTCTAATTATTCTTTTGAAATGTCCCAAGTTCGATTATATGCAAGACGATTTACAGTACACTGTCCCTAGTTAGTGCGAGAGAAGGCTTCCTTTTGGTTCTGCATCCAAAATCCGCGGAAACAAATTTGAATCCTCTTTCTCTCTCTCTCAAAAACACACACCGCAGGCCTGTTAGGAACCCATATGTGGATAAGCGGGGATGTGTGAAGAAGCTTATTATCATGAGCCACGGGCATCTGGTAGGTTTCGATCTAAATCCAGCTCACCAAGAAAAAGAAAGGTTGCATGAATGCGTGAAGAATGTTGAAAACCTTTAATTCGATTGCCCACAAATTTTTTCTTGTCGTAAAATTTTGGATGTTATAACTTGAAAAAACAAACAGCCATTGATAAGATTCTTAGAAAATTTGATTGTATTGTCCTAACTTTGATATCTGATTTACATGGAGTTAAATAGCTGGTGCAAATATGCAGGTAGCTCCTATGCCCACACTTAGGTGATAGAGTATCGAAAAAAATTTAAATCATCAATATTGAGTGACAAATGGCTGAAATTTTAATTCAAAAAATAAAAGTACCCGATTCATTTATTGTACTAGTAAAATGTATCAAGATATTTTTTAGGATTGATATGCACACACCCTTTTTTAATGTTTATTTACTCTTTTTCTTGTATTTCTCTAAATACCCTTGGTAATTTTAACTAATTATTAGGGTACCTTTTACATAAAAAAATTCTCTCTCTCTCTCTCTCTCTCTCTCTCTCTCTCTCTCTCTCTCTCTCTCTCTCTCTCTCTCTCCTCCTAATAATATTGTCCTAAGTTTAAGCGGTTGTGTTTCCACATGTTCTTCCATCCATTTTTGCTCCCTGGCCTATTCTAACCACTTATTACTCAATCTACAACTATTTCTAGCAAAAAATGTATTGAAATCCGTCAAAAAAAGAAGAATGAGAAGAAATAAGAAGGAAAAAAAGAGGAAAAAGAAAAAAAAAAGGATAATAAAGCCTAATTCAAAGGGGGATCATCGATTTATTGATGTATGTTATTGATTTGGTTTTGATTTTTCGTCTTTTAATTGTTTTTATTGTTTTTTATCAATTTTATTTTTTTGGTTGAGAGACGCCGCCCAAGTATGTCTCTTTTGTTTCAATTTAATTAACTAATTTTATTTTTTTGTTATGCAGATATGGCCTATAATACACGAATAAAAGGGAGTAATAACACTCCTTCGTCTAAGAGATGTAATGCCTATCAAACATAGGACGACCTCACATACGATAAAAAGTAGAAGAAGATATAAGTGGCAGAAGCCGACCCTTCACGAAAAGAAGATGATATATCAACCTCACTAACTAAGATTGATATTGTAGAGAGTGAGGAACCCACATAAGGTATATTGTTGTCAGAGCATTTCTAGTGAAGAAGAGGGATGTGAGACCCGATAATTGATTTTAGATTGCAAATAGGAATGGGTTGATTGAGTATGTGGGTTTACTATATAAAGCTACAAATCATGCATTGTTGACAGCTTTTATCGAGCATTGGCAACTAGACACTAACAACTTCAATATACTATGATTGAGATGACTATCGCACTTCATGAGATACTTGGCCTTCCAATGGAGGAACAACTTGTTGCCTTGACATAGTAAATGATGGTTATAAGTACAAAAGATATTTTGAATGATATATTAGGGACGAACATCGATGAAGTAATATTAGAGATTAAGTCTTCAACCAATTTAAGGTACTCCAAACTAATTTTTTAAGAAAAAGAGTAAGTAACGAAAATAAAGTTTTATTATATTTGTTGTATCAACTAAGTTGTACATTATATTAAAATAAGTCTAGAGATAGAGTGCCAATAACGATCGTGCATCTATTGACACATGATATTTAGAGGATTGATAATTATATTTAAGGTACAACAATATTAGCTTATTTGTATAGACAACTAGGAAAGACATTCTCAATAGAAGTATGATAACTTAGTGGATATACTTTTTGGTTCTAAATAAGAACGTGTACTATTGTTGCTTGTTGTAATATCTTTCATATAGTCATTTTTCATAATTTAATAAGTTATATATTTTATTTGTAGGTATAGATTTATTAGTATTTCTCAACTTTTATAGTTAGCATGCGATCATAATGACTAGAATGACTAGATGAGAAACCACTAGTAGGCCGATTGATGAAAAATGTATGTCACAAACAATCTTCTATTGATTGACTTACTAAGTATCATAAGCAAATGGATTTGATGACATTAGAGAATGTATTTTTCAAAACTACAACTATATTCTTCTTTCTTAAATTAAACATAACCTTTGATATCATATATTTTTATCTTTTATTTTATGCAATGCAGATTGACTAACAATCATATAGTTATGTAAAATACTCGAATAATAATGGATATAAGTTATCTAAATACCACAAATACATTTATTGTATAGATGTTGTGGAACTATATATGTTAGATCACGTAGTTCGACGGTTTGACCATCATTAAGGCATCATAATTACGCTAATAAGGCCCTCCACTACAAATAGATAATCAAAACCCCATGTATATAAGGTACAATATGAAACACATGATGCTACTTTAGAAGCATAATGCTAACATTGTTTTAAGCTTCAACACTTTGGTGTCTCTCCACTCTATCCTCATGAGTGTGATGAGTTGTACATAGGGTGATACATTCCTTGAATGCATCAATTTATTTTGAAAGATTCTATTAATCAGTTGCATTCCAACCAAACAACACAATACATCATTCTTCATTTAGGTAAATGAATATTTGTATATATATTAGTATCATTTCTAACTTTGTTCTGCTTTGACTATTATGCCAACTTTCTCATAATTACTTTTTAATACTAGTTTGATACACTTGCACCAGCTTTAACACATTTAAAACATGTGTCATGACCATTATCAAGTGACTCTACATTACTAGAGTTGTTACAAGTATGTGAATAATGTTGCCAATGAACACAATGATTCACCATATATGAGGATGATGGTGAGAATGCGTGACATTTTGAGATGGACCTTGTACTTGGGATGTTCTTTTGTATCATTTAGTACAAGTATATGTAAATGATATTTATAACAAAAAAAAATTGTTTCTCCACTCTTTCCCTTTAATATACACAATTGTAACAAAATCATGCTTTCATTTAAATTGAAAAACAATTATATATACAAACTACAAATAACATCATTCTTAATGTCGTATACAATATCATTTTCTAGTCCTCTCATTTGTATACATAACTTGATATATTCATAAAACAAAGTATGTCAATTCACAACGCTTTCATATCGGTATCACTGCTACGTGAAAAATATAGGAGGAATCGGAGAGTCATTGATCATGTGCATCTGCGAAAAAGCATTAGCACAAGAGAGGATTAATGAATAATTGGATAAACAAAATATCTAAATAACATAATCAAATTTTAAGATATTATGATTATCACTAAAAAAAATATCATGCAACATAATGATAGCACATGTACCTTACATCCCTCATAGTTGACTACTGAGTGTCTGACACTAGCGACATAATTATCATCAACCATCTTTTAGAGAGGAGTATCAATGCAATGTTCTATCGAATAGAGATGACTAAACTCATGTTTGGCATTAACATCTAATAATCACCTAAATATGACCCGTCTTTCATGCATGTAATATGATGAATAGCTACATCAATACCACCATCTTCAATGAAAACTTGAAATATGTGTCACGCCTATGTATCACTTTCTTCAACTACTTTTTACGATATTCATGCCGCCACTCCTCTTCTTGTCCCAAAAGTGCATTAATGACTCAATACTCATAACTTTCATATTCAATAATATTCACCTAAAGATTTACAAAGATAGTCATAAAGCATTATATCATTGTATCATATGTCGGTTCAAAGTCTATTTGTCTCGAAATGTTCTTCTCAATGGTTGAAATAAGATTACAATTCCTTGAAGAGGAATGACACACAATAAAAGAGGCTCGTGCTCTTAACCACGTATATATCCATGCCTTGTTCTAAGAGAGATATTCTTGTTTGTATGCTCTTAAGCTAACAAATTTCTCTCTTTTTAGGATGATAAATGAGTAACTATTATAGGATGGTGTACTTAGGACTCAACTGCTTATCAAATATCTTAACAAATCTACCTTATTTCATATGATTCTTTAACTTCCTCCAAATAGTCTCCATGAAAGATATTTTTGAATCCTCTCCTTCATGATTGATAATATATGGAGTGTCCTCTTCCATATTCAACTTCTTTAAAAAATTATCAATTGTTGATAATTGTATTGATTCATCGCATTTAAGGAGAGGGTTGATCTCATGAACATATGACAGACCATGTTAACGGCATAATATATAACATGTTTTTGGGTCTGAACCTATTATCTTCACATTATTATATTCTCTTTTAATCAAGTCAAGAGTGTGTGGTGATATTTTTATCTAAATATTGTTGTAAGATCTTTTGTCACATCAATGTAATATGTGGTGATGGTTCATGGTTCTTGAAATAACTTTTTCAATTCTGTAATTTACAACTTTATAAACAAATGTAATTGTTTTCAAATTTTATTCAATCTCCTAGTTGAGCTACCGATGAACCTTTTCAACCTTACATATATACTTTCTACCATGATAACCATTAAGATACAATCATTATAAGTTTCAAAAATAATAAATGATATATATATGTATTAACCACCTATTTGCAAGTATTAGTTGTATAAGTACTATAATGAATCATCCTATCTGTCAATGTCAAGATAATTCCCTCCTTATACAAGTTCAACCACTTCTCTTTAATATAAGAGAATAGAGTAAGAATATTTTTTACTTCAATTCCAATACCTCCATTATCTTCTTATAACTACTGTCATTTAATGAGTGAACAACTTTCCTCCAACTTATACCAAATACATTCGTAATCTCTTTATTCTTTATCAATTTGATAATAAATACTTAATATTTTTACTATATATCATTTACATAAAAAGTGAGCCGCATTCAAAAGTATTGTTTGAATGACATTCACCAAAGCTAAATCAGAGTTATTACAGATGACATGTGAAAAGTTGTTTGTAGTGCATAACTCTGACAAATACCTTAACACTCAAACATAATTTTCTTCTTTTTTCACACTTATAAAAGCGAATGCTATAACGAAGTTCTTCGAGGTTGATGTGAACTCGACAACTTCAAGGAAATATATCTTATACCTACAAAATACAAAATATATATAACTATTAGACTCTATGTATAGGTGGACACTAGAAAATAAAATGAAACACTTATATGTTGTCTTATATATGCTATAAAATTCAAAATCTATGAAAATACATGTAATATTTGCATGAAATGAGGATGCGTAAATACAATATCACTAACCGTATCTGTATTAGAGATTTTATGATGCCACCTATGATATTGGTGAGTGTTAGATCGAGTAATAGTTATTGTAGAATACTTTCAAAACATCTATCTTCATTCTTAATTTTCATTTGTTCATTGTAAGTATGTTTTACCATACTCATATTTACCTCATCAACCCGTTTCAAATGTGTCAAAATATATTTTGATTTGTAATGATATTTTATAAGATCATTTGTCACACTATACTTAGAGAATACAATTAATCTACAAAAGCATACCCTTCAAGATAGAAGCTTAGATGGTGATTTTATGTCACATTTGCTACATTCAACTTTTAATAACCATAAACCACATCCTCTCCTGTCAATAAAAATAGGCAATCTACCTTCTTAGTATCCTTACACTTATTATTTTCAACATCAATATTTTTACTCAGCTTTTCTCATTTGACACTCAAGTCATACCTTGCTGGTTACGTCTTACTCTTCAAAAAAATAATAACAATAACAATATTATGCTTTATCCCAATATTTCTTACATACTCAATAAATTCACTATAACCCTTAACACATCCTTGATTGCAAATACAAGTGCATAATTAAGTCCATCACCCTCGTAATCAACAAATTATTTTTTTACCTCATCGACCAACCAATCAATGAATATATCATTTGGTGTACTACAATAACTTTTATTCAACTTAACCTTGGTATAATAAGTATTTTAATTAATCATCGTCTTCTCCGTATTAATTTCATCATAAGTATTTTCGCTCAAGTTGTTTGTCATTCTCGAATATATAAATTGATATAAGGTTTGAAGCATAACATACAATAACATATGGTTCGGTTGATAACACCTTAAGGGAGACGCAAGACATCCTTCTTTAAGGAAGAGATGTACCTCAATCGTGTTTCGAATCGAAATTTCGATAAGTGGATCATTCGATCCAAAATCATGAAACATCAACCATAACCAAAATAGAAAAAAAAACTCAAAAAAAGATAAACCTACAAAAATATGATGATATTACTAAAAGACAACCTTTCAAAAAAAATAAAGATCAATTGAATCAATTGTCTCTTTCTTTCTTTTTTTCTTTTTTTTTTATTTCAATAAGATTTGTAAGAAAATAGTCGAATATTCATTGATTATGAAGAAAGAACAATAAATCTCAATGGACGAAACATCGATAGCCGAAGTAAAAAGAAGAGATCACTGTAATTTGGTGTGAAGAGGAAAGAGAAATTGTTGCAAGGGGTATTTTGGGTATTTTTAAATTTTGGATGTGTAAATTGTAAAAGGTTTGTGCACATAGTGATTTTCATATTTTTTTGTTTTTAAAATTTAAATTTCACGCCATTTGGATTCAGAGAACCAATTTGGATTCATGCCAAGCACATCTACTATTGAAGCGATTCACCTTTTGAGACGTCTTATGAAACATTTTAGAGCAAAAAAGAAAGACCTTCACATGATATTTATTGATCTAGAAAAAGCTTACATTAGGGTATCGAGGAAGGTTCTTTGGAGAACCTTGAAAAAAAGAAGTATCTCATTGACATACATTAACCTTATAAGAGACATGTACAATGGTACAAAAACATGTGTGAGGACTCATGAAGGAATGACAAACTTTTTTGAAGTTAATATTGGGTTACATTAAGGATCAACTTTAAGTCCATACTTATTTAAATGGTGATTGATGAGTTAACAAAACATATTCAAGAAGAAGTACCTTGGTGTATGTTATTTGTAGATGATATTGTGTTAGTGGAGGATTCTAAGGAAAAAGTTAATAGAAAATTGGAACTATAGAGAAAAACATTAGAAAACAAAGGCCTTCGACTTAGTAGAACAAAGACAAAGTATATGGAATATAAGTTTGATCATTTGGTTAGATCAAAGGATATACAAATTAAAATTGGCACACATTGCATCCCCAAAAGAAAAGTTTTAAATACCTAGGGTTAATTTTGCAGAGTGATGGAATAATTAATGGAGATGTTACGAATATAATTAATGTGGTTGGTTAAAATAGAGAGGAGCATCAAGTATTCTTTGTGATAAGAAGATACCATTAATGTTAAAAGCTAAATATTATAGAGCAACAATTAGACCTGTCATGTTTTACAGTTATGAGTGTTGGGCAGTTAATTATCAACATATATAAAAGATGTTTGTGACAGAAATGAAGATGTTGAGACGGATGAGTAATCATACAAGAAAAGACCATATACAAAATGAGGTTATCGAAAACAAATTAGGAGTGACCAATAGAGGATAAAATGAGAGAATATCGTTTAAGATGGTTTGGACATATAGAAAGAAGATCAAAAGAACCTCTAAGAAGGTATGAAAAACTAAATTTGGAAAGTATTAAAAGAGGTAGAGGATGACAACAAAAGTGTTGGAAAGAAAAAATAAAAAATGATCTAGCTTATTATGAGTTAACTGCTAACATGGCACATGATAGGACTATGTGAAAACAAAGAATCCATGTAGCCGACCTTGTCTAGTATGGGAAAAGGCTTAGTTGTTGTTGTAAAATTTAAATTTCAAACATCAATATCATTGATCAAACAGTTAAGATTCTTGAAAATGTTTAAGCATGGATTAATGTATGCATGAGCTATACTCTCTCCCTTTCTATATATATATATATATATACGAAGAGAGAGAAAGAAGATAGGGTTGGGTAGACTCCTATCTGATCTCCGTATTTAACTCCCAACCTTTTAGATTTTGGTGCAAGGTGAGAAATAAAGAAGAGAGAGAAGATGGGGTTAGGTGGACTCCTACCATATGTAGTCCTCTTATTTAACTTCCGATTTCTTACATTTTTGTGCAAGAGGAGAAATGAAGGACAATATTAAGTCCATTGAATATATACAGTGCATCCTCGTTTGCAAGGAGGAGAGAGAGAGAGAGAGAGAGAGAGAGAGAGAGAGAGAGAGAGAGAGAGAGAGAGAGAGAACCCCATTTTTGTGCATCCTCGTTTCCGTTTCCTAACCTACTTGTAGCAAATTCAAAGCATATAATATAAGTTTAAAAATCAATATCTAATTAACCCAATTACAACTTTAGACCATCATAGTACTCAACAAAACAAATAAAAAAGGATAAATACGAAGAAGTTTTGAAGAGATGAAAAAGGAGAACCAAAATTACTTAAACCACAAAGCAAAATGGACCACTTTATTTGGATTCAAGATTCATGAGCTCCTCGTGAAATAATAGATTTTGATATAATTGTATCTTTTGCCAAACGAGCTTCGAAACAGAGCAAAATGGAAGAGCATATACTGGAACTGAACAAGTTCATAGTAGAAAAGTGGAACATATGAGGACACAGATTGTTCATGCCAACAACCCCATTTTAGGCCATGAAATCTTATGAATATAACAGCTCTTTCAATCACCATAACAAGTTTCAATAGCAAAAAACGATCATTCTCTGTCACCAACATTGAGATCGTAAAACAGTTGATATATACATATCTCAATACAGAAAACCCGATCGTTCTCATTTTTTATATGCTCATTAATGTTCATTTATTACTTTTCAATCACATAAATATAATAAAAAATATACGAAGAATAATGTTATTATACTCATTTCCACGTGATCCATCAACGAGATTAATAACCTGTAAACCTATAAAATCACATATTTACCCTTAGTACTAGGACGGGTTGGGACGGACTAACCCTTAACCCGACACTGACCCAGGACAGACTTTACACAATCCAACCCGGGATAGCTTGTCAATAACAGCCAACGATGACCAAAAAAGAATGTCTTCAGATTTGGATTGGGTGTACTACTATCCGATCCATTAATATCTTCTTCATTGGGAAATCGGGGGTGTTGAATCTCTCTGACGGCTGACCCTATTAGATCCAAACCAGGATCCCTTACATTCCGACAGAGGGAGTAGCGGAAGAAACGACGGGTGAGAGTGGAGAAGCATGCACAAGAAGACAAGAAGGGAGAGAGATCGAATGTGACGAAGAAAGAAGACGAAAAGAGACGCCGTGTCCATTGAGATCACAAAAGCTCCCTTCCGCTTTCCGATACTTCTCGTCTCGGTTGCTCTCCTTCCACACGCACACACACATGCAGAGGCATCGTCTCTGCCTCTAAGTCCATCCATCTTGACTGGGAAACCGCAAATCCGAGATCTCAAATCCCCAAGTTCTTTGCAAAGAAGTTGCACGTACTGCTATTTCTCGGTTCACGGATGCATCGGAATTCCAAGGGAAACGTCGAATTCTGGCAGCCTGATCCTGCGCGGTTTTGGGCAATTCGGAGTCGATGAGCGACGCACAAATTTGATCTGCTTGTCTGTCGGAATCGTCCGGGAGAGAAATGGAGCAATTGAAGACGATTGGGAGGGAGTTCGCAATGGGTTCGCAGGGAGGTTGGGGCCAATCGAGAGAATTCTTGGACCTCGTGAAATCCATCGGAGAGTGCCGATCTAAGGCCGAAGAGGACATGATCATTCTCCAGGAGATCGAAACCCTAAAGAAGAGGATCGCCGAGCCGGACGTTCCTCGCCGGAAGATGAAAGAGTACATAATGCGGCTCGTTTACGTTGAGATGCTTGGCCACGACGCCTCCTTCGGGTACATCCACGCCGTTAAGATGACCCACGGCGACTCGTTGCTGCACAAGCGGACGGGATACCTAGCAGTAACCCTCTTTCTGAACGAGGATCACGATCTCATTATTCTGATTGTAAATACCATCCAGAAGGATCTCAAATCGGACAACTATCTCGTCGTCTGCGCCGCACTAACGGCCGTCTGCAAATTGATCAATGAGGAGACGATCCCCGCTGTTCTGCATCAGGTGGTCGAGCTCCTCGGCCACCCGAAGGAGGCCGTGAGGAAGAAGGCCATCATGGCGTTGCACAGGTTCTACCGGCGAGCCCCATCGTCAGTGTCTCATATCATTTCCAACATTAGGAAGGTGCGGTTTCTTTGTTAATTGAATTCGACGGGCATGATATCATCGGTGGTATAAACTGACTCTTTTTAAAGTTTTTAAGCATGAGGGCAGTTTTATTTTTTTCGTTACTCATTGAGCTTTATGATTCCATACAATCAAGATTTTTGAGATTTTCAGGAAATCTTCTTTCTTGATACTATGATCATTCACGTCTGACCATTTCGATGTCCTCTACTTCACAGTGATAATGTTAGTTCACTAAGTAGTTCCAAAATTGAGGGTTGCTTTAAAAATGAAGGTTAGTGGTGGGTGAATTTTGTCATGTTGCATAATCTCGATATGTATTGTCAATTGTCACCTGTTTTTGTTGGTTGCAACGTTCTGAAAAATTTTCTGTCATGGTCCATAAATTGGTGTTATTTCAGTTGAGCGCCTTATAGAAATTACCTACATCTTATTATGAAGTTTCATTAATGGTTCATCTCATAATCAGCAGATGGTTTCTTTCATTTGACTTGATTACTAACTAACGTGCTCTCCTTTTTGCTTTTCTAGATGTTATGTGATAATGATCCTGGGGTGATGGGAGCAACGCTCTGTCCTCTTTTTGATCTTGTTTCATCAGATGTAAATTCGTATAAGGACTTGGTTGTCAGTTTTGTCAGTATTTTGAAACAAGTTGCAGAACGAAGACTTCCTAAGAGTTACGACTATCATCAAATGCCGGCTCCGTTTATTCAGGTTTGATAGGTTTACTGGTTTCTGAACTTCTGTTTATTTTGACCCATGTCTTTAGATTTTTCACTTTCAGTGGAACATAACCCTTTTGTTCATTGTACACCTATGTGTTTTGTTTAGTTTATGGCATGGGGAAACCGCAAGAGGGAGACGGTGTCTCCCTTTGAGCATCATCAAGTGTCAAGGCTGCAAACTTCCCCCCACGGAGTGTGCTGCTCTTTCCTTATGACAAAGGATCTTGGTATTAGACCTTCAACTTGAAGGTCTTGGTGAGCAATCCTCCAAGCCAAGTTGGCAGCAACCCCTTGGTGTGCACCTATTCCTGTTGGACCTTGATGTTCTTCTATTATCCAAGATTTAAAACATGAGACGCTTATTTTGTTTCCTCTGCTGCAAATGGACAGAGGCTGCTCACCTTTTTTCAGAATTCATGGTTAATATCCCTTCTTCTCTTGTTACTGGTTTGGAAATTATGATGTGCTGAATGATTCCATCATATTTTGGGCTTGTAGTTATCTTTAGTCCTTTACCAGAAAAGAGCTTTGCAGTGAGTTGCCTCTGTGTTTGTAATTTGCAACATTTGACCAATTGACTACTTAATCATGTACTTATGTTTCATCTTTTGCAGATTAGGTTACTTAAAATTTTGGCATTGCTTGGTAGTGGTGACAAGCATGCGAGTGAGCATATGTATACTGTGTTGGGGGACATTTTTAGGAAGTGTAAGGGTATAAGCAATACGGGGAATGCAGTTCTCTATGAATGCATATGCACTGTTTCATCTATATATCCGAGTCCTAAGTTACTAGAAGCTGCAGCTGAAGTGACATCCAGATTTCTAAAGGTTTGTTCAATGCTTGATAAATTTCATATGCTTTGTAGGTGTACAAAGTATTCTCATTCGGTTAGTTACTTAATTAGTTAGACGTACCTGTCACTCTTGCATGTACATCTACAAAGGTTTTTTGGTGATCCTGATCCCAGATATGTTTATCATATGAACAGAGTGACAGCCACAATCTTAAATATATGGGTATTGATGCTCTCTGCAGACTCATCAAAATAAATCCAGATATTGCAGAGGAACACCAGCTGGCTGTGATAGATTGTCTAGAGGCGAGTCTTCAATGCTATTCAATTCCGTGCTCTTATTGTTTTCTTACAGATTCTGGATTTATGGTCAGCGAAAACTCATTCTCTTTTACAGAATTATGATGTTATTATGTTCTTTTCTTGCAACTTTTTTCAGTTTACGCCCATTGTCTGCTCATATTTCTGTTAGTTTATTCTTTTCTGTTGATTGGTTGCTCATGTTCTTTCTCAAAATCCATGCATTGCACTGGAAGAAGTGGAATGATGCTTCCTAAAAAAGAACAACGGATATATATGTGCTCTCAAAGAAACAAATAAAACTAAACAGGTGTTTTGATTGTGACATATTCCCTTTCATTTTAGCCATTAAGCAATGCCTTTCAGTATACTTCTTTCTTAACAAACGAATAGTGGAAAATCAAGAAAGTCCAAGAAAGAAGGCACATAGTATCAAACAGTACCTGAAGGAGAAAGGTTATATGCCTGCAATTTTATCACTTCTAAGTTCTAATAGATTTCATGCAGATCAAGCAAAACTCATGATTTTGTGTAGGAACAATGTGATAAAGAAAATGGAAAATCCATAATTTAAGAGGTCACTTCCAACAAATTTGTCCAATGCAGAGGATTTCTATCCACTATTTATATTAAGGCATATTTTACTTTGGATCCGTTTGATTAACAAAAAACCTTAATTTTTTGACCACTAAATATCAGAACAATATGAACTCTTGTATCACCTCTCTGAATAACATTTGTGAACTTGAAAAATACCTAAGCTTATCTATATTCCCAGATAAATTAGTCTACACTACAGAGCTTTATGAGTTTGAATAAAAAAAATTGAAGTCGTTTTTGGGGAACATAAACGTTGGACCTGACGTAAGGGATCAGGATCTAGTCACTTCCCCCACACGTGTGCAAACATGTGCATATCCCTGAATATATGTATTATTGTCTTTATTATGCAAAATATCAGAACATTATGAACTTTTGTATCACCTCTCTGATTAACATTTGTGAACTTGAAAAATACCTAAGCTTATCTATATTCCCAGATAAATTTAACCTACAGAGCTTTATGAGTTTTGAATTAAAAAAGGTGAAGTCGCTTTTTGCAGAACATAAAGATTGGGCCTGATGTAAAGGCTCAGGACCTAGTCACTTGCTCCACATGTGTGCACGCATGTGCATATCCCTGTATATATGTATTATTGTCTTTATTATGCAATTCACTCATATTACCATGACAAAGGTCCATTCTTTTCAGCGTCGATATGGTGAACACTGTTGTCAAACCTGTAAGAACTCTTGAAGTAGATACTCCAACCAGATTTGAAATCTCTCAGTTTCTTTGGATGTCCTTTCATTTGATGCTCCTCAGATGTCATGTGGTTATGTAGACCACTGGATTTTTGATGGTTTTGTCATTTTGTTTTTCATATCTGATATTGAACTAGATTTCTCTTCTGCCAACAGGATCCAGATGACACTCTGAAGAGGAAGATATTCAACTTGCTTTATAAAATGACCAAATCTACCAATGTGGAGGTGATAGTTAATCGCATGATTGATTATATGATCAACATCAGCGACAACCACTATAAAAAAGAGATTGCAAGTCGATGTGTGGAACTAGCCGAACAATTTGCTCCAAGCAACCAGTGGTTTATCCAGGCACGTAGAAATGTGTATGCAGTCGTTCTGTATTTTGCTTTTATTTGGTTCTGATGAATGATTTTGGTGCTTCATTCTGTTTCCTTTTCAGACCATGAATAAGGTGTTTGAGCATGCTGGTGATCTTGTTAACATTAAAGTGGCACACAATTTGATGCGCCTCATTGCAGAAGGATTTGGTGAGGATGATGAAGATGCCAATAGCCAACTGAGATCCTCTGCTGTATGTTACTCCATGATATATTCCATTTTATATGTATATGCTAGAAACATGGATACAAAGTCTATTTGTTTTCATTAGCTGTATGTTCAAGTGAGAAGTTGGGTTTTTGTTACTTATCAAAAAGAAGTTAGCTTATTGTATCAGCCGTTTTACATGAAGATGTTCATCTTCATGAGGATCTCTTTTATTTGGGAAATCTTCAAAGGCACTTGTCTACAATGTTTCATTGGGTCATAGCGGCAGATCTACAGTGAGCCAAGGTGGGAGCATCTACCCCACCCACAATTTTGAAAGTGAACACTAAAATGTAGTCAACTGTTGCATCCATAGGCTGTAATACATAGCTCCCCCAACCCTAACAAATTTCATCAGCTACTCATCCCACCCTCAAAAATTGTCTAGATCTGCCACACGCGTTAACTGCTCACAAACTTTTAATTTTGTTCCGTGAAGGCCTTGTATGTGTTGCAAAGGGAATTGTTTTTCCGTAAAATTTTAACAGTGAATTCCATGGATCTTTTGGGCTAGTTACACTTTGAAGCATGAGATCCGTAGGCTTGCTGCATCCAGGATGCAAATTCAAGACAGAATTTTCTCAATTTTCATTCTCAAATTTGTCCTTCAACTTAAATATTGTCAAATTTCATTCTCTAATCTGTATAATCTTTGGTTCTGTTTGTAATTTTTTGGTTAATTTGGAAAGAAAAGAATACAAGGGTCTTTGACGGGTTGGAGAAACCCTTGAGCGTTATCTTGAGACATTGGTTGTCCTTTGTCTTTTTTGTTAGGGTCATGTTCTTGTAATGTTCTGGAGTTAGTGAGCTTCTAGTTTCTTTTTACTCCTTTCGATGTAATGGGTCCTTTGTGCTTTGCAACGTTAAGCCACCAAGTATCATAATACTTAGTGTGCACGGTATGCATCTGCAAGTGGTCACGTGCACATCACCTCATGATCTACATGTCTCTGTGAAAGCTTTTATGTGGCTGTGCGTTCCTGCTTGTTTACAATCTATAGTGTGTAGACATTATCGACCTAGTACATATATATTACACACACATATATATTGTTTGTCTAATTTAGGTGAAACAACTTCTCTCCGGGTTCTCGCACATGGGCATCTGCTTGCACAAATATGCATATCATAGTCATCATGCTGAACCTCTATTATTCGTCTCATACTTTTTCTCTTCATGTGTAGGTGGAGTCCTACTTACATATTATGGTGGAGCCTAAGCTGCCTTCTGTTTTCCTGCAAGTACAAATTGTCCTTATATTTCAAGCTAGTTTACTTGGTGTTGTTCCTTGTGTGGCTAAGGAGAACAGCCTATTTTGTTATGCTCTTAAATTTGTTACATATTCTGAAAGGTTATCTGTTGGGTGCTGGGAGAATATGGAACATCTGATGGAAAGTACAGAGCTTCTTACATAATTGGGAAGCTATGTGACGTGGCAGAGTACCATTCAAGTAACGACATTGTTAAGGTAGTGCTGCAATTTGTTTGCCTTTTCCATTAAGCATGTTATTGAAATTGAATGGGTTGATAGAAATACGGTGACACCTATCTTGAGACCATGATGTTAGTAGTTAATATCATTGCATAGTCTATTTATTTAGTGGTGTCCAACCTCTAAGAAAAAGGTTTTTTAGTGGTGACCAACCTCTAAGGAAAAGGTTTTCTTTTGTAGATCTAAAGGAGACATGGGACCGAATGGAAATGAAAATGTTGAGATATAGGATACACAAAACAAATATTAAATACAAACATATAGTTAACAAAACAACCAAAGGTCTAGTTGCATATGTTTTCCATGTCAAATTTGACAGAAGCAAAAAGTAATAACTGAAAAAGATTAAGAAACATATGAAACCTTTCTTGCTATGACGTGGTCCCATTGTGATTATACTACACTCAGATGGAGAAACTGTTTGATTATGGAGCTCACAAAATTCTTTCTTTCCCACTCTTATAAAGTTTTATTTTGGAAACCCCATAATGAGAGCCTGAGAGGTTGGTAGCATATGCAAAGCAAATTTTGAATTAATCAACCGTAGAACTTCCCCTTGCCTGCCATAGGTCGATATAAGTTACACTACCCTTTTATACTAATGCAAACATGTTAAGTGCATTTTCAGGACTTTAAAACTGCAAAGGCAACACTGATTTGTGTGCGATGATCTCTAATTTCTTCATATTGCAAAGGTGACCCATATGCCTCCTAGGAAATATAACAAACAACTAACTGCAGAAATCATATTAACCAAGATAACCTTTTCTGCCAGGATTAGATATCTGCAGAAATAAAATGTTCCGAGGCAGTTGAATTTTGATGGCTATGGGTTCTGTTGGTCGTTTGAGCTGCATTATGACTTAGTTTCTCATATTGTCTTATTTTTCTCTTGTGGCCTCTTCAAGGGCTATGTAGTAACAGCTATCATGAAGGTCCGTGCATTCGAGATTGGAGTAGGAAGGAAATTGGAAACTCTGCCAGAGGTACTCTTTATTTTCTTAAGTTTCCACTGCATTGATGACTTCATCAGATATACATGAGTATATTTGTTAAACACGAAATCTGAAGTTTTCAAGGATTTTATGATATTTCATAACATGATCAAAACTCAATTTAACTCTCTAGTTAAAGTTTTTAGATTTGATTATGGTGATGAATTTGTTTCAAAAGAATTTGAGAGTTACCTAGAAGATAATGAAATCATCCATCACATTTCTTATACCAAGACTCAACAATAAAATGGTGTGGCTGAAATGATACATCAGCACATCATAGAAACCATAAGAACACTTGTGATCTCTAGTAGTGTTCCAAATAATTTGTGGATTGAAGTTGTTATGACATCAATCTATCTGATAAATAGAATGTCTACTCTTGTTTTACAAAATATATCACCCATAGAAAAATTGTATGGCAAAACTCCCTCTTACTCGCATTTAAGAATTTTTGGATGCAAATGCTTTATTCTCACCAACAAAGATGACAAACTTTCTCTTCGTGCCATAGAATGTATATTTTTAGAATATGATATAACAAAAAAGGGATATAGGTGTTATGACCATAAAAATGATAAATTATATGTGTCTAGAGATGTGCAATTTCTTGAAAACGAGTATTATTTGAAAAATGATTCCTCCAAGGAGGAATACTCCTTTTTATTATGATGATGATATGAACTACAGTGAGGAGGAAAAGCATGAAACTCTTAATGAATTACCTCAATCTAGATATGTTATTCAACCCTATGATCAATACTATACTAGGAGGAACACTAATATAGAACCTCCTTTAAGAAGGTCCACCAGACAATCTAGACCTCCAGAAAAATTTGTATCGAATGAAACATTCTCTCCATCTCATAGAGCTCTAATGATCAATCTGATAGTTGTGAAAGAACCCAAAACTTTTGTTGAGGCTCAAAAATCTCAAGAATGGATTGATGCCATGAACACCAAACTAGATAAAATTAAGACTCTTTCTAATGGTTCTATTGAGCGGTACAAAGCTCGTCTAGTGGCAAAAGGGTTCACTCAGAGTATGGTATTGATTATGAAGAAACTTTGCCCTTTGTTGCACGCATCACCTCTATTCGAACTCTTCTTGCCATTGTAGCCACTCGACAATGGCCACTTACACAAATGGATGTTAAAAATGCCTTCCTTAATGGTGAGTTAGAAGAAGAGGTTTATATGCGTCCTCCTCCGGATACACTTGTCGACCAACAAGGTTTGTCATCTTCATAAGGCTCTTTATGGTCTCAAACAAGCACCTCGAGCCTGGTTTGCTAAATTTCACAACACTATCGGTTAGTTGGGGTTCTCTTCTAGTGCTTTCGTGATTCACTCTTTTTACTCGAAAAATAAAAAATGAAAAAATACTTGTTGTCTTGCTTCTTTATGTCAATGATATGATTATTGCGACAATGATTCTACTGCGGCATTCTTGAGCTCAAATAGTTCTTATGTTAACATTTTTGAGATGAAAGATCTTGGAAGGGAGGAGATATCAGTGACAGATACTCTACCATAGGTGTTTGTATTTTTCTAGGTGATTCACTCGTGTCTTGAAAATGTAAGAAACAACAAAAAGTATCACTTTCCTTTAGAGAAGCACAGTATTGAGTAATGGCTACTACTACTATAGAATTGACATCGCTTACACAACTCCTGAGGGTTCTACATGTCCAAATTGAATCTACACTATAGATGTATTGTGATAACAAAAGTGTAATATATATTGCACACAACAATACCTTCCATGAATGAACGAAGCACATCCAGATGGACTGTCACTATGTTCGAGAAAAATATTTACAAGGACATTTGGATCTATAGTTTATTTCCACAAAATATCAACTTGGTGACATGTTTACCAAATCCCTTCTAATACCTCGGTTTCAAGCGCTTTCTAGCAAACTGCCAGTTAATCATGTCAGTTTGAGGGAGGTGTAAAAATATAGTTGGCTTGGGCCAGCCTGGGCCAAGTTCCCAATGGCTATAAAATATAACCATTGGGAACTGGCCAACACTCAAACGTCTAATCCCATAGTCATTGATGCTGGCCTTAAACAACTCTATTTGAGCCCTAGCTGTCTATAAATAAGGATGTATACTCTCTTGTAAAATGCAAGCCTTAAGGCCCCTTGTGATTCAATAAAGAGCTTATTATTCAAGTGTGTTGTGGTGTGACTTGATTGTGGTTCGTGGAAGTGTTAAATGCACTTCAGTGTGAATCTTTCCAAGGTGGTTCTTCTTTTGATCTTCTTTTTATATGTCCAAACCATCTTAAACGATATTCTCTCATTTTATCCTCTATTGGTCACTCCTAATTTGTTTCTAATGACCTCATTATGTATACGGTCTTTTTTATATGACTACTTATCCATCTCAACATCTTCATTTCTATCACATACATCTTTTGTATATGTTAATGATTAACTGCCCAACACTCAGAATCATAAAACATGACAGGTCTAATTGTTGCTCTATAATATTTACCTTTTAACTTTAATGGTATCTTCTTATCACAAAGAATACCCGATGCTCCTCTCCATTTTAACCAACCAGCATTAATTCGATGCCTAACATAACATCTCCATCAATTCTTCCATCACTCTGAAAAATTGACCTAGGTATTTAAAACTTTCCTTTTGGGGGATGCAATGTGTGCCAATTTTACGTTCTATGTCTTCTGAAGTAACCAAATGATCAAACTTACATTCCATATATTCTGTCTTTGTTCTACCATGTCGAAAGCCTTTACTTTCTAATGTTTCTCTCCATAGTTCCAATTTTCTATTAACTTTTTCGTTAGACTCCATCAACAAAATCTCCCCCCACATGAATATACATAGAAAAAATAAAAAAGGTTTTAAAAAGGTCAAAGTTTGCAAAAAATGGGGTTTGTTTCATGCCATCCAACTCGTATCACGTGTATCATAGGATAATGGTTGCAACTGTGATATATGCCTGTATCGCGCGATATGGCCCGACAAGCCCTCTTTTGTATCTTTATTTCTTTTGAGACGATATAATATAGTCAATATCGTATGATACAGACCAATATGCCTAGTACTGCATAAGAGTAGTACTGGATGCTACTGTCTAAAGAGTACTGGTTGTTCACTGTGCTAATTTGGGAACTCTTGCATGGAAGATGATTTTCCATTTGCTTACAAAAATTAAAGAACATTGAGGATAACATTGTTTTGTAATGTATTTGATGGTTGCTCTAAACACATATCACTCCTGGATAAATTCCTTCTCCTGTGTTTGAAAGAGAAACATGTTTGTGAATTCATGCTGCTGATTGAATGTAAACATCATAGACTTCATCAACGGCCTCTACTAGATGCTAAAATGGTTTAAGATGGTTTGGATGCATTGAAAAGTGATAAATGGAAGTTTTGGTAAGAAGGTATGAATAACTAAACAGTAGAAATATTAAAAGAGGAAGAGGAAGAGGAAGACAACAAAAGTATTGAAAAGAAACAATAAAGAATGATCTAGCTACTACTATTAAGTCGAATGTTCGTTGGCTCAGAATCGAACACTATAGAAACAAAGAATATGTGTAGCCAATCCCATTTAATATGGGAAAAGGCTTAGTTATTGTTGTTTTTGATGTTGTTGCATACATGTTCGCAATTTGGTATGTAAACTTCAATATGCTGTAATATAGCTTTGCAGAGGATTATGGTCCCTTAATCTGAAGACTTTCCCATGCGTTCTGCGTACATCTTAGAAAACTTTCCTTTGTTGTGCAAATAACAATCTATATCTACACTATTTGGTTTGCAAGAACAGAACATTATAGGTGGTGACTTCTGTCTGTTATTTCTGTCAGAGAACGCTTTCTTTTGGTTTTGGTGGTGATTGGTAATTGTCATTTATGTGATCCTTAAATTTCATGTTTGTTAATCTAAGGTTTCCTTCTTGCAGTGTCATGCCCTAATTAATGAACTATTGGCGTCACATTCCACTGACTTGCAGCAGCGTGCATATGAGCTACATGCACTACTTGGATTGAATATGAATGTCGTGGAGACTATAATGCCATTCGATGCAAGTTGTGAAGATATTGAAGTAAGGGACACAAGTAACACAACTCATTTTCTTGTGCTGAAGCAAGACTATACTCAGAAATTTGGTCATCATCCATGAAATAGTGTGGGTTTTCAAAATTGCGTATTGACAAAATAGAGCAATTGATCAAATGATTTTTTCTGATAATATAGACCAAAGACATTTCAAAGAAAAAAGTGCAGTGCCGTTTTCTCTAGTAGTCATTAACAATGGACTGTACAAAGGCAAATATGTAATTATCAAACTAATGTTTTCTCCTGAATTGGTCTTCTCTGGTTGACTTGAGGTGCCATTTTGACATTGCATCTATTCAAAATCGATTATAAGAATGTTATTCAATTTGCTATGGATGCTGCTTCTACTTATTTATAGCTGGTTCTCTTCGTCTCTGCAGGTGGATAAAGACCTTTCATTCGTAGAGAACTTTATCCAAAAATCCGTGGTGAATGGAGCTAAACCTTACGTACCCAAATCTGAAAGGTCTGGAATGGTTAGTTTGAGTGCTTTTCGAAATCAAGAACATCATGAGGCATCTGGTCACTCTCTCAGATTCGAGGCTTATGAGGTTCCAGAACTACCAGTGCCATCACTTGCTTCTTTGGTTCTGCAAATGCCTTCTACTGATATCTTCACAGTATCTGAGTCCATAACTACCAAGGAAAGGCAGCAACGTTCCACATCTATTCCTAATCAATTTGCTGATAACGGTGTCAGGCTTCGACTTGATGGTGTACAAAAGAAATGGGGCTGGCCAACTTATTTGGCAGCTCCATCAGCCACATCTAGTCCTAGTCAGGGAGGAGCTAATGATATTACATATCCTGATTCTTATGGATCGAGTAGCTCCCAAACCGGAGAAATGATTCATGATTCAAGAAGACAACAGGCTGAAGTCTCTGCTGAGAAGCATAAGCTTGCAACCTCAATTTTTGGGGCAACCACAACTAGGAGCGAGAAAAGAACATCAGGCAGATCAAAAGCTGCAATAAGCAACCATGCAAAAACTGACAAAGCACAAATGTTGAAGGCATCCGTTGCATCAGCAGGATTGCCGCCCGAGAAAAGTGTTCCCAGCCAGCCCCCTCCGGACCTTCTTGATTTGGATGACAACAATGGACCAAGGATAGCATTTGCTGTTCAAGACCCTTTCATGCAACCGGAAGATCTACTTGGCCCAACTGAGGCTCCTTCATCCACCAAACCAGAAGCATCTCCTCCACCTGCATCACCCGTTGATCTCATGGGACTCTACACCGACGGACCAAGTGCTGTGCTACTTGATGCCGTTAGTGTATCTCCTTCAACAGACCCTGCCACAGCCCTCGATATGTCAGGGTTGTCGAATGTTGGCAAACCTTCTGTTGGAGCAACTGTAACTCCAGTGAAGAAGGGACCATCTAGTCAAGATTCACTTGAGAAGGATGCGCTCTCAAGGCAGGCTGGAGTAATACCTTCAGGAAGGAACCCAAATCTTTTCAAGGACCTGCTTGGCTGAAACATAAGTTCAACATTGCGGTTCTCAGCATTTCTGAATTTTTGTACCAAATTTTGAACCCCAGTGCACTTGGGCTTCTCCCAGCATTTGCTTGGTTTGTTCAGAAGGAATCAGGGTCAAGAGGCTTAGATAGGAAGTGGGAAAAGGAGCTTGAGAAATATTTGCAGACAGAATGTGTAATCAAAGAGGAGAGGTATTGTATCTTGAAGACCTTTTAGCAGCTGGAGAGTGTTTTTCTAGTTGGTTGTAGAGTGGGACGGTGGTGTTCATGAATGCCTGAGGCTGAATTAGAGTTGAAATTTTTGCACCTATTTCTTTGATAGATTGCTTGTCCAGTGAGAATCATGAAAGTGGCCCCCCATTTAATAAGAAGGTATGTTGTGCAAAACAAGTTACAAGAGCTTCAAAGTTGTTTGAGACATTTATTTTAGAATGAATGCAATAAATTATCTGGAATTGTTTTTGTAGGTAGTCCCCATTTCCAGATTTATTTATTTATTTATTTGGTGGCTGGGTCAGGCAGGTCCCCATCGGATACTCAATCTTTACTCTTGGTTAATGTTAGGGGTGCTGCCGACCCCCTGTGCTTGGTGTTAGAGCCCTTTGGGTTGGATCTCTTTCTTCCTCATGGCTTAATGTAAAGCCGAATGAGGAAAGCAAGTTTAATTAAGGTTAGTTTGCTCGTATAGCAAAGCAAGGCTTGCTTGTTCTACACTGCATGGTACAGAGCTTTGCTTTCGCTTGTTGACTGGCTTGGTCTGGATGCGAACTACTGAAAGCGTCTGATGGGACACACACCCAAAAGAATGTTCAGGTAAGACCTATTTGTAGAAAGGAGAAATTTCTTGAGATAGATCTTCCAACCGAATGCATCCTATGGCTCCATTTCCTCATGATTGGCACCTTGAAGAATGAAGTATGCTAAGGACCGATTGCCGGCCAACATCGCCAGTTTGGATACCTATCAGTTCAGAGCAGCCAACTTTCCGATGATCAGAAGGAATCATTTCAGTCCAATCAGTATCCAGTCAGTGATCCTCAAAAAAGGCCAGGGGTTTGATTGGCATGAGTTCAGTACCAGGGCTGTGCATCTGGCTTTGGCCTCCCCATTGGAAAGGGAAAAAAAGAAGGAAAGAACAAATAAACGCAAACTCTTCATGGACGGTTTCTGTTCTCGGCACAAGAACAAATCAAACCTTGATTTGGTATGTTACGCGTTCTTCTTGTACACACATTTTGTTGAGTGACCTTGCATGAGAGTTTCACTTATAAACGAAAAATGTGAACATATGCAAGAAGTTGCACTCTTGGTTATGACTTGGAACGTTATTTTTTATCAGCATGCTGCGGTTAGGTGGACCCAGCCAGATGAGTATGCCTCGGGTATTGAACTCACTATGTTTTATGGGATTTTGTTTTCGGATTGGTAATCCGAGTTGATAGGTTATATCCGAGTTGCACTCAGGGCCATCGGCAGATCTACATTCTTCACCCGAAATTTTGAAAATCAACTTAAAGCCTATATCCCATGGTGACATTCATGGCTATAACACATAGTTTGCCCCACCCAAAACCATTCAAGGAACTATTTGCCCCACCCCAAAAGAGTTTATAGATCGGTCACTGCTCAGGTCATCAGCCCACCTGACACGACTCTCAACTTGTGTGTTGCAGACTGCAAGTTTGACTCTTGAGGTATGCATACCCGGCTTCAACGTCCCATTGTACCAAAAAAACGATATATTTGAGTTCACCCTTAGCTGGGACTGGGAGGAGCACCGTTTCCTTGTGGAAGTGGCTTAGAAATGTAATAAACAAAATAAAAGAACACTGCATATCTAGTCTAAGGGACTAGCGAAACAATGGGAAGGTTTTTTTATTTTTTTTTCGGGTCTAAACCACCTGTGTCCAGAATCTGAGCCCGGGTTCGAACCGGGGACCTCTAGTGTGTGAGACTAGCGTGATAACCCAACTACACCACCCAGACACCCTAGACTCTTTGTATTGTATTTGTGTCCATTTTTGTGCCACGGCCTGAAACACCAATTCCATATTTTTGTGTTCCCATTTTCAAACGTAAGGCCTCACACATGAGGAAATAGCATGTCTATATAGTAAAACGACTAAAGAAAAAGTTTGAATAACACTAGAAGAAGATAAAAAACGAGATTACTGGAAACATGCTTAAGATAAGCTTGGTCATTTATAGAGGTGGCTGTCGAAAAAGCACAAGAAGTTATATATATTTAAGATTTCATAACAGACACATAAGAAAAATCACAAAAGTATTGGAAGAAAACAATAAATTATAAAGTAGAGTATGAAAATAAGATAATGGTGAATAAGAAACCATGGTTTTTGCACCCCTTTCCGTTTTATAAGTACCTGCAGTTCCATCATTTTGAGCAGTGGCAGAACTAGAATTTCTTCTACACAAATTAGATATAAACTACAGTTTTTCTTTTGAGTTTTAGAATTTCGGATGGGCCGGACGGTCTACCTTGGCTCAATTTAGATCCGCCACTGATTTTGAGCATCTTGGCACACGGCCTACATGAACCTTCGTCCTCCATGAAGCTGAACAAAACTTTGTTTCTTTTCGTTACAATGGGGAGGTCGAGGCTAGGTATGCACGTTGAAAGAGTCGAACTCACTACCTGCTTTTCTGTGAGTCGAGAGCCCTACCAGGTGAGCTAATGCTTTGAGTGCATCAAAGTTCCAAACTGTTTTTTTTTCATTAAGGCGAGGATGCCAGAGACAGGTATGCACGCCCTGGGAATGGAACTCACTACCTGCTACTTCGTCGTTGAGAGCCCTGCCAGGTGAGCTAACTCTCGGTGTGCGTCTAGCTACCAAACTTTAATTTCAATTTTCACCTACTACGTTAATATTTTCAATCATCCCTACATAAACAAACCTAACATTTCACCAATTCCTATGACTACAGCGGACACGAAAGGAAATTTAATATTGATGGCTGAAATGTAGCTTAACAATACTTAAATGGACTGGCTCTTTTACCCCAAATCACCATGATTCGTGTCAATGTGACCAGTATTCAGGACACGACATGGTCTGTCCTACAGCCACCAACCAAGCCTCTGCTCTGACCACTACACCCACCACCACCAACTTTCTTGTCATTTTCTTGTCAATGTGTCAATGTGACTAGTATTCAGGACACGACATGGACTGGCTCTTGTCATTTTCTTGACCTCTATTTTGAAAGGAAATGTGAAAGAGAACCTAACTTTCTTGTTTCAGGTCATGCTCGTGTCCTGTCATTCTCTATTCGTCTAAAAGCATGTCAAACAAAAATTGAAACCCAAAAATTTGATATACTTTGGATAGACATAAACACTTGATGTTAGGGGTCTAATCCTATTCTCAAGTTTGTGTGTTGTATAATGGATTTGACTGCAATTTCGTGCTTCAGGTCATGTGCGTCGTGCCATTTCATGCAACCATTGAAAACAGTTCAAACCCACAAAAAAATACAAGCCTTTTCAGGTTATGTTCGTCACCCGGTGTTGCGTTCCGCAGCTTTGGTCTGCCTTGGATATTCTCTACTTTCTTGACTCGTATTTTAACCAATCGTGGCAACCACTCCCCTTTTTTTCTTAAGAAAAATGAGGGGAAACACACACACACGCGCACACACACACACACATATATATATATATATAGTAGAAGATGTAAGCTAATACCAAGTTGACAAACTCCCAAACTTCCGTTACATCTTTTGTAAATAAGTTTTTGATCATAACATCATTGACAATCTCCTTGATAGGGAGCTAATACCTACATATACGAACTGATACGGAGCTAACACCTAGATATATGACACTGAAAATAGACCGATTCGTGATCACACATAACGTTGAATGTGGTAATGTATATATTGCAAAAAACAGACAGATTTGAGATCACCTCTCCAGTATGATTAGCGAAGGCAATATCTCTTTGTGTAATATGGAATCAAAGCATTCCCGATATATATATATATATATATATATATATATACCTATGGAAGGGATCACCTTTGCATGGCCAGTCCCAATCCCGGATAAAAGAGGAGGGTTGCGTTAGATTTCCGACATCTAGCATAAAACTTTTTTGGACTTATTTATCATGGATTCTACAAATTATAATAGGGCTTTGTGGAAACAAATAATCTATATAGTCAACCCCATCTAATATGAAAAAAGCTTAGTTGTTGTTCATGTGAATGATTAGAGTTATTTATCATACTAGGGATAGACATGACCGAAACCAACACTTCCAAACTGTCAATTCCAGTTATCCCAAAACCTGCAAACAGTTCAGGCACGGATGCAATTTGAGTCCTAAACTGTCTCAGAGCTGTTAAATTATTTAAAAATTTAATATTTTAAAGTTTTTTTTTTTAAAATACTAGAACCGGCAGTTTAGAGGCAGTTATGGGCCGGAACCGGAACAGGGTGGCCCCTGGTTCTGGGTCTGGTTTTACCAGTTCTGGTTGAGCTGTTTGGAGCCCGGTTCGGTTTCAGTTGGAAACATCCTCCTCAACCGATACGAGATCAAATAATCCAGGGTTCCTTCTTGTAGCACCAACCACTTGGTTTTTGTTTCTTGAGAGCATTCCTTTTGACTTCCAAACAGTGTTTGGATCGGAACAACTCATGCTTAATAACCTGACCCAGTTCCCAATCCAACACGGGCATGAATTCGGATATGTTCAAACCCGATATCCGCATACTCAGGGCTGTTCTCGCAAAGCTTATGCCAATGCCTATGTGCGGAGCTGCCATGTTGTCCATGCAAGGTTCGGGTCTACAACCATTTATATAGTTCGTATTTGGAGAGTTACAAATCGTGATTTGGATCACTGGATTCGGGTCTGAGTTCTCTCGTGGGGCTACTAGATTGACACTTATTTGGATACCAGTGGGTCGACCCGATCACTGTGATCCACAGTGTCCAAGAAACCCTCGTCGGCCCGGCCTACCATTATTGCCATCTTCACCAACCTCGTTCAAAATTCCCGTGCCATATCACCTACCCTTGAAAGCGACACGTACTTCCCTTCACATATACGTCACATGGACGTGAGGAGGACATGGTGTGGCAGTTCGATAAGTCATGATATTCCGATTCCTCCATGTCATCTGCCGGTGACGGAGAATGCCTTCCGGGTACGTTTGTTCATGTCAGGCAGGTTTAATGTCACCATAACTAGGGGTGGTATTCTCAGACCCGCCTCCGAACCAACCTGGAAAGTCTCAGCTTGTGTCGGGTTCAACAGACACCAGGTCAGGTTTGGGTCGACTCAAAGCAACCAAGAATTTGAGAAATCAATGAGAAAACTGTATAGCATGACTGGATCTACCAACACAACCTGTGATAGGCTATTTGTCCCACCCTACCAAAAATTGTAGATCCTTCACTGAATTTCACTCAAACACAGAATTGTGCGCAGTATAACACCTGACACGGATATGACACGAAAAGTTAGTACCCGTGTCCATAAAGAGGATGCTGCTCGCTTTGAGCTATACTTGACACAACCATAACACGACACAGAACCCCCAAACGTGAAATTGCCTTCCTAGTATGAGCGACCACAAGTTTGCATGAAGATGCGATTTCATTTCTACGAAATGGGAACTCGTGAACTGTGACCTCCAATGCCACGTTTGCCATCAAGAAAGTGGTTCCCATTTGTAGTGACTTGAGGTGAAACAAACACAGGATTTGGATTCCTAGCAATGCCAAGTTTTATTTTTCTTTTATGGTTACAACTGAAGGCCGAAAGTACACTAGATTTGCGCTAAAGTGGAGCGGAATGATAGTATTGATAGTTCAAACAGTGGCGGATCTACATTGTGCTGAGGTGGGGCTGAATGATGGTATGAAACGATGGTGGATCTACTAATGACCTATTTACTCCATCTTACATAAATTTTTAGATCCGTCACTGACCTGACAATTGAACTCCGAACCAGTTGGTTGCGACAACTGAACTCCGAACCAGTTGGTTGCATGCACTCTTAGTCACCATTTAACTTGATCTAGCATCAGATCATATTAGTGTTCAACTCGAAGAAGTAGGGTGTGTGAGATCTAATACCCAAACGTACTTCTTGCAATCAAATCTCTTGTTCAAGTGTTTATGTTGAACTTGGTTCTCAAAACCGAGCCCGAGCGTGCTCGTCACGAGCCGAAGCGAACCAACTAGGTGGCGCTCGGTTCATTTGCCATCCCAAAGCCAAGCGAAAGCCACCAACCGCACCACCACCAACCCACCCACCGAGTCGCCTTCACCACCACCGCAAACCCTTTTTCACGTCTCACCAAACTTTCTACCTTTGTCCTTATCGGTCATTTCATTGTCACGGAAGCCTTTGCATAAAATAAACTAAAAAAAGAAAGAATTATCGCATGACTCTGCGACGTGAGTGTCGGTCATTTCTCGCCTTCCCTCCCTCTATAAAAACCCATCGCGACTCAGGTGAAGGACATGTCCCAAGCAGATTTCGGGCGTCTCGAGATCGAGCTCGCGCGAGGCGGGAAATGCCCGGTCTCATGGCCTGTCGCACAGAGTTCGGTCTCTCTCAACCCTTCTGCGCGGCGCGCCAAATCACCGGCTCCTCCACATGACCATCCAAACTGCCGTCCTCATTTGAAACTCCTCACTGCCCTCGGCGCTGAGGTCCGCTGGTGCTCCTGCAACATCTTCTCCACCCAGACCATGCCGCCGTGCCGCCATCGCCCGCGATAGCTTGCGGTCTTCGCCTGGAAGGGCGAGACGCTCGAGGAGTACTGGTGGTGCACCGAACGCGTTCTCGATTGGGGCCCCGGGATGGTGGAGGGCCGATCTCATCGTGGACGACGGCGGTGACGCCACGCCACTCATCCACGAGGGTGCGAAGGCCGAGGAGTTTCATGAAAAATCGGGTCAGTTGCCCGACCCGAATTCCACGGATAACGCTGAGTTTGTGATCGTGGCGACTATTATCCGGCTGGCTGAAGACCGACCCGAGTAGGAAACAAGATGAAGGAGAGACTCGTCGGCGTCTCGGAGGAGACCACGACGGGCGTTAAGCGTCTCTACCAAATGCAGGCCAACGGCACGCTCCTCTTCCCCGCCATCAATGTCAATGATTCCGTGACAAAGAGCAAGGTGAGATGTGTTTCTTTTGATCTTTAGTCGATTTGTGCATTAGATCTTGCTATTGTCCGAATTTGTGAAGCTTGGTAACCGGATCTCTTTGGTTAGTCGTCGGTTCTAGATCTCACTTTAATCATAAGTGACCGGATCTATGTATGACAAAAGTACTTCGTTAGAGCCAGATCTCTGGATGCAGAGGTTTGTTTTACTTGTCGGAAGTGGCCGGATCTGTGAACTAGAGATTTTTTTTATTTACCAGAAGTTGTTTGTCCAATTCATGCATAGTCTGTATTTACCTATCGGAAATGGCCACATCTGTAGATGGGAGCTTTCCCTAGTTACTTGGATTTCTACATGCAGGGTTTTATGGTTACCGATGGTTTCCTTGAGCAAGATATCACTAGATCTGATCATTCATTATAAAATTTATAGGATGTTGTTGGGATATGTTGAGATTGGTTACAGAAACAACCAGATCTGAATCACGGAAAAACCATTAACTGTTAAGTCGATCTTGCTTTTCAATGCTGAGTTTGGATACAGGGATCAGCAGCAGAGGCACCAGTCATGAAATTTACGGATTTGTTTATTCATGTTGATGGTCTACTTAGTTTCACATATCCATATTTTAGTTATTTCAGTTTCTTACTTTTGAATTGGGATCTCAGAGTATTAGACGTATGAGAATGGAATCTTGACCATTTCTTCTCTTAGAAACTTAATGCGTTATAGTTTCTCTTCAAATTGTATTGAGCGGAATTATTGGTGTCCTTTTCTCACATGATCTAGATCTGCTACATGTGGGCTAAATGTCAATTTTTTATTCCGGATCTGTCTCGGTTATGACTGGAATGAGCTTGAAGTAGCCAGATCTAGATCTGGTATTGATGTATATGTGTCTCCTCAAGACGGAGATACTTATACTTAGGAGTGAGTTATGGATCCTGCTTTTTCCAGGTTTTATTGAAATCTCCTTTTTTTCTTCGAAACTGGTTTGACTCTTTGGAAACGAAATGCTTTGCCGTGTGCTATTCTTTATACTATTAATGTTCAGTTTGAAATGAAATGCTTTACTTTATGTATTCCAATATTGAATCGCTTTTCTGCATCTTTAGTCGGCGCTAGAGGAAGATGGTCAGCGTGTAGCTAAAGTTCAGATCAAGGTTCTAAGTAGTGTGTCCTACTATAGTAGTCACACTTACAACCAAAATTGTATCGTACGATAAAATGTGATACATTTCTATCATATCAGTATTTGGACCGATACGATTTAGGTAGCTGTATTGCAAAATGTATTATCACATCACATCGAGGTATATCATACGGTACGTGATACATCGTGATGGAGATAATATCGTACGATAAGTTTCAAAATTCTTATTTAAAAAAATAGGTTAAATGTGTTTAGATCCCCTTTAGGTATGCTTATTTACCTTTTCTTGTTATGCATGAGATATCCATATGATGCATATTGTATAATCTTTTTCATGTTTTTAAAGAAAATGTAATATTTTTATTGATTTTTTAGAAGATTAATTTAAAAATCATATGTATAGCATGTATTGTATGGTAGTATTAATGCTCCATGCGATATGGGGTCCCCATACTTTTTATTTACAACATTAGTTTAGATGACAATGAGCATTAGTAATTGCTTCATGCGTTTTTGTGTCATTGAATTGTAAATTTGTGGCTATTGTACGGAATCGGTTGTTGATCCAGAAGATAGAATAAATCCGCTTGTTATTAGGGTTATGGGTGCAGAGTGAGTGTTCATTTATTTACATGGTTGGCTGTGTGCTTAATTTTGTATGTCCTGTTTGCAGTTCGACAACTTGTATGGTTGCCGGCACTCACTCCCCGACGGGCTGATGAGGGCTACTGATGTGATGATTGCCGGTAAGGTCGCGGTCGTCTGCGGTTATGGTGATGTTGGCAAGGGCTGTGCTGCTGCCCTCAAACAGGCAGGTGCACGCGTCATTGTGACGGAGATCGATCCCATCTGTGCACTTCAGGCACTCATGGAGGGCCTCCAAGTGCTCACCCTTGAGGATGTCGTTGCCGAAGCCGACATCTTTGTCACCACCACTGGAAACAAAGACATCGTCATGGTGAAGCACATGAAGCAGATGAAGAACAATGCGATCGTCTGCAACATCGGTCACTTCGACAATGAGATCGATATGCTCGGAATAGAGACGTACCCGGGCATCAAGCGCATTACCATCAAGCCCCAGACGGATCGCTGGGTGTTCCCGGAGACCAACAGGGGCGTCATTGTTCTCGCAGAGGGTCGGCTCATGAACCTTGGCTGCGCCACGGGACACCCTAGCTTTGTCATGTCATGTTCCTTCACTAACCAGGTAACTCGGTTTCTTAGCCCAGATTTCTCGTTTGATTCTTTTCTCGTGTTCAACCTAAACTGCGTAGGCAAAGGACCTTCTTCGCTTCTATCTCAACAGAGATAACTACGGCGTTTACACCGTTGGACACGGACACGACTACTGAATGGCCAACCTCGTGTTGGTCCATTTTCTTCTAATTAAAAATCTCTCTCTCTCTCTCTCTCATAGTAACGCTTGGACTTGGACCTTGGTTAATGATACGTATAACCAAGAGGGTGAAATGAAAGAAACAAATGAGAAAGGAGGCAGGAGATCAGAGAGACAAGAGGGACTAGATAGATAGAGAGTATGCCCTCATATCTTATTAACGGACAATATAATTTGCATTACAATGTAAACTTATATGATCCAAGATTGGGATATATACTAGTTGAATCTCGACCTCATTTGCATCCAAGCGATGTGGCTTTCCTTTCTTTCCCTTGTTTGGTTGTTGATCATATATGATTCTTGTACAGGTGATCGCCCAGCTTGAATTGTGGAAGGAGAAGTCGACCGGCAAATACGAGAAGAAGGTCTATGTATTGCCCAAGCACCTTGATGAGAAGGTTGCTGCGCTGCACTTAGGCAAGCTTGGTGCCCGTTTGACCAAGCTTACCGCTGATCAGGCTGAGTATATCAGCGTGCCCGTGGAAGGTCCCTACAAGCCACTACATTACAGGTACTAGGCGGCAAAGGAGTTTCTCTCGCCACTGCAAATTTCTACTTTTCTATTTGCTTGCTTCCCTTTTTGGTATTGTTAGTTTTTCGTGGGTTCTAGTGGAGAAGATTTCCTCTTTTTATTTTTGGCATCGCTGTGGAGTATCCCTCCTTAATAAAAATGTGGAGGATTAGTTTTGTTGCTTTAGATTTGTAGCAGCTAAATTTATTATCTTGACTATGGGATATCAAATGATGTATCACAAATATTATTAGTAGTATTGTCCGTCTTAGCTACTCCATGGTTCTTTCCTTTTATTTTTCCTCGTTTACTTGTCTCTTTAGCATTCTGTTGCTGATATGCGATGCGTAGTTAGGACTTGTATTTTTATGTGCCACATGATCCGACGTTATAATAGGGTTATAATGAAGCTGAGTTGAATGCGAGTATGGGCAAGTTCAACTTGAAATGCTCTGCCAAAGCTTGAACTCTGAAGCTCAGTCAAGCTTCAACCTTAAGCTTCAGCTTGCTCGAGCTATGTTTGAGCTAGCTCATTGGGTTCATTTCGTATCCAAGCTTGAGCGAACTGAGGAATGATCTGGAATGAGCTTATGAACAACCTTGACACCAAGTCAATCTAGATTAAAACTCATGAATAAGCTTGAACTTGAGATCTAATTTGTGCCAGACCAATGAAAAACTCCACGAGTTTGCTGGACAACATCAATTTTGAATGGCAAAAATCCTAATGACGCTACACTAAGATATTAGCAAAAGGCTGAGAATACTCAATCATGCTTGATCTTTAGTTTTGCATGGTTCCACTGATTCTTACTGACTTCAATCATCTTCTATTATTTCTCTACTCAAAATCTATCTTTGTCGGTCTTTAGTTTTGTATGGTTTCACTGATTCAATTATAAGTTGCTGATTTCAATCTTCTATTACTTCTCTACTCAAAATCTATTTTCGTATCTTCGTTGTTCAAAGTCATTTCTCTACTCAGAATCTGTTTTCGTTGCTCAAAAGCATGGTTGCTACCATTGAACCACTTTATATATATTAAGAAAATCTCTATATATATTAGGAAAATCGGAGTTTCTAGACACCTTCCGATTTGATGCTATTTAATATTTAATATAAATGGATGCATTAATTGTGACGTAGGACGAGTGTCTTGATCATCACGGTGGTAATGATAAGTAATGTTGTTGAGTTGCTCTCTCTCTATATATAGAGAGAATTATATATATGTTAACACATATTCAATTGAACTAATTTCAAGTTAGGAAATAACTTAAAAGCAAAAAATAGTTCTCTATTTTCTAAGTTTATGTGTATAATTACTTTTTTAATTCAAACAGTAACCATCATTTTGAGAATCAAACGGTGATAAGGCTTGAATTAAAAAACAAAAGCACGAAAATCCTGAATTAGTTTACCATGTGAGAGCAAGTAAAAATTGATTTTTTTTAAATTTTAAAAAGAAAAAGTTTTATATTTTTTTGCTTTTCAAACTTAAATGTGAACCGTTCAATCTTTTAATGGGATTGTTTGGATTTGGTGTACCGGTGTATCATTAGTGTATTGGTGCATTTTTTTTTATGTATGATACTAAATTTTGTTCAAATTTTAAAACAAAAGAAAAGTATGTTTGATACTTTTTACCTTATCTTAAGATGGGATTGAGATCTTTGAGAATGTTTAAGCATATATTTATGTGTATGTACTAATTTCTCTTTCTCTCTCTATTTATATATATTACTTTTTAAATTTAAATTTTAATTATTATCTCACAAAATAAATGGTTGAGATTTTTTAGATACACTAGCACCCCAGTGCTTAGTCTCTCCCTCTCCCTCTCCCCCTCGAGGAGTATTCTGTTTTACGTTGCTTTCACCTCCACTCAATGTTACGAGAAACAGAATGGGGGCCACGTTGATGTTGACTCTGCATAGTCAAACACTACCTGAAACGCAAAATTGGCACCGCCAAGTTCCTAGAAATTTTAGGCTTATTCTTACCAGATATTGTAGTAAAATAAACTTGTTTTAGCATTATTATTCATCGTCTCTCAAAAACGAGAACCTGTGTTAACAACCCTTGATAGAAATTCATTTTTACAGAGGAATAACATGCACATTATGTGATCAATCGTACTAAAACTTGGTGAGCAATGGTGACATTTATTTGCTAGTTCGAAGGGCAGTCTAAAGTTGGTATATTTAGCAAAGAGTGAATCAGATTGTCTCCTCGTTGATGTCCAAAGGAATCGGATCGTATCAGACCCAATTGACTGATTCAAATTAATTTGTTTTCCAAACAATAGCCGACAAGCTGATCCAGTACAGGATCTAATGGTGAGGTATATAAGAAAATAAAATTGCTTACCCGAAATCTGTTAAATTCTTGAGTGTCTCACTGTATATAGGAAAATAAAAGTGCTTGGTAAATGAGAAATGCAAACAAGTCGCACATCGTTGAATGTTTTAAGCACTGTGTACCGTACCGACTGTGTGGGACCGAGAGTTTACAATATGAAACAACACCTTCACACAAATCTTGGTCGTATCGTATATGGTATGATAGCTACTTACAGCCTCAACCTTTGACATTTTTCTAAAATAATCATAATACCTATGATATGCTGATGTATGGTTTGTTAAGTTTGTCGATAAAAGCAAATGCTTGCTAACGAAAGAAACATGCTCTACGCAATACGCTACCTGGATAGGGGGTCAACTTACAAGTTAAGGTCATGAATTCAATACCTAGGGCATGCCTCTCACTTCGCCCTCCCCATTGTACAAAAAGATTGCATGCTTTGAATTCTTTGTCAGTGACTGGAAATTATAGAATCATGTGCTATTCCTCCATCCTGAAAAACACTCTAAATTCACAGGTAAGCAAGCGATGAAAATTGTATGCTCTCTCTGTCTAGAGAGAGAGAGTATTGATCATGATATGGAACTATTTGAGAAAGATTGATCATAGACCACTGTTTTCTCTCTCTCTCTCTCTCTCTCTCTCTCTCTCTATATATATATATATATATATATATATATATATATATATATATATAAACACAACGGAATAACCATGGGCTATTCCACCATTTTAGAAAAAACTCTAGGCTAAGCGAGAGTTATGTTTCCTTTTCTGTAGTAGCTGGACTTCTTGAGATAAATCCCGTGAACTCCAATCTCTGGCTAGTATTTCTCGGTTTCGCTAAGGACGTAAAGTCTAGCAGAAAATGTTAAGAAGATCGTTTATCCGATTGGCTTGTCCATTGGGCTTTGCACCTCCATAGGGAACTCATTTTTGCCATTGTCCACCATTTGATCTTGGGAAACGTTTTTGGTCTCTATGCCCTGCTATTCTACTCTTTATTTAAGGTCCACCGAAACTAATCCTTTTCGTTCAGTAGGGTCACCATATGGATTCTCAATCATCATTGTTATCTCTTTTGGGCCATATCAAAATGTAATCCTAGAAAACAAGTCATCCTCCAACAAAAATGCCTTAAAGTCTTCCTTTCATTTTTGTGCTGATATATATATATATATATATATTTACTTATAAAGTGAGTGAGAGCCGTTAGACATTCATTTATGTCATACCATCCATATCAATCTAAACAATCCGACTTATAAAATAAATATTTCACGTTTAAAAAGCAAAAAATTACAAAGTATATGTTTTACTTTGAAATTTTTATTTTTTCAAAAAACAATTCTTTTTTTCGGTTTTAAATCTAGATCATCGTGTCTCACCAATCCGGTTGTCCGGTAAGAGCCCAGCAACTCCCAAATATATATATCCCAAAGGTGGACTGAACTACGCTCTTTAAATTTTCAAATTTTGGAAGCCCCACCTTGCCTCATCGTAGGTCCGTCATTGTTGCAGTTTGCTTGATCTTGTACGCCACATTGATTATTCAATCTTCACCAATTCATATGATCCATGAAACAAATGAAAGAGAAACCTTAAAATTGAGGAAACAAATGAGACAGAGACCCTGTTTGCACATTGTGTTTGTGGAAGCACCAGACCAGAAGCTGGGCCTGGCCTGCGTGATGACCTTCGTAGTCATTGTAATCGGACTTGCTATCCTTATGCAAGCACCCAGCACTCCCCTCGCGATGATCAAATCCTTTGTCACAGACGGTGTTGATGGTCTTACTCAGATATGTGCTTCTTTCATCATTCATCTCTTGAATATCACCACCTTCATAATTCAAAAGCTTTTGAATCTCTTGAAGCACATCATCTCCTCTTTCTTTAAAACTTTTGCTTCTGCAATTCAGAAACTCGCAGATAGTTTCAAAGATCCACCCGAGTCCAGCACCAAGGATCAGATTGCGAAACAATTAAAAGGATTTCTGTGGGATTTGCTCAAGGATGCTTTCAGAGAATTGCTCAATGAAGAAACCAAAAAATTTGTTAAATCTCAAGCTAAAGAACTATGTAAACTTATTGATGGTGCAAAGGGAATGTTAACAAATTATATCAGCAATACATTCCAATCCATTACTTCAAGTGTTTGGGATACTTTGTCACATGAAGGTCCCAATCTGTTCAAAACTGTGATCTCTTCCGCGTCCAAACTTGCTGAGAGTCGGTGGAAGCTGATCGGCAGAAGGATCACAAAACTATGGGAGAAATGGAATTCCAAGGTAAAGAATGTGAGAAATTTGTTGTTCTTTTTTTCCAGCTGTTGGAGTTTCATGGAAAAAACCGTGCCTGGGTTCTACATGCTCATGGTGGTGAGCTTTTTTGGTTTCGGAAGGCACTTTGAGCGACTGCAGGATGCACGGGAAGTGTTCCTAGCCATTCATAGTTTGATCAATAAGATTGTGGAATTGATTGTTTATTTCAGAAGGAATGTATAGCGCATCAATTAGTCCTCGAATTTTTTTTGCAAGCAATGTACCTCGATTTGTTTTGAAATTAATACTTGGAATGCACCCAAAGAATTGGCAATAATCAAAAGAGATTGTTAAAAGCATAGTTAATGAATTGGGAAATGGACCAAGTTCTTCATTTTACACAAGCATCCAAATTTTCTGCTGATAAATAAAAATGCCTGTATATAGGGAACCGGTTCAAAATGATTGAACTGATGGTTTGATTGCTTTGCGGTTTCGTTTAGTTTGATTTGTATAAAAAAGTTATACGGCTTTTGTTGTTAGTCTAAACGTGTGTGTATATATATGTGAAAAATGATAAATACATTTATTCATGTTCAAATCTATTTAAATATCTTAATAGTTCGATTGACATAATCAACAATAGAGATTTAAATTTAAAAAATAAAAAGTTCTATTATATTTTTTATACATTAAATTTAAAGCATCAGTTTATTAAATATTTTTTTGTTTTATCACTCATCTTACACATCGAGCAATTGAGATGATAAAAGGGGATTTGAGCACACATTCATGGACTATGCTCTCTCCCCTGTCTCTCTCCACACACATACACACACACACACAGAGAGAGTAAAAAACGCAATCTCCTTACACTTTTATTCCCAAAGAGTAACGGGGAGGCAGTAGAGGCTTTTGAATAGTTGACCTACGGTATTCAAAGAACCGCCCCGGACTAATTGGACCCATTAAACAGACTCAAATTAACTTGGCTGGTCTTAGGAGACTTTGGTCTAGTTTGGCTTTTCCTGTGCCTGCCTCCTGATGCTGCTCACATTCAAAAACAGGGTGGGGTGGGCTTGCCCAGTATGCAGTTTTTCTCCTGGACTGGCAAGATGGGTTAGGTGGACCCCTACCCGGTTAAGAAAGAATTTACAGTAAATGTATGAAGGAAGCCACTAAATGAAGCTCCTTCCTAAACAAAAAAGAAAGCAGCTAACCTGTCAAAAAAAAGCAAGTTTAATCTAAGTTGGTCTTCTCATCGCAGCTTTTGGCAGTGTCCGTCACTATAGAGCCCAGTTAGATAAGATAAGCAATGCCCTTACGGCCAGTGGCGGATCTAATTGAGCCGAGGAGGGGTTCGCCTCACCTGAAATTTTGAAAGTCAAAACTTAAAGTCTATAGCGCACGGTGGGATTCATGGGCTATAATATAAATACATAGTTCGCCTCACCCGACACCATTCAAAGGGGCTTCTAAATCCACCACTGCGTGACTGCATGAGCCCGGAAGCTTTGGCCTTGAAGAGTCCGTCGGCTCGCAAGAACGACGCTCTAATACATTGGATCCATCGATGCCTTGGTCAGCTTCCGACTCTGTAGATCGAGAAAGAGAAGGTGGTTGAGAATGACTTGTGTGTGCAGCCTCCAAGAAGTTGGCCTGGTCTAACAAGGAATTGGTCCCACTCTTTATGTTGGTGGTCGTCAACTCTTGAAGAGCTCGGCCTTCTGCCAGGCTTGCTAAAAGAAGAGAACGATCAAGATATATTGAACTCAATCTACCCTCTCACCAAGGCCCAAGTGTGCTTCGAGTATGAGCGGCCATGCTCCTATGGAAGTTCATTGCTTGCACTTGTCACCTAGGCAAGTGCCTGCTTGGTTTAGGTTAACCCGGTGGAAGATATATAGGTTTAAATCTTGTAAGAGTCCTTGAAAATCTGTTGATCTGACCTCATACTTATTTTCCCATTAAAGGAAAGAAGAAATGGATCATCTTCTCAGGTTGGTTGACAGCCATTGGCATCTCGATTTGTAAAAGTTGATGGGGCAGGAGAAGTTTAATGGTGAGTCTTCTTTGCTAGTTAGTCCGAGTCCTGCACCTACTACAATGAGAGCTGTGGTGTTGCCGACTGCCGTAGCTGTGAAGGGGTGATATCGACTCTCTCCAGCAGATAAATATTCCACCAAGCAATGCCGAGCATCTACTTGATGATGCCTAATTGCTCATGCCATCAAAAGAGGGATTCTTCATACTTGTGTTTGGGAATGTTCTAAACTTCAAAGTCCAATCAAGCAACAGTCATTTGGAAACTAGTTTCAACTGTTTAAATTCTCACTCAAAAGCTCAGTGAGGCAGTGGTAATGGTGCTGTGGGACCTGAAACCGTCGACAGGTGAGTATAGGTCCATGTAAATCAGGGAAATGGACCTTAAAGAATCCAAATTATGTTGTATGCTTCTTGATCATGTGTTATACGGGCTAATTTATCCTTGCCTCAAGTTGGACCGGGAACCGAGCACCCAGTCTTGTTGCAGTCTGCAATGTACACCCCTGCGATTGGCATGCGATCTTTCTATTTTATCTTCAAAGGATTAATGCTTTTGATCTGAGTCATAGGTGAAAGTCTGGACTAGGTAGAGCTTCAGATAAGTAATCCTTTGCTACTGCTGATTTCTTCCATTAATATTTCACGAATTTAGAGATGTTCTAACATATTATATTGTTTTACAGTGCACATGAGTAGATCGATGTTGTTATAATAGCAATATTCATGGATTGGGCTTCTTACAAGTTTATGTTCTCCACAGACATGTGGGCCGTTGGTGCAATACTTGCTGAGTTTTTCACTTTATGTCCTCTTCCCCCCGGTGAAAGTTAAATCAATCAAGTTCTACAGTAATCATTGTCAAGGTTGTCTTTTCCCTTAAATGCCATATGAGGTTATTTGAGAAAGAGTTGGTGTGATGCCATTGGAAGATAAAACCAGATTTCAACGTTGTCTTTTCCTTTAAATACCTTTAAATGCCATGTGAGGTTATTTGAGAAAGAGTTGGTGTGATGCCATTGAAAGATAAAACGAGATGTCAAGGTTGTCTTTTCCTTTAAATGCCATATTTGAAAAAAAAGTTGGTGTGATGCCATTGAAGAATAAAACAAGAAACACATCTTTAAGGTGGTTCTCTAATTTAGAGAGATGATCAGATGGAGCTTCAGTAGGTGTGTTAAGTAGACGATGGACATAATCGAAGGTGGAATGTCTCTAAAGCTTTGGAAGGAACATGGAGTTAAACGCTAGCATGACACAAGTCCGAGTCTAATGCCGACTAAATCCATATAATTGGATCGCACTAGCCTCAGAACAGGCTTGGTTTCGTTTCAAAATTATTCAAATGTAAAATTAGGATTATCTTCGTCTTTTTATAGAAACAACATACCATTTTTAAGCTACACTACAACAAATAAACCTTTTTTCCCATACTAAATAGAGTTGGTTACATGAATTCTTTGTTTTTTATAGAGCTCGATCACAGTTAACTCAACCTGAGCTAATCATTCTTTACTATTTCCTTCTAACATTTTTGTGACCTTTCACTTCTTTTCTCATACCTTCTTTTATTTAACAGAGTGATCGTTTCAATTTTTACAGTGAATCAGACCAAACATACAAGATAAGCAATGTACTTGGATCTCCAGACTGCACTACGTGGCCCGATCAGTGTGTGAATTATTGCTTTCAACAGGTCCTAATGATCGTGGCTTCTAACGTGTATAAGTTCTTTTCTTGTGGACTCATGAACACTCGTCTTTTATGTCCTTATGAAGTTGCTGTTGTTAGTTATCATATCATCATTTTTGGTTTCGATAACGAGCACTCGAGAAATTATAACAACAATTAAGCCTTTTTAACATCTCCATCAATTCTTTTATCACTCTGAAAAATTGACCCTAAGTATTTAAAACTTTTCTTTTAAGGGATATAATGTATGTCAATTTTAATTTCTATGTCTTATGAAGTAATCAAATGATCAAACTTACATTCTATATATTTTGTCTTTGTTTTACTAAGTTGGAAGCTTTTACTTTTTAATGTTTCTCTTAGTAATTCTAATTTTCTATTAACTTTTTTGTTAAACTACTCTACTAACATAATGTCATATGCAAATAACATGCACTAAGGTACTTCATCTTAATATATTTTGTTAGCTCATCAATCACCATTATAAATAAGTATGGACTTAAAGTTGATCCTTCATGTAACTCAATATTAACTTCAAAGAAGTTTGTCATTCCTTCATGAGTCCTTATACATGTTTTTGCACCATCGTGTATGTATCTTATAAAGTTTATATATGTCAATGTGATACCTCTTTTTTCAAAGGTTATCCAAAGATCATCCCTTGTTATCCTATCATAAATTTTTTCTAGATCAACAAATATTATGTGAAGGCTTTTTTTTGCTGTAAAATGTTCCATAAGACATCTCAAAAAGTGAATCGCTTTAATAATATATTTGTTTGGTAGGAATCCAAATTGGTTCTTTATTGTACTCAATACTTGTCTTAACCTACGTTTGATAATTTTTTCTCATAATTTTATAGTATGACTCATTAACTTGCTATCTCGATAATTCACACAATTTCGAATGTCTTCCTTATTCTTGTATATGGGTATAAGTCTATTCACTCTCCATTTTTTGGGTATCTTTTGGTTTCTTTATATTTTATTAAATAGCGTTGTTAACCGAGTGATTCCTATTTCTCCTAAGATTTTCCAAACTTTTATAGAATATTGTCTAGTCGTACATATTTACCAACCTTCGTATGTTTAAGAGCATCTTTGACTTCATTCTTTTAAATATATCAGTAGAAATTATGGTTTATATATTTTTCTGATTTAGCTAACTCTCCTAGACTAATATTAACATCTTTATTTTCATTAAAAACTTATAAAAAAAAATTTCATCTATTTTTATATCATTATTTGTCACTCGAATTTTCTCATCCTCATCTTTGATGCATCTAACAAAATTAAGATCCTTATTTTTCTTATCTCTAGTCCTAGCTATCCTAAAAATATCTCTTTTACCCTCTTTTGAGTTTAACTTTTTATATAAATCCTCCCAAATTTTAGCTTTTGCTTCATTGACGGGTTTTTCAATTATTTCTTTGCTTGTTTATAAACCTCTAAAGTTTCACTAGTCTAACATGCTCTCTTTGCCTTGATTTTATCTTAAACCACTTCACTCCACCACAAAGCTTTTTTTTATGCCGGTACACCTCCCTTAGATTCACTTAACACATCTTTCGCCACTTTCCTAATATGTAGTCATATTATTCCTCATATCGCAAGGTGTACCAACATAATTTCAAGTATCTCCTTGAAGGACTTCAAGGTTGGATGTGCTATTTTCTTCTTTGTCTATTTTTTACCTATAAATCTATAACTAAAAATCGATGTTGGGTGGTTAAGCTTTATCTTAGAATTATCTTACAATCTTTACAACACGATTTATCTTTTTTCTTACAAACAAAATAATCAATTTGTGTTTTTCATAAGTCATTCTTATAAGTAATTAATATTCATCTCATTTTTTAAGATTGTATTGACTATAAATAGATAAAATATCATAGCAAAATTTAAAATCTCCCTACCTTCCTCAAAACGAAAGTTTCAATAAATATCTTTATATCCTAATAGTTCTTTACTTACATGTCCCTTTAAGTCTCCTCCTAAACAAAGCATCTCCCTTTGTGTAATTCTTTGAATTGCCTTATCTAACTCTTCCCAAAAAGTTGTCTTTATACTATCTTCTAGTCCTGATTAGGATGCGTAAGCACAATCTATATTTAAAACCTCTGCTCCTAACACTAATTTCAACATCCTGATTGAGTCACAATATCATTGTATGTCTACTACACTATCCTAGCACTCAAAAAAAAAGAAAAAAAGGGTTCTTTTTCATAATTTCATGAAACACAGTTTATAAAAGATAAAATATTTTCCATAAATTGTTTTTCCTTGCTTTACTAAAATCAACGAAAAAACATCTTTTTTAAGAAAGACAAACAAAAAGCCCACCAAAGTAATACTCAAGGAAAAGGAAGCCTACACGATCAAAAACAAAAAAATGATATATCGGCTACTTTTTCTTTTACGAGAAACCGGCTGATAGAAACCGTTCACCGTCTTACAATCTTAATCAGCTTGCCTCGGCTAAGCATATGTGACTCCAGTCAGCATCTGTGACCAGCCATGGACTTCTTTATCTACTCCTTCACTTGACTAGTGTTTCTTTATGAATGTAGGTTGAGCCTGCTAAGCTTTCAGAAATTATCCCACAAGCCACCCGAGAATGAACGTCTTCTAAATATTTCAAGGCATTTCAATGGAATGTCTTATTTATTGAACAATTCGTAGCATCCATGTTAGTGGGATCCACAAATGACCTGCAGCAGCGGCAATACATCATGCTTTCTTGAATTATGATCCACAAATGAAACTGTGGGATTTTGGTACAGCATCAGATGATTGCTTTCTTGGATTGACGCTGGGGATTACACGCAGCATCTCTGATTATGGTAATCTGCGCTCTTCGCCGTTTATGAATAATATAAGCGTATTCTCAGATTTTTCTTCCAGTTTCTGCCTGCCAAAAATTTCCCGTGGAACCAAAGATGGAAATGATCTGTATTTTGAAGTTCTGGATAATGAATGAATGCAGTGAGATCACTTGATAATGCATCATATTTCTAGCGGTCTTACCATCTTCTTGATAATGCATCCCATGTCTACAGAGATCACTTGATACACAAAAGAGAAAGAAGAAGACCTCACTTTTAAAACTGACATGTATCCCATGTCTGAATGCCATGGTGAAAGTCCTCAAATCCCATATTATATTCTTCTGGGGAGTGCATCGCCTAGTATCCTTTATTAAAATATAAACCTCGACATGGGATAAATGTCGAGTTTTAATTTTTAATATCATTATAAGGGTATGGTCGGTTTTCCGATGCCAGTTATGGTCGGTTTCCGAACCAGGTCGAATCTGCTGATTCCGGTTACGGCTGGTTTTGAGAGCAGTTCAGTTCCAGTTCAAGCCTTTCTGAACCAGCCATGAGATCACTCGAGAAGCAAAGCCAGAAGATAGATATCTTAGAAGATGGTGCCATTGTATGAGAGATCCTCAACTCTCCTTTGCATTTGAACACATTAACAGCACTCCCTTCCACAATAATTCTTTTCATTTCCGGTCGGGTCGCCAGTTCCTCCTCACCTGCGTGTCTGCCGTGTCATTTCACCTCTACGGTGGTCACAGTACATCCAAGTATGAACGTTTAATCTCATTATAAAGGTACGGGCAGATGCTCCACTTCTACAAAGATGATGAGATCCAACATCTAGAGTTTTAAAATGTTAATATCATTACAAATTTATAAGGGTACCAGGCGAGTTTTAATTTTTAATATCATAATGAATTTAAAAGCATTCTGGGAGCTGAGGATCTCTCATACAATGGCAAGATCCCTAGAGATATGTATCTTCTGGCAGTTGGACTTGTCTCGAGTGACCTCAAAGACATAGTTGGTTTGGAACCGACCCACTGGTTAGAATAGAAACCGGACTGATCCCGGAACCGAGCACAACCAGAACTAGCAAACTGGACCCAGAACCGTAACAGAATCTAGGGTTTGCACTGGTTAGGTTACAGTTCCTACTTCCATTGAACCAGAACATATCCAGAACTAGACTTGGCAGTTCAAGCTGTTGGTTTTGGTCCCTTGATCTTTCCTAAAAAAAATTCTTTTAGATATTTGGCCAAATCTTAACCATAACCAAAATCGAGAGCTATGAACCAGAATTGGAACCGTGGGGATGGAACCGGACCGATCATTTATATAATTCATGGTTTTGGGACCAAAATAAGATGGTCTTGAACCGCTGGTTATCGTTAACCCAAGCCAGCCATGTCAAATCTCAGTGGACAACAACAAAGTAGCAGATGCATTTCCAAGGTTTGCAAAGGAAGTTGGTTCAGCTACATGGTTGCGAAATCCATCTTGGTTAATATAAAGAAGATTTAAAAGTTCAAAATCTAGATGTTTGATCCGATCATATTTGCAACAGTGAAGCATTCCGGACTTCCATCCGAAGCCTAAGATAGCAATCTTTGATGAGGGTTAAACAAGATAACCAAGCTGACACGGGTTACTTGCGTCTCGTTCACTAGCTTAAAATGCTGTTTATCTTCAGCATTTTAGCTTGTTTGAGCCAGGCCAAGTTAACTAAGCTGAACCTGAGTTGCTTTCATAGTTGAAACTTTGGTAATACATAGTTTTTATTTAAAAATGAAATGAAATTCCTGAATTTACGTGAATTTTTACCTTTATGTTTTTTTATTCGAAAGTGCAATTGACCATTTGCCTGCACACATATGAATGAACTTGTGCAAGCAGAACCACCAGCACCTCATTCATTTTCCAGTCACACACACACACACACACACACACACACACAGAGAGAGAGAGAGAGAGAGAGAGAGAGAGAGAGAGAGAGAGATGCCAGCTGCCTAATCTTACCGAACAATCGGCACATGTCTGTGGGCCTATGGCCTCTTTCTGTCATCCTGCATTTTGATACATTCATATGCTAACCCTTTCTGCTATCCATACAATCGGCATATACGTTCATATTTTTATACAATTCTTGGAGGCTTATCATTTAGCTCCAATGAAAATCAAGGAATCATTGAAAAGGGAAACTAAAGTGAAGTGGGCAAGGTTTGGTAAAACAAGGAAAAGAACAAAAAAAAAAAGTTCCAAAAGGATGGTAAGTGGACCATGCCTGGCAGTGACAAGACTGCCGCCGTTAGTGGCCGACCGCGACAAATAGCCCATGAATTATCTTAGGGTTGGGCCAAAATATGTGGCATTGTCTATGACACAACCATGGGCTAAACCTTTTTATGTTGATTTTCTGAATTTTGGGAGAGTGGATCTCCCCTGAGGGCTCAGCCACTTGATGCCATCCTCTTTTTTCCACGAAAGGATCCATAAGTTGGACACAAAGTTGTTGAATACAGCCATATAATTGTATTACATTGTAGTGAACACTTTTCTAACCCTTTCTTTTGGTTTAGTTCTCTATACAGATCTTATGTTCTGCAATGATCTTTCTCTTTTAGAATTTTATAATGCAGAGAAACCTCCTTCTAAGAGGTTGGAACAACTTAATTAAAACTCCAAGCACAAATTAGTGTTTCTCTGGCAGTTGGAGAAAAGGAGTCGAGCCGGTTGTCACCGTCACTAGAAGCCGGATTTAGGATGGCCTCCACCATCTATGCAAAGTCGAACCTCTCGTCTATTCTAGCAGCCAGTGATCCTTGCCACTATTAGGCATGCTAATCCTCCTCGGACACTCGCCATTGTGCTTTCTCACTCTTGATTGCATAAAGAATATGTGAAAATCTCAGAGTTAACTTACTAGATTAACCTTGAAAATTTATCAATCTCACAAGTGGCTGCAATTTCTTTGCATCTTAAGATGCAACCAAAGTTTCAACATATTGGAAAACAACCAATAGAGCAAAGGTGAAAACGCGGCTTCAATTGCAAAACCAGATTATGGGTAGGTTTTGCGCATTGTTCACATAAAGTGAGCTGCCTGTGTGAATGCCTCAGGCTTCAAAGTCTCTTTGTAATATATAAATATAAATAAATATATATATATATATATATATGGAAAAGTGGTAAATGCATGTGGTCTCTTAATACATGTAAATATCTTTATTGTTTGATCTTTAATATTAAAAAAACTTTATATTAGTATCTAAAAGTGTCGTTTAGTAAGTGTGAATGGGAATTGAGCATAAACCGTCTCTTTCTTTCTCCATCCCTCTCTCTATTTATCATCTTATGTCATACACTACTAGACAATTTATTAGTGTCAACATCGACAAAAAATTTATTCATGCATTAATCTACACAAGATGATCACTACCATCCAATTGATCACATGACCAATAATGATAATCCATGAATGTCCAACATGAGAGGCATCTCTCTCTCTTACGTGAGTTTGTTCGCTTCACATAGAACCAATGTTATAAAAATCATATTGTATCGTAGTAGTATACGGTATGATACGGGAACACATATCGCAATAAGCGATTTATCATGTTGTATCATACTGTGTCATATGATATGGATTTGTATTGTATCGTATCATACGATACACCCCATATCTTACGAATCAACGCTGATTTTTTCTGGTATAAAATCTGAAAATCCGAAGTTGCGAAAATTATTTATGCTTCATTGCAAACCCTTTTTCATGTCATTCCCTTGCTCCCAGATCCTATTTTTATCCTTGTTCATATTGATTTTGTGGTTTATTCATAAGATTATCAAGTGTTTCACCAAATCCAACTCTCCATCTATAGGGTTTTTGTCAAATCAATATCATAATTATGTTCTTTTGCATTTTACCCGATTTTTCAATTGAAAATTTTGGGGGTTTTATACATTGTGTGAATTTTAACCTCTAAAAAGTTTTTTTCTTCTTATTGATTGTCCACTCTTATCTTAATGGCTTCTAATCGAGTCGATCCGGTATAAAAATATTGCACTCTAGTATATAAAGGCAATAGGCTTGTGAACAAGTACATGTTTTACAATACAGTAAAACATTGTGGTATTTCTTGTATGAAACACCACCTTACGGGAACAAAGAAGGATGCTAATGCATGTCATCGGGTTCTCGAAGTAGTGAAGTACGAGATTGAGCAAGTATTGGAGGCTTTAAAGAAAAACAAGAGATTAAGGGTGAGAGAGAGGACATGAATAAGTGGTTGTGATATGTCTCAACTATTTGAAGATACTTACGCTGAAGAGATATATGGTGATAAATTCTATGGTACAATTGAGATGTAAGAAAAGATGGCTAAAGAAGGGAGGAGAAGGAGAGAGGAGAAAAAGTGTAGGTTATGATAGTAGTAGCAATGGACTTGGCTCTTATTCTACTACAAGAGGTCCTACTCGCCCGATGCCTACAAGGGGTACTAGAGGAGAAACCAGAGCTAGAGGTAATGGGATGTCTTCATTTTTTCCTCACGTATGACTCTTGGAGCTCAACGAGACATTAGATCAATTATAACTTTAAAGGAGATAATTGAGAAAGTAGATTTAAAGTGTGTTGAATTTTTTATAAAAATTATCTCCCTTTGAATGTTGTAAACTCTTTTTTTTTTTCAAGTATGACGGATACAAGATCGGGTTATAGAGTCCCTGCTTATTAGTATTTGAGGGGTACATTATTATAGAAATAGGTTGATATTGTTAATGTATGAAGTTTTTAATTTAGTGAGTTGTAGAAGGACATGGGCATGTTCTATTATGGTTTATAGTTAGTTAGATGGTTAGCGTAAGTCTTTGGTGAACTTCCAGTCTATTGTCCTAAAGGGACACTATTTTTGAAATCATATGACTTGTCCTATATTGATAAAACTGAAGATAATTTACTCCCTATTTTCGAAGAAGTTGTTGAGGAAATAGGTGTTTCAAATGTTGTTCAATTCATTATTGATAATGCTATAAATTTTAGATCAACTGATAAGATGATTGAGGCAAATCATCCAATTTTAGTATGGACTCCATGTGTTGCATATTGCATAGACTTAATACTTGAAATTTTGAGTATAATGGATGAAATAAGAGGGACTATAGAAGTATGCAAAAATGTTATAAAGTTTATATATAATCATCCTGTTGTATTGCATTTGATGTGAATTCATATAGGTGGAAGGGAATTAATTATGTCTTCATTGACAAGATTTGCTACGAATGTTATTATTGTGCAAAGTCTTGTCATATAAAAAAATATATTAAAAAACATGTTTGTATATGATAAATGGGGATCTATTAGTTGGTTTATAAAGAGAGAGAGGATTGTTGTAGTGAATGTTGTTTTCAATGCTAATTTTTAAGAAAATTGCAGTAAATTTTTTAGGATGATTGTACTTTTAGTTAAGGTAATGAGAATGGTGGAAAGTGAAGATAGGCTTGCTATGCCTTATATATATATGATGTTATGGATAAGGCCAAATTGAAAATACAAACAAACCTTGATCGCAAGTGATTACTTTTAAAGAAAGTTTGGAAGATAATTGATGCATGTTAGAACCACCAAATACATCATAATTTACATGCTGCTGCATTTTTCTTAACCCTTCTATTCGATTTTCTCTCAACTTTGTATAGGATGAATAAGTAAAAAATGGTATATTGAATGCAATTAACCTTGTTGAAGATTCATCTACTTGTTGCAATTTTTATTTAGAGTTAAGTAAGTATATACAGAGTGTTGGAGATTTTTCTTAGACCAGGTATTGTGTTTTTATTGATGTTTCTTTAAATTATTAATTGATTAACTTTTAGTATTTCTTACTAATCATTATCGTGTTTTATTTTAGATAAATAGTGGGCTCATTTTGGTGTAGATGTACCGAACTTAGCAAAGTTTGCTCAACGTATATTAAGCCAAACATGCAGTTTAAGTGAGTGTGAGAGGAATTGGAGCATTTTCGAACACATTCACACGAAAAAGCAAAACAGATTGGAGCATGCTCGACTACGTGATTTGATATACGTTCTCTACAACATGAAATTAAGGTAAAGGTAATAATTTTAAAATATGTATTGTTTGTTACTATCTAGTTCTTTCTTAATCTTATTAATAATGAATGATTGATGTGGTTATATTACATTTGATATTTTTTATAATTTGAATATTATTTTTTACGGGCAAATGATGAATGATGCAAAAAGGGCAAGGAAGGTACCATATGACCCGTTGAGCTACAAAAATATTGATATTCTTAATGATTAGGTCGAAGAGGAGGAGCCTCCTATCAATTTAGAGGATGAAAACTAGAAGACACTCTAAGACGAAGCAGAACTTAGAGTTGAAGATGATGATGAAAATAAAGGTGTTGGATGGACAAATGTAATTATGGAGGAGGAAGAGAGAGGAGATGATGATGATGATGATGATGGTGGTGGTGGTGGTGATTCTCACTATGTTGATTATAATGCTTTTGTTGATTATGATCCACGTTGTGGATGATTGTAATTTGTTTTAACTTTTATTTGTAACTTTGTAACATTTTTTTTATCTTCAATCTCTTGATAATTGTAAGTTGTAACTTTGTTGTTTGTTAATTAAAGTTAAACCCCTAAGATATTATTCTTTTTTCACGTTATGGTATGGATGTTTGTTAATTATGAGATGTTTTGTTATGGTATGAATGCTTTTTCATTGTGTTATATATGTTTTGTTCATTAATTTTATTTTTTATATTTTTTAAAAAAATTTAGCATAATTTTTTTTACACCGTATCGTACAATACCATACAATATGGTACGATACAGATGTATCGGTGCCCAGAATGATACGGGCACCGATACAGTTTTTACAACATTGCATGGAACAACCAAGCCCTTACTTGCAAGTTGTAATGGTAAGCCTACAGTGAACACGTGGGCGAGCATGTTGGTGAGTTCAGGTACTAGGTATGGTGTAACTAAATAGGGCATATCTAAATAAACAAGTGAAAATCTATATGGAACAAGAAGAAAAGAATTTTTACTCACTAAATGTTGTTGATAATAATGAAATTAACTATCCTAAACTTTTTAGGAGTTGGTGTCTCTAAAACGTTCGAATCAAATAATAAAATATGATCTTGTTTTCCTAGAAGTAAATAGTGGATGGCATAAATAGAGAATAATGGCAAATAAGAATTTATGTCGCTAACCGAGCTTAGTGGAGGTTGGGTTATACTCAACTAGTTTGGTGTTCATAATATAAAAATGGTAACTTTATTGTAATGAATACAATGGGATCCACTACTTTGTATTTTATAAATATTGAATATGAACTCATTGAGTACAACCTAGTTCTTCATATTATAAATGAGAGTTGTTAGACATTCTTATATCAGACTTTATTGACAATCACCTATGAGACTTTACTTACAATCACCACCACTCTTATGATGACACTACATATGATATGCAATGAACATGTGCACTAAATGTCATCAAGGTTTGTGTTGATGTGAAACGAGAGTAGCGATGAGAGGCTATTTAGTAGCACCCCATTTCTCTCTCTACATATATATATATATATATATATATATATATATATATATATATATATATATGATCTCGAAGGTGGCGTGTAGATTCAATGTAGACCCAATTCCTAATGTTTCAAATATGGGACGATCATGGATTTATGTCCGGGACTAACTCAAACCGGTATTACAAATCTACACGGTTTCTTTACCTATAGAAGTCACCCGGTTTCAACGTACAAACAGTCCTACCAATAGTTCTAATTGAACAGTGACATAGAAATTCTATAACATTTTTTCTGCAATGAAATTAACCATTCACAACACTTCTGCAAGATTGATCAAACAAAGCTCGCATGTGCTATAACTCGTCGTTAAAGCACGTAAAACAACCGCTTTAGGCTTTCAAAAATTTTATGCCCAAAATTTTTAGTGTAGCTGTCCTATTTTTTTTTTGGCAACTTGTGTCAGTACTCCCGGATTTAGCTAAAGGACCACGATTTTTTCAAAAACATGCCACCAGTAAATTCATGTAAAAATAATAAACAACTCTATGTGTTCTACCACAGAAGATATCGCAATATAAAGAATATGTAGTTGATCACATTTGCTGTGGATAAGGGTTACTTCTTTTCTATGTTACAAGAGGAGGCCGAAGCCCAACACATGCACCCTGTGAGAGTTTAACTCCCCACCAACAGCAACAAGGCTTACTTTTAGTTTTGGTGTTGGCTAAATTTTAGATTGCTACATGCTAAAATTTGATCACAAGTCTTACCTTCAAAACCGGGGCTTCGAATATAGGGAGTGAGGAAAAATGGGGAAACGGGTAGAGAGTTTTTGGATAAACTCTCTATATATATATATATATATATATATTGTATGTATGCATTTACTCTGCAAGAGGAAAATTCAGTAAAGCTGGAAGACAAAAGGATGTGTTTTGATTAGAAAGTGGCGTCCAACCAACAGATTGGTCAACACGGAGAGGCCTGCCCTTCTTTCTCTTCCAATAAATTCTCCTCCCCACTAAAAAAATCCCTGAAAATCCCCAAATCCCAAATTGAGTGTTTCAATGGTCATTCAGGGCTTACAGATTTCAAGGCTTTGATTCAGATGCACTCTCCATTAATCCTCCTCCTGGTGTTCATTTTTACACCACCACCCACTTTTACATATTTGCTTCTTCCTTTTGTATCACAAAAAAGTCTCTCTCTCTCTCGATACGGTATTCGGATTTGTCAGTTTTCATAATAGCTAAGCGGCCTCAGAGAAGGTGCAGAATCCAATGTTGTGTGTACTTGGTGTCTCAGATTCAAGATAGATAGCGCTCTCTCTCTATCCATCTACTGACTTTTAGGGAGAAAAATAAGCGGAGGAAGTATCTTTCTCTCTCTCCTCCCTCTGATTTCTTGAGGGAGAAACAGGAAGGAAGCTGCTTCCTGTCCCGCCATTGGCCTCCATAGGCTTCCACAGAGAGAAACAGGGGAAAAGGAAGCTTCTCTCTCTCCACTGATTCTGGTTCCTAGAGAGAGAAGGTATCGGCCGAAGGAGAATAGAGGAAGAAGAAGAAAAGGGAACCTACGGCGTCCATGGACGCGTTGAGTAAGGGGGCGAAAATGGAGCGGAACAACGGCTACTTCAGGCGGATGAACACCACCAAGATGATCGCCTCCTCCTCCAAGCTCCTCTTCCGTGCCTCCCTTCTCATCTCCCTCTTCCTCGTCCTCTTCATTACTCTCTCTCCGACCACCACCACAGGCGCCACCACCTCGAACCACCACAACCGCCGCTCACTCTCCTCCTCCTCCCCGTGGGGCGGCGCCCAGTGGGAGAAGCAGGTACGCTCCTCCTGCACCCCCCGCCGGTCAGGCGGCCTCTCCATCCTTGTCACCGGCGCCGCCGGCTTCGTCGGCTCCCACCTCTCCCTCGCCCTCAAGAAGCGGGGCGACGGGGTTGTCGGCCTTGACAACTTCAACAACTACTACGACCCCTCCTTGAAGCGCTCCCGCCAGTCCCTCCTTGCCAAGCACGGCGTCTTCATCGTCGAGGCCGACATCAACAATGCCGGAGTCCTCGCCAAGCTCTTCAACATCGCTCCCTTATCCCACGTCGTCCACCTCGCAGCGCAGGCTGGCGTTCGCTACGCCATGCAGAACCCTGCGTCCTACGTCCATAGCAACATCGCCGGCCTCGTCACCCTGCTGGAAACCATCAAATCAGCAAATCCGCAGCCTGCCGTAGTCTGGGCTTCTTCTTCCTCCGTCTACGGCCTCAACACCGAGAATCCTTTCTCCGAAGAACACAGAACCGATCGCCCTGCTAGTCTTTACGCTGCCACCAAAAAGGCCGGCGAAGAAATCGCTCATACCTATAACCATATATACGGCTTATCCATCACCGGCCTTCGATTCTTCACTGTCTACGGCCCGTGGGGACGGCCGGACATGGCTTACTTCTTTTTCACAAAGAACATACTAAAAGGGAAAGCAATTGACATATTTGTAAGCCCCGACAGAAACGATGTAGCGAGGGACTTCACTTACATTGATGATGTAGTTAAAGGATGCATTGGTGCCATTGATACCGCAGAGAAGAGCACCGGCAGCGGCGGGAAGAAGAGAGGGCCGGCGCAGTTGAGGATTTACAATTTGGGGAACACGTCGCCGGTGTCGGTGCAGAAGTTGGTGTCCATATTGGAAGGTCTATTGAATGTGAAGGCAAAGAAGAATGTGATCAAGATGCCTAGCAATGGGGATGTGCCATTTACTCATGCAAATGTGAGCTTGGCAGAGAGGGACTTTGGGTACAAACCCACCACCGATCTCGCGACGGGCTTGAGGAAGTTCGTCAAGTGGTATCTGAGCTACTACGGCATTGGGAGCAAAGTCAACAGTGACCAAGGATTGCTGTCACAGAGTTGAGAGTTCAAACTTCTTAGTGTGAGTTTCTTCTATAGGAAAATTGATCTTTAGCAACGGCAAATTCAGTTGCTAAAATAATCAATTCAATAGCATGTTTTGAAAGTGAGACGTGTTTAAGTGGTCATGTCGTCGCTCTAATTTGTAGAAATCTGCTTTTCAACTGTTTTCTTGTGGGTAGACTATGAAGGTGGCTGGTGGAGACAATGGTGATTGTGAAGGTGAGAAGGGAGGAAGATGGTCACCGTCTGTTTTACAGGAATCTTGTGGGCAGATTGTGACGGAGAGAGAGAGAGAGAGAGGAAATAAAACTGTTGGTACGACAAAGCGTTGGAAATTAACAGCTTTCAAGTGTATAATAAAACTATCAATGAATATCTCTTCATTTTCCTTTATAGAAAATGTTTATGGAACGTAATTTTGGAGATCATGTAGCATAGCCAATTGAGACTGAGTGTTCTCTCACATGCATGCGGGCACGATCAAAAGAATAAATGCTGTATTGAACTTTTGGCGTTCTATAATAAGCGGATCCGTGGATGCAAGCTGAATGAGTTAAATCTAAAGGCAGCTGAATTTCCTCGTCTTGTCAGAGAAGCTCAGTGAGATAGACATGTCTATGAAGCTATTTCTGATTGGCTCTGGGTCTTTCTTGAGCACCTTAAGTCGAAGGCGAATAGATTGAACCTCTGGATTGAGTGATCTTCTACCAATTACAAAGAAGAGGGGAAGAAGAAGAAAAGAAAGAATGTTATAAAATTTCTTAAAAAATCAAATTGTAAAAAATTATGTATCACCAAATCGCAATCATCTACAAGGTTTATATTAACAGTATGATCTAACTCAGATTGGATGAAGGAGAGCACTTAGAGGGGGCTCAAACGTAACTTAACTGGCACGTACTTGTTTTTTAATCATTTAAGATACTTTAAACACATTGAAAGACGATTAAAATAAAGCTTTGATATGCATGAGAAAAAGAAGACTACAAAAATGATTTGAAAGAAACAATAAAAAATTATCTAATTTCTATTGAATTAATGGTTATGATGACATATAACCAAGCTCTATATAAACAAAGAATTCATGTAATTTATCTCATGTATTAAAAAAAATTTATTGTTGTGGTTGTACCTAGATAGGTTCTCACGTTATACCGATTTTTACGCACAAAGGAGGCAACATGACAAGCCTCCTGAGTTGGAAAACTGACAGCATTGCCTAAACATGGCCCAAACTTTAGTTGCTTTTATAATTTTCATAAGCATTTCCGTTGACTTTGCTTTGGAGTAAACTATTTAAGCCACCGCCAACTATGTACACCATCCCGGGCCAATGAGTCCCAGTAAGAGAGTGTTACCCACTAAAAGGAAGCGTGCAACGCACTTTGATCCACTTCGACTAAGCCCCAGTCAAGTCACTTTGGCTCTGCGGTTCTGCCCAGTGCCCTATATTGGAAAAGAAAAAGTCAAAAGTATCGTTAAAAGTTCTTAGCGCCACCATTGAAAATACATACTAGAAACTGTGGGGAGTACACGGATGTGAATGACGGACCAACACAACGTACAGAGTGGCATAACTCAACGTTATAATCGCTCGAGCCCAAAGGACTCTGGAGGCTCATAAGATCGACCCACCCGCCTAACTTGGTGACAAGTGCCAACCACGGTCTAAAGCTCCGTTGAAAAAAGCACACAGTATCATAAAATCGTAGTCTTAACTTTCTCTTGGCATGGATCGCGGTTCGTGTTGACAGCCTAGAGAGTGAGGCTTTTACTATTTATGAGCATCCTGTCTTCATTCTCCAATTGTGGAACACAGCACCCGAAGCCAAGACAAGAAAGGCCGTGTGGTGGTTCTCAATCGGAGGGCGGAAAACACGGTTTGACTTTTAAATTAAGAATATTTGCTCGCTGAAGGTTGTTACTTTAGCCTTAGGATCATTTTGGACTTTTTCTTAAAGGACAAGGGCAATTCGTGGTAATAAGGGGAATACGACGAAGTTGTTTGTGGGAATGAGGATCAAAATGAAAATGGATTTTAGCCTTAAGCATAGATGAAAATGGAGGCAAAATCTTGAAGAAATTCCAGAGGAAAAAGGAAAAGAAAGGAGCACGCACAAGACTCATTTCGACTCAGCATGGTTAGGATGCGGCTGGTTGTTTACTCCTAAGACTAGGGTTGGCGATGGGGCGGAGTCAGGTGGATTTTCATTCCACCCGCACCCGCCCCACACTAGAACCCTCTCTGTACACTCCATCCCACTTCATCCTACCGGTCTTGAGGATCAAACCCCAGATCCTCTTTGTTATAACTCAGTCTGGTTTTGTCCAGCACCACTTCAACCTATAAAAGTTTTTTTAGAGAAAATTTAATTAATATTATATATTATATATAAAATACAAAAAATTTATAATAATTTATATTATTAAACTAAAAGTTATTATCAATATATAATGGGGTCGGCTACATATATTCTTTGTTTCCATATAGCCTGTCATGTTAGCGGTTAACTCAATATAAGCTAAATCATTTTTTTTTTCAACACTTTTGTGGTCATCTTCTTCATCTTTAACATTTTTACAATCTAGTTTTTCATATCTTTTTACATGAGCATCTTTGGTCATCTTTCTACATTTTCAAATCATCTTAAATGATTTTTTCCCGTTTTATCCTCATTGGAGTTACTCTTAATTTATTTGTAAAACCTCGTTATTTATACGGTCTTTCTTTGTATGATCACTAATCCATTTGAATATATTTATTTATGCTATGGACATCTTTTGTACATCTTGATGATTAACTACCCAATACTTAAAACCATAAAACATAGTAGACCTAATTGTCGTTGTATAATATTTATCTTTCAACTTTAATGATATCTTTTTATCACATAGAATACCTTATGCCCCTCTCAATTTTAACCTACATGCATTAATTTTACATGTAACATCTCCATCACTTTTTTCATCACTCTAAAAAATAGGTCCTAAGTATTTTAAACTTTTCTTGTAAGGGATGCAATGTGTGTCAATCTTAATTTCTATGTCTTAAAAAGTAATTAAATGATCAAACTTATATTATATATTTTTGTCTTTATTTTGTTAAGTTGGAAGCTTTTACTTTTTAGTGTTTCTCTTCATAATTCCAATTTTCTATTAACTTTTTCCTTAGACTCATCCACTAACATACGCAAATAACATTATATATATATATATATATATGAGAGCATGACATGTTTACTTAAACCCTATCCTGTCTTGTGGGTCTTTCTTGTTTTGTCTCGCCCCGCAGCCTTGAAAACCCGTCCCATGAAGGGGTGAAACGGATAGGAATCGTCATCCCTAGAGAAGACTGTCCTAATAGTTTGTCATATCATGCGTTTTCTTCTGGTGATGGAGGAAAAGCTTATCAGAATTTTTTTCGTGAAGCCTTGATGGCGATCAGAGGCGATCAAACCATTCGGATTTTCCTCAAGGAAAATTGTTGTGCCAGAGCTAATTCTGTTATTTCATTCTTCAAAATCTGTTTCTTTATAGTGGATCGGATTGTAGCTCTTTCTAATTGCAATGATTTCATTTGTTGCTTTGTTACCATGTGTAGGTACGACCCATCTTGTATATTCGTTGGTTAAAATGATTCAGCGTTTAATCATCAACAACCAGTGTCTAGCGCAAAATATAGTTGTCAAATGAGTCAAGCATTTCATCAAGCAAGAGAATTGCAGTGAAACAGGAGAAACTAGAGAACAGGTGAAACCGTGAAACATTGAGCCTACAGATTGAATAAAGATGTTCAGATGGTTAGAAAGATGACCGTAGAGAATTGCAATTCTAACCATCTTCCAGCTACGATGAGGGAGTATATGAAGCAAGTTCCTGGAAGATGGTTAGAATTGCAAGGCTTTGGCAGAAGTAGAGGCTGATCGTGCATTTGCATCTCATGTGTGCATGTATGTGTGTGAGAGAGAGAGGGTGGTGTACAGAGGAGAGGAGAGAACAAAGCGTAGGGCTCCCAATTGAACGCTTGTTCCAAAGAGAGAGAGAGAACATTGGCCAGCGGACACTTTTTCTCCTTTTGCGAGGACAGATGAATGAATTGTTTCATATGCCATAACGGCGAGCCGTAAGATCTTGGGATGAGCAGTACTTAGAGGCCTGGCCGAGCCGAACCAAACTGCAGGGAGAGCGGAGCGTATGCCTACACAAATCGGGAGCTCATGTAGGGCTCCATTTCTTGCTTAAATATCCATTGAGTTCAAAACTCTTCTACTCAATTGATACTCATAATATAGAAACGATGAACTCCACTGCAACAAATACAATGAGACCTGACATCATTTTATAATAATTATTGAGTATAACCCAGTTTTCAAAAAATATATATATCTGTGTGTGTGGAAAGTGGATCCTCCATACTTCTAACATGTCTAATCATTCTAATATATCTAATATTTTAAGAAAAATGAAGAACAATGTTATTATACTCAACATTCAAAAAAATAAAGATCAAACATGAGTAGGTTGTAGGTAGAATCCAATCAATATATATATAACTCACACTACAAGAATTTTCTAGATATATGTAACTCACACTAAAAGAATTTTCTAGATCATCATGCACAAAAGGCGCAATTGTCGTCCATAATGAAGAAAGAAGAGAGACAAAAGATTTAGAGATTTCTTTTGGTTTTTTCTGAAGTGTTTACTAAATGTTCTGTTAGGATATGTTTTAGGTATAGTAGATCTTCCTAAGCCGATTTCTCACTTGAAAATTATTTTAGTTTATTAGAAATGAGCCTTTTCTGTCATTTAAAACAATATCTTGAAGGCACTTGAAAATCACTAGTTGCTTTCTCAGTGTCGTTTAAAATTGTGTTCGGACTCGTTTTTGTGGCCCTATATTCAAGTTTTCCTCGAAAGGAGTTTCTCGTCGTAAATAACAAACCATCAAAATGGACCATATTCACTGGGCGCGTAGACGGTTGTAGAATTCTTCTAGTATATTGTATTTATATTTTCTTATCGTATATTGAACATATATAATTGAGATGCTTAATTGGGCTAAAACTAGGACACAAGGCTAATGTGTAATATATGTATGTGTGTGTGGTGGTCCGAAGGGATAAGGGAAAGGGAAAAGATTTCAAGGCAAGGGAAAGGAGAATCCAACCAACGGCATAGGTGGGCTAAGGTTGAGGCAGCGATGAGTCTTTATGGTACTCCGAACCACAAACCCACATGGTGATATGACCCCAATGAAAAGATTCAAAATGTCGGCCATACGGTCATAAGATATGGCTTGCCAAAATGCACTTTTCAAGAAACGCCCCAGTGTACCCTAGTTTTATCTTTTCAGTGATATGAGCCTAGTGGGGTCACTTCTGCGTGAGGAGTCCCCTGTTTTCGGATAGAAAACATGGCTTCCGTGTATCTACGGAACCATTTCCCAAATTATGGAATTATTAACAATAAGATGATTGGAACGTCATTTGGGAGATTAAGAGCTTGTGGTAGGGATGTTCATGGAACCCCCAGAACTGAACCGAACCGGCGATTTGGTGGTTCTAGATATCTGATGGTTTGGTTGGTTGGATTCTAAGAAAAAAAACTTGGTGGTTCGATTCTTGGTTCAAATACTATAATGAAACCATTATATATATATACACATACATAGATATAAATCATTATAAGTTTATGTATGAGTTTTCTAACATTATATACATATAAAATATGAACTTATACATGTATATGTATATGTATATATATATATAAAGTTTATATACATGTAGATATAAATCTTTATAATTTTATGTATGACTTTTATAACATTATATACATAGAAAATGTGAATATACATATATAAAGTTTATATACTTATATGGATTTAATATTGACAAGTTTATAAGTTTGTGTGTGTGTGTGTGTATATATATATATATATATATATATATATATATATATATATATATATATATATATATATATAAGCTTTATAACCTCATACATATCACATATGGAGCATAATCCAAATAGTATTATAGCATAACATATTGTATTTAGCAAAACTTTTTAAATAAGTAGAACAGTGGTTCTGAGCTGAACCAAACCAGAACTGGCAGTTCAATTTGGGCCTAGCTTGGGGCATTTCATGTTAAACCAAGAACCAAAACCAAAATGGAACCAAACCCGTTGTGGGTCGAAACTGCCGGTTTCTATTTCAGGTTGATTCTTAACCCTCTCAAATTGAAAACAAATGATTAAAGATTTTACATTTTTAAAAATAAAAAATATGAGTCAACATTCTAGAACTGCAGATTCCAGTTTCAGTCCACTTTCAGCTCCATGAAAGGTGAAACCTAGTTCCATGTTCGGTCTGACCAGGCCTAACCTGATTCTGTTTCCAATGGACACGGAAAAAGCTGTTAAACACAAAGAGCAAAGAGTCAGGCCGATTTCAAACTGGCAATGTCCATTCGTACATGCACACGAGAGAGAGAGATGATGGTGACGATGATACTGACCCAATGGTGGTGCCACTGTTTCTCTAGATGGATATAGTTTACACCCGGCAAGAGCCCAGATCTGTATAAATTGTATCTAGGAATTGGAAGAAATATACCAGAAAAATCGAAAAAGCGGTGGTACATGACGACCGTGGAATGTGGGTCGCCAAAAACAGCGACCATCTGGTGGTCACCTTTTCAATGGCAGAAATGGCAATACCAGACAGTGCAATGGTGACCGTCTTCGAGCCACCACCACCTTTTGAGCACCCACAGTGAGGGGCCATGGTGACCATCCGGTGATCCGTTACAGAATGCTCGTGCATGAATTATTGAGAGGTGGAGAGGAAGCGAATCCAGAAAGCAACATACTGAGTGTGTTAACACGTAGAAATGCAAATGCTGCCCCCAATTAGTCAACACAATCACATGGTCTCAAACAAAAAAATTAAAGCCACTTAAAAGAATCCAGCTACTTGGCCAACTGTTTTTGAGATACTTGATACAGGAGTACCAAAACCAGGAGAGAAACGACTCGGATTAAAAACTGAATTAAGACAGCTACAGACGAAACCACATATGATGCCCGCTTTGTTGTTTGAGAGAATTTCATTTCACAGGAGAGAGAATTTTAAAAATATCTCTTATCAAATTCCAAGAAAAGACACCATCATTAAGATTAAAGAGATAAGATTAGACATGGCCTATTCGAAACCCTGAAACAACGGTAACCAAAATCATAAATAATATCTACAAACCGACTCGAAACCAAAATCGATACTGTCGCTAAATAGGTTTTATGTATTTTTCAAACTCATTTAGCTCAAACTCATCAGTAGGGAGCATCCTACCGTGAGGTTGGTGGAAAATTGGATTCTCAAAGGGTACATTTACTCTCAATCTTTTTCAATTAATGATTCTGTAACGGTTTTCTACCTATCGGAACTGCTTTTGGAATGGTTCGATTCCGGTTTCAAGTTTCAGGCAGTCTCAAACCTGACAGTTCTAGGTAAGATGCATATAACCTCTCAAAATAAAAATGAAAAAAAGATACGATGAGAATCAAGTATATTAGCACTTAGGTACAGCAGCAAAATGTATACACACACCTTTTGGTTTTTGAAATAAATTCCAACATCTATTATCGAAGATAGATGATTAAGATTTGTTTAGATATGTTCTCTAAGCAACCAAGATTTGTTTGAATATGCAGTGTAAGCAAAATATGCACATTTACCTTTTGTTTTTGAATTTAAATATCAATTACCTATTTAAAATGGTTGGTTAAGATTTATTTTAATATACTATCTTCTAACTGTAGTACCATATACCAGGCTGTGAGGACATCATATCACATTAATATTGTCTAAGAATCTGTCTTACGAGTACAACGAAATCAAGAAAAGCACAAGTGGATGTGGACTGAAAGACAAGGCCTTCCCCGACTTGATGCACGATACAAGACTCCAGGTCCGAGATCCATTTAGATCCAACTTATGATTGTTAAGGTCGATTTCATGTGCTTCGATGGTTGACCACTACTTTGGTGGCGGACCTGAATGAGTGGAAAGGAACGGTGAATTCCTGAAGATTTCACCGCAACGGTGCCTTCATTTACAGGAAAATCATGGAGGACCCAGAGAAAGCGCTTCTTTCTGTATTGGACTCTCTTTCTTCCATGCCCAGCCGTGGTGGATCTAGAATTTTTTGTAGGGTGTGTGAATGGCTCCTGGTTATACCGTCGGATATAAATAGATCCTACAGTTACTTATCGGCTATGTGCCATGGGCTACACTAGTAGGGTGAAGAATCCAATTTGTTACCTTGGATACCGTAGTATAGCCCACGGATTCAACCATGAATGATTCGCCTTTCTGATGTTTTGCTAATTCGCAGACTCAACACCTTGTGTCAATGTAGGTCCTGCCACTGGTGCGCTGTTTGCACTTCCTAAAACCCAAGTTCACGTCCTCCTACGCTCAGAAGCCAGATACATACACCAGTTATTGAACTCATGACCTTCGACTGATGACTTGACCCCCTAAACAGGTCGCCTATTGCTCCTTGTGCCCGCTAGGTGTATTACTCATAAGGAAACATGATTTTTCCTTTCTACCAATCTACGTGGTAGTGTGTGGGGTCTTTAGAGACTTGCAAGATGTTCGCATTTTCAAACGAATAAGAGCTCAAGAGTTGGAATTGTTTGTTGTGGAAACGGCTTCATCAAGGTCATCGAGGTGAGGGAACAACCCTATGGCTTAGTTGAGAACACCGTATTATGGTAATGATTATCGATACATAATAATGTGTTACAAGTTTGTATTGAGGATGTGTCTAAATGGCTACAAACTAATTGTAGTTATATTTATTGATAATTGCGTTGCATGATTTTCTTATATTTGCGTACTCTGCGTGCATCCCATAGAGGAAGGTTTATCTGATTGTGACATGAACATTAGAATGGTTCACCTTGTAGTTATTGACTGCAGCTAGTTTCGAGAGAGGTTGTTGACTGGTGTCTTGCAGCTACATGGCACTGGTGGGCTTAGAACTTCACATGTTGTATAGAGAGCATAGTACATGCGTACAGTTATATGTGTTTTAATCTTCTTAAAAATTTCAACTGTCCAATCAATAAGATCGCTAGTTGGGATCTTAAGTCAAAAAAGCAAATAGTACCGGGTACATGAAAAAAAGCATCAGTGCAGTTTTATTTTCTTTTGAAATTTAAATTTCAGCGGTCAATCTCGTCAATAAGAAGGTTGAGATTCTTGAAGATGTTTAAGCATAGATATGATGTGCGCATTTACCATATTTTCATGTTATATAAATATTATAATGTAATTAAAAGAACTATATCTAATAGTGAGATAACATGCAAAGGATGACTAAGGCAGCCTAACAGCTAGGGCAACGAGAAGTCTACTTGGAGAAATGATACATGTCCAACCTAGTGCAATTGGGCTGGATAACTTAATTAGCTGAAATATAGAAACCTAAATATGTTCAGAAAATCCCACTTCAAATTAAGGTTGTGTAAATTCTCAGTAACTAGCTTGAGAATGAGATTTTCATGCTAGGAATTCTTCTTGGTGATCATTTCATCAAACACGAACCATTATGTTCATCTAAAACGTATCAATTATTTCCACACGCCTTTTCTCATAATAGATGGGGTCGGCTGCATGAATTCTTTGTTTTTATAGAGTTCGATCTTGTGCCATGCTAAATATTCACATGTAAATCATAAATCATACTTGTACAAAGCAAGCCCTTTATTCGATTTGGCAATATATTCTTTAGATTATGACATTCTACTATTAAAATTTAAATAACTAAGACAAAAGCTAGGAAAACATACCTCAAGATATGGCAATGAGGCAGGCAGGAAAGAAAATAACTCTTGAGTGGATCCTCACCAAAATCACCATCATGAAACCATCACCGTAACTAAGATCATTGCAATGGCAGTTATGATGCTGCCGCATTATCATTAAATCAAATTCTTGGTCTGTCAATGGTAAAACAAGAATATTTTAAGCCATGCAATTCTTGAGAAGAAAAACAATACTCATGTCAACCACGCGTAAACAGAATAAAGAGAATCTGAAACCATTCAGGACCCATTGACCTGAACATCCATGTTTAGCGTAGCATTGGTTGCAAATACAAGTCTCGAAAGCCACAGATGCAGCAAAAATTCCGAGGAAGTGTCTCACCATCAGCATTTAGCTTAAGGTTTATATTCATCAAAGGTTCACCATTGACATGAAAAGTAAAAATCTAGAGACCAGAATCTTCCTAAGCTAATTTCTAGTCTCAGCCTCTCAGCAACAGAAAACTACCTGCTATCACAGCGAAGGGAGCCGTGAAAGTTGCTAACCATAAATTAATATATACATCTCTAATATGTATATCATTCTCCACTAAAAAAAATTGCTGTAAATGCCAACGCCAGTAACCTCACCGCCACCAGTGATGTTCCGGCTACTCACAAATGCACGAGATTTACAGAAGGATCGGTAACACAAAATTAGAAAATGTCTGTGCTGCAAGAAAAGTACTACATAGAGAGAGAGAGAGAGAGGGAGGGAGGGAGAAAACAATTACCAGATAAATCATAAAAAGTACAAAGCATAAGCACCATCGGCTTAATCCACTAAAAACCCCCGGTGCGGACTTCCTCTGCCTTATCATACTTCCAACATTTCTCTAGTGTGCTTTGTCTTATCCTTTATCTTATTGATCCAGAGAATTCATGAAACTAAAAGAACATGAATGAATTTGAGTGTAATGGCAAGCTCGATGGAACTGCGGAAGATATCTGAACACAAAATTATGCATCCCTTCATCTTCTTATACTAATGAGAATCAAGCGAAACATTGCTTCTAAAAGTCTTCTAATCAGAGAATTAAAATCGACTTCTTTCCTTAATTCGTATCATATGCATGCACACTAACACGCACACAAAAACACATGCATGCATGCATTTGGTCACGCAACTGTAAGGTTATTTTCGGATTTCATTACGATTAGAAAGAGCTCGTTCTTTCATCTAGAACAAAGTTTATTACAATCATGAAGGTCACTTGATGTTCATGAAAAGCTAACTATGAAGGTCAAAGAAAAGGGACGCAATTGTAAAGACAGGTGCGGTCAACGGTAAGAAAAGAATACAAATACTTTGCTCGCTTAGGAAAACTCTAAATCTGAATATCACAAGACGCGGAAGCTGTTTTTCCTCGCGTATATATACACAGAGGGACACCATCGATGCTAAAGAAAACTGTTATAAACATTTCGATCGCCAAGAGGGAACTAACCGAAACGAAAGTCAAATCGAAGAAGCCGATTTCTCGCTAATCGTTTCGTCTTCGATCTTCACTCTCTCGAAAACAAAACCGGTGCATAACTCGCGATTCTTCACTTCCCGGAACACAAAAACATAGGCATAAAGATCAAGAAGAGTAGCAGATAATGCGTACCTTAGAATCCGAGTTTCTCGCGAGCGATCGGAGTCAATTTGGATTTTGGCGTGTTGAAGGGAAGAGGGAGAAGAAGAAACGCATCCCTTTTGTGTCTTATATACGCGGGAAAAGTTACTTTCAGGTGTTGGTCCGCAATTGGGACGTTGCCGGATCCAGATCCACATTGAGGTTAGAAATAGTACAACGCACAGTTACTTGGACCTACTGTAGAGGCGGCCGGTTTGGACCCGGTCAGGCGCAGCCGAACAGCACCGGAACGGCCTCTGAAACAAGAGGAACTGGAACCGAAACTAAATTGGAGAACAAAGTTCGTTTACAGTTTCGCCTTTCAAGAAACCAAAACCTGGGCCCTTGGTTCCAGACCAAAATAAGGATCAGCTTCCAAATTCATGCCTGTATTGAATATCTTTTTCAAATAAAATCGAAAGTAAACCAGACCCAGAACCAAAGCAGCGCAGTTCAGTTCCAATTCCATGTTTTAGTGGAACCGTAAACTCCACTGACGAAAACATATATACTACTTCTGTAAGAAATTAATCGAAGACCACCGTAATGGTGTCGACCGGACAAACCCATTCTGGGTCTAAGCAAGTAATTCTGAATGCTAGTACCAGAGGGCCGCTATCGCGCCTGGATCCTGTGGAGAAAGCTTTATATAATACCAGAAAACAGTGCTTATGCTTCAACTCCTTGCATTGAAATTTATGGATCTGGACAAAGATCAGACCGAAGTCTGCTACAGCAATCGCAGGAAGGCACGACACATTCGACTCGAAGACATCATATGCAGGTGCATCTGGTTGGAGCAACTGGTACTGATGGCAGATCTACATTGAGCCGAGGGTGAGGCATCCGTCTGACCCGAAATTCTAAAGTTCAAAAAGAAAGCTGCAATTTTACATCTGATACTGTAAGCTCGAAACATACTTCGCCCCACCCTACACAAATTGCTAGATCCGCCACTGACGGGTACAGTTGCACTTGAGATCTAGTTTCTCCCAGAGTAACTTGTTGCAGTGGTTGCAACACAATCTTGATGAAGATGCTCACATTGGAGTATCATCTTCAGCGTGGGCTATTGGCTACAAGTACTATCTGGATTTTTTTTTCATTGAAATTGTATGTGATTTGAATCTTCTCAGTTTAGCTATGATTAAAAGTTTGATATTCTTTCCCATCAAGCAAGCATACCTTGAATTGGCTTCTTCTTTTTGTTTCTCCAAAATTGATGGCTAAAGATTTATTCATGCACATTTTTTGTTCATCTCTTAAAGGCAATTTGTGCTCATTTTATTACAGTAAATGGAAGTATGTGGTTAATTGTTATACATTCTTTTTGTCGTCGATGTGCACTTAATTTTGTCTATAAATCTTTACAATTTTTAGCATGTATTTCATTTGTGAAAGATGATATTTTACAATTCTTTCCTTCTCATTGGAAGGTCCAGAATTGCTTCACTATATGACTAGAGAAATTGTAATTCTTACTTGCTCATGCTGCATTACAGCCAAATAGCACCTATGATCCAGTATCTTTTCTTCTCTTCTTCTAAAGTATGGATGTATAAAAGAAAGTAGTATATGCTTAGGTAGTTGTAATGCATTAGCATATGCTTGAGACAGAAGTTAGTATATGCAAAGTAGTTTATATGTGAACCGATGCAAATCATGCTGGACCTGTTTGTATGCAAACAGATGACTTAGGTCTGTGGCTCAATATTACTCCATTATATTATGCTCATGAAAGTTTGCAAGCCTAATCACGCTTGTGTGGGTGTGCACGCACACATGTCTGTGTGTATTAATTCACGATTATATATGTTCGTGTTAGTTCATGAACTCAGCAGGCTTGATAAGAGTGAAGCTCATTGAGCTCAAACTCAAGATGCGTTTAATAAAGTCAATCTGAGTTGCACCTAGCTTGAATGAGTCTCTAGAACCGAGCAGAACTTGTTTGAGCATGGCTCGAGCTTAATTGAGGAAAGCATTTTCTTAAAAAGTAGAGTTGAGCTTGAGCATTTTTTTTAACAAGCAGAATCAAACTTGCTTGTACTCAAGCTTCACTCAACTCGATTACACCCATAATTCCGCTAGGTTCAAACCACGCGGGGCTGGTTCATGTTCAGCTTGTATAGATCATGAGCCAAACACGAGTTGGCTCACCAGGCAAGCAGATCGAAAACTCGCATCATAACCTCCCCATCTGTCTGTAGTTTAGTTCTCTACTCGCATTTTATAATCTTCATTGCTCGTTGGTTCGACTTGCTTTATGGATATCTCAGCACCAATGCAAGTAGGGTGCACAAAAAGGACACCTTTTCTCTAACTACAACAAGCGGCCTCACATCCTATATCTGATGAGCCAAATGAGTTGTTCAAAGATTATTGCATGTTTGGCTGAGCTCTTGTAGGTTCGTTTAGCAAACAATTTCATGGAGAAAAAGAAAAGAAATAAGATACAACAACTCATAATTTGTGTGTAATCCATGGTATAAAAATCCGACAAAGTTTTACGTTGATTGTCAGAAGCCTAACACAACCCTCCTCCTTTATCCGAGCTTAGAGACTGACAATGCAAGGGTGATCCCTTATATGAGCGGTGTTAAAAGAGATAAGATAATCAAAAAATAATTAAATTACAGAACCCTTCTTGGGCTTGATTTATTATTTCTAGTATGATTTGGTCTGTGGTTGGAAAATCATGAAGGGATTTCTGCACCCAAAACAAGCATCTATCAAAACAAGGGAGACGAGACATGGCACCAAAATTCATTTTTCATGAACAAAACTGCAAGTTTAATGTCACCTTTTTTTTAACACAATGTGGAGACCGAAGCTAAATGTGCCATCCTAGTACCGAATTCATGACCATCACAACTTGTAAGCTGACCCCTTAGCCAGGTGAGCTACTGCTCTTCGTGCAACGCCAAGTCACTTTATTTACTAAGGGTTCCATTCTTTGTTGGATCACAAAATTTTATCAAAAACACAATGAGGATGCCCTATTTTGAAACTTTCTTTTTCCTGTAAACATCTCATTTAGGGAATGTTCGTTGAATCCAAAGACTATTTGGACACTATACTTCAACTGTTGTTTTTGAAAGATAAGAAAAAATCTTGGTTCTGCAAGCATGGGGCTTTAGGGATGGAGTGAACCTACACGTATACATACTGGAATGGATATAGAATCATACAACCAACACAGCGACCGATGGTTAAAGCGGTTAAAAACTTGTTTTCCTTTAAGCAAGGTCTTCAGTTTAGTTCTGTGAATGGAGAAAACAAGTGCTGGGAGAGCGTTAACTCCAAAGTGGTCCAACCTGGCTCTAACATTAGTCGGGTTCCCCGTGGGCTTTCAGAAATCCATGCTTTAGCTGAAAAAAAGAAGATATTGAATCATAAATCGGTGCTCCAATGCAGCATGAGCAAGTATGAATTACACCGACCCTAAGCATATTAGTGGAGCAATACTGAACCTTCTGATGAGAAGGAAAAAATTGCATAATCTCATTTTTGACAAATGAAATACTCTCTGATTTCGAAGAGAAATAACAGGAGTTGGAAAGGGACCCGACCTAACTGCACACATCTGGTGGAAGAACTTCAGGGCCGTTTCCCCGTATCCTAACTGCACACATGAACCAATAAGCGTGTTCCATAAAACATCATTTACAAGATTCAGATTATCAAAGATCCAAACTGCATTCTCCATTTCCCCACACTTCATGTAGACATCCATAAGTGCATTTGAAGCAAAAACACTTGAATCGTACCCAGTTTTAAGAATGCAACAATGCAATTGCTTGCCCAAGGCCAAAGCTTTCATATTTGAACACGCTTGAAGGACACTGGGATACGTGAATTGGTTAGCTGAAACCAAAGCTTGCCGCATTTGAAGGAACAACATCAATGCCATCTCACTCTGGTTACATTGAGCGTGACAAGCTATCATATAGCTCCATATAACAACATTGTCTCGTGGTGGTAACCCTTCAAAAACCAACATCGCATCCTCCAACTCATTGCAGACAGCACACATATCAAGGACAGCAGCACCCACACATAGGTCAGTCTCCAAATGCATTTTGATTGCACACCCATGAATGGAGCTACCCAGTCCTACATATTCTAGGTCAGCACATGCTTTCGTTAACCCAGAAAGAGTGAAAGCATTTGCCTTCAAACCCGCATGTCTCATTTGATTGAAGATTCCAAATGCCTGTTCTCCATAGCCATTCTCAGCATAGGCATCAATCATCCCTGTCCAGGAAACCAAGTCCTTCACAAAGATCCCATCAAACACTTTCCCAGCTTCCTGTATAAATCCACATTCCGAGTAAAACTCAAACAAAGCGCTCCCAACAAATGTATCAAAGTCCAATCCCAGCCTAAATAACAAGCTCATGAACGCTGCTACCAGCCTCAACAAACTCAAGATTCACCAAAACTTTTAGGAATGACGTGAAAGCAAACGCATTGAGTTCATGTCCCGCTTCGAAAAGCTTCAAACAGAGCGACCATGCCCCCATGAACTCACCTTCTTGAATATACCCCTGAATCAATGCAACCCATGAAACAGTATTTCTAACAGGAATTCCAACAAACACTTGATGAGCATCCTTAAACTCCAACGTTTCACATACAGGCTTATCAATGTGTTCCAGGCAAACAAGTCCACGCCTCCCCCACTCTTTAAAATATGTCCGTGCCTTGCCTCTGAGAAAATTCATTGCAATCATATCCTGGAATAGTTGAGTGAGAGCAAAAGAATCCCATGCATTCAAGTATACAGGTTTGAGTCGTTTGACCGAGAAGTCAAATAACCGTGTCCTCTCGAACCCCAAGCTCTGCAATTCCATAAAATCTTCGGAATTCAGACGTACAAATAGACCGCCAATTTCTCATGCAGCTCAACTCCGGCCTCTTCATGATTCATTCTGCAAATGGGAGCAATGGAGTTACATTTGGAAGCATTGACTTTAAAATTTTAAAGAGACCTGGATCTGGACCCTCGGAATCTTACTTGAAACAAGACCTGGCCCACCACGTTCCTTTTGCTTACGAGGGTCGGACTGAAGGGAGACTCGCTAAACTCCTTAAAGGATCCGATCGTGAAAAATTACCACCGAAATCAAGGAAAAAACATGCAAGAAAATGTCTTTTTGCGTGAATATTCTTCAGTCCACCAATCAAAACCAGGCCTCGGACAGGACATATTGGTGTAACTGTATCGGTTCTTAGTCTCATTATGCTTGAGAGAGAAGCTAGTATGTGCGAAGCAGTTTGTACGCAAACCGAAACTCAAATGCCTCATTACTTCCTGAAGGACGGAACATAAACTTTTTCTGAGAATATTCCAAAGCATCATATATAAAGAAAACTTCTCACAAATTTAGATATGTGCAGAAGTCTACTCGGATTACAAGATCTACACAATGGCCATCAGCAAATCACGAGACAATCGAAAGGAAAACATCACAACAATACCGTCCGGCATCTATTGAAGTAAGAAAATAACCTTTCGCCCGAAATGAGAGACGAACAACTAACAGTTTTAGGATTCCAACAGCGAAATACATTATTTGCTGAAACGATCGAGCAGAAGCTATGCCAAATGTAACGAGAAATAGATAATGATGGAAACAACAATAGAACTTCCAACCACCTGACCTCAGAAACTTTAAGATTGATCAAGAAAAGAGTCTGCTGCGGCTTCGAAAGAAGGGTTGTGTTTTGCGCTCTTCTTAATGTAACCGGGTAGAGTGGGCGAGCCAGGGGCATGAACGAATCGGATCTACCCAGATCCAGAAGGGTTCAGGTCCGCGAACCATTTGATTTCAGGATAGTATGGCAGCCGAGGTTCGAATTCTACCGGATTTGTGACGATAAATTATTTCCAAAACCTGAACCATACTTAGAAAATTACACTTCTTTTATGTTACTAGATTGATTTCATTTTGGGTTTCTACAGCTACTCACAAGAAAATCTTAAGGTTGTTGGAAGAACCAAATCAACAGATCCAAACCCAATAGCAGATCTAAAAATTCCTGTAGAGCAGAGCGAATAGATTACGGAACAGTTTAGGGTGAGGCAAAGTCTTCTTAAAGCTCAGTATGGTATGTAAGCTGCAGTTTTAAAAAAAAAAAATAGGAAAAAGATTTATATAGGTTTGTGACTCGGAGGTTGAAACCAGAAATCATTAATGACCCAATTCATATAAATAGAGAGAACCTTAGTACTGAAGTAATCCATATAGAGAGAGGGGGGAGGGAATAGTTCATGCATACTCATCTATGCTTAAATTCATTTAAAGATTTCTATTGTTTGTAGTTTACTTCTTAAATACAAATATTCATCAAAAAGTAGAGATTTTTAAGCGTGTTTGATTATAGATGGATGTATGTATATAATTTTTTTATGTTGAGAGAGAAAGAGAAAGATGGGATCTTAGAGTATCCAACATATAAATACTGATACTCATTGATTACTTTTAAAGAACATGATAAATATAATACTGTTGATATATTTTTAAAAGTGAATTATGAGCTAGGGGTAAGAGGTTTCACAATCCAATCTCTCTCTCTCTCTATATATATATATAAGATGATAGAGAAAAATCATAAATTTATTAAAAAAATGCATATAAGCAAAAGCATAAATCAAAATTTTGCTTCCAACATTGGTATTTTTGGGGGGGGGGTTATAATAGGAGGTCGAAACCTAATTCCCACACATGCATCCTCTGGAAGTCGGAACTCCCCGCCACCATCATTGGCACCAGAACGCCGTGCCGTTGAACTAAAGCTCTGGGTGCTTTGTTGAACTATATTATGAACCATGGTTTGGAACCAAACGAAACCCCAAGCGATGGTTTGTTTTTTATTCTCCCAAAATTCAAGAACTGATTAGATTGACATGGATCGAGGTTGAGCATAGAACCGATCCAACACGAACCATAAAAGACCCTGTTAACACAAGTCGGTGGGCGCAATAACAGTTGAATATGAATTCCAATATCAAACTGTTATTCGCTCCAATAGCACGTGTTAGCACTACCAGAATAGTTTCTCAACTACCTTCATTAAATTTGTGGTTGAGTTGATAACGTGTTTCGGGTCGAGAATTTTCGTGTTCGTCGTGCTGGTAAAGCTTAATTGAACCCTCCTGCTCATATGGTGAGAAAAATACTAGGTCAACGAGCATCGCGGCAAGAGTTCGGACCCAAGCCTTATAAACTATGTGTCCTATACTCAATTAGGACCCACGGAAGTAAATGGATCTATTGGGTGTTACCAATAACTGGATTTATATAGCTACCTTCAAACCCTAACCCGAGTAGGTAAGGTCGGGTTCAACCCGATCAATCCGATTGCTGGCGAAGAGGAGCTGCAACTAGTTGTAGAGTATCAGCAAATCGTGTCACTGTGTCTGTTACGTATCAGATTACTGCTTGGTTATCGCGTGCTTCTACAAGTTGGTTTAGTCCGAAACGCATACCGACTCCCTAATCAGTAACAGGTACAGCCGTGTTCCTGTACTGTGTTCGTGGTGGCTTTAATGTTGCGCCAATTCGTGTTCCGTGTCATAAGCAGGTCAATTCAAACATAACTCTTTTTTCATGTTATTTTCGCGTAAGGCAAAATGACGGACCTTTCAGTTCATGTTTTCTTAAGGTGCTGTGTTGCCAGCAACTTGGTAAATTAGGTTGTGCTTGTATCTAGTCAATTTTGTACTCAAACAGGTTAACCTGCATGAACGTTTCATTCTCGTGTTAGTTCGGATGGACACGAACACGAACTCCCATGGTCTACTCGTGTCGTGTCACATGTTGCGGATCCTGCTAACCCGGAGAGCCGTATCCTTGTCTATCGTAAAGACGTGAAGAGAGAGAGAGAGAGAGGATGACGTTATTGACTGAAAAAGCCTTGAAATCGACGCACCACTCCGAGCGGAGCCGGCTGGGTCGCTACTTTGCGGTCCACAGGCAGTCATACCTTCCTAAATTCCAGTAATAGAATTTAGCCACGTGTATCATAAAGTGGACAGTATTCAAAGGAAGGGAATCAACCATTTTCGGGGGCGCCACGTGGGAGTCACAGGAAAAGCATGGTCGTAGAGAAGGCACGAAGCCCATGTGCCCAACTGAGTGTTTTGTGTCACTTCCTCTCTCAACCAAGATTTTTTTCCCTCTTTCTCTCTCACACACGCATCCACATTCAAGCATATGTTGTTAGTCAAATAATTTCAATAAATTGTTATGATATATATGGTTATATATATATATAGAGAGAGAGAGTTAATTCTAAATATATAATGTCTTTCAGCTTATAATAATAAATAGATATGTTTTATTGTTTGATTTTTTAGATGAATGGTTGTTCATAATATATTTTGATACATAATCATGAATAAACATTTTTATAGTTCGATTGTTTACAGTTTATGGGTCTTAATTTTGAACCTACTCATTCTTAATGCTTGGTGCTTGTTTACAGTAGATGAATGATCATGATTATTATGTACCGAAAACATTTTTATAGTTCGATTGTTTACAGTAGATGAATAATCATGATTCTAGTTATAAACAATTATACAGGCAAAGCTCAAAGTGCTCCATTTGTTTTAACCACTCCCAGTAAATAAACAAAGTAATTGATAATCGATAACTCTTAATGCTAAAAATATTAAAAAGTACGAGTCTTGAATCATTGGCTACATGGATTTCCGATCACCAATATGCATTGTCTCGTGCATATTATCATTTAACCTGAAACAGCAAGATGAGATCGTTCTATTTAAGAAATTAATTCAATTGAAAAACATATTAAAAAAGCTGATCAGTAATATGAGCTTGCCTCTTGTCATGCAAATTTATTATGTTACATAAACCCATGAACATACATATGGATGTACTTGTACACAAAACATACATGCACATATATGTGTATGCGTATATATATATTTCATTTTTTGTATAAAGAGTTACATCATACTAGACATGGTTGGGTTGGAACCATTGTAAAAGTTTGGATCCGAATGGGTCTAACCAAATCGAAACCGCAATAAGAACCAGCCGTTAGAGCTAATCCAATTTACAAGTAAAGACCAATTATTTTCGTTCGTCTGTTTTTTCGGGTTCACGCCGAAACAATAGACGTAACCAGGTTTGGTTACAGTTTATGGTTCTTGGTAAACTAGAACCGGACCTTCCCATATAGCTGGTCTCAATTTACCCAGATCCGTACATGTCTAGGGCCGACCTTGGAAGAGAAGACTCATAAGAGACACAAATAGCCGCCACTTATTACCCCGCTTATTATAAAATTAACGGTATTTTTAACGGTTGTGGTTTACACATTAGTGTGTCAAAAGTTTCTAGTTCCACACCGATCGTAAATGGCTGTGGTCGAGGCAAAGGGTGAAGTACTACCGCTCCCGAATCGAACCGTCTGTAGAAAAGATTTTACCATCCGATAAAAGATGTCAGGAGTCGTACTATGGGATCTCAGCCGTCCAATTGAGTGCACGGTAACCCTAAACATTCCACCGAATGCATGTGAACGGCCGAGATTAGACGCAGTGTGAATGCCATCATGTGTCAGATGACAGAAAATCAGGACGACCACGATTGACTTTCACGGGGTTCGATCGATCGTTTTGAAAGATCACAACATTTGGAAAACAATCAAACCTTCCCACAGTTTCTCAATCGGAAGCACAGGAGAGAGAGAGAATAGTACATTCGATGTAATATTTTGAGAGATAGAGGAAGAGGTAGATTCATATAATTTGCGTGTAACTTCCGACGGAACCCTTGGAGAAATGCAACCCCTACCCACGATATCAGCCCCCATGAAACTGGGGTCTCAAAAGGGAAGAAACTCTCGTTCTCTCTAAAACAGGCAATACCCCAAGAGGAACACGACCATTTACATGCAAGCACAGGCAGAATCCTTCAATTTGCTGTCGCCATTCACAGTTTTATGCATCACCAATCTGTTCTTTCGTATATTCTCTCTCTATTTCGGTTCGGCGAGGCAATCTAACAGAGGGAAATAAGGGAGCGCCGAAATAGTATCGGGAGATCCTGTGCGTGTGTGTGTTCTCTCTTCTCATAATCGTCTTCAACAATCACCATCACTATCATCGCCCTTCTTTTACTTTCTCTGTTGTCGTTGGACGTATCGTTCCTGCGGTTGCGGATGCTTTTTTTCCCTATCCCAAACTCCCCCAGAACCTGACTCCCCACTTCGCCTTTTTGCTGTCTCCGCCTCTCCGGCGACTTGTTTGTCCTGACTCCGTCAAAGGGAAATCCTTGCCTTCTCCCGAACCTCGATGTTTTCTGTTTTTTTAGATTGGGTCTGTCTAGGGTTTCTCAGAATTGGAATTTGAATTAGTTCTATTCGAGGATCACGGTTGTGATCAAAATCTTGGGGCGGCGACACTAAAGATAGCACAGATTCTCCTATGCATTCCACAAATAATTTTAGTTTTAGAAAGTTTTGAAGATCGAGATTGTTTTATAACCTTTGTTAGGATCTTGGTGAGAGGCAGCACCACTGAGGAAGTTTCCGGATTAGGGTTTTTTGATGCGATGATCAAATTCTCCGAAGCCTTGCGGCGGAGTGGCGAATTGTGAAATGGGTTATGGATGAAAGCTTCATATTAGGGTCGCCCACAGGATTCTTGGTCTGCACAGATATATTAAGGTGATCATATTGTTTTGAGCTTATAGGTGTCTGAAGAGAACGTCTGTACCTATTGAAGAAACTGAATCTAAGGGGGATTGCTATTGGGATTGAAGGTCCGCTCAGATTCTTTCTGGTTGGCACTAAGGAAATGCTTTACCTGCTATTGCTGAAGGTGGATTTAGCCGGAGATAATGGTTGATGGTTCTCCGCACTATAGATTTAGGAGTAGAGCGGACGTGTTTTCGGGTCCCGCAGCTTCTTAGTGCCCCTTAGGATTCATATCCACGAATCATCTCCAGAAGAGTGTGGGTATACTACAACAGCCTTTTGACTTTGCGGTGATTGATCCATTTTGTTGGTTTTTATTGGTCATTAATTAATTTTTGGGTGCTCTGTGCAGTTTGATTGGAATTGTTGCCATTGGATCCGCAATGAATTTCAGGTCTCAGGGAGTATCTGAAAGAGTGACTGGAATGTAGATGAAACTGGGGACATGGTGGATGAACACGAGCATGAGCAAAGTTTGATTATCCTATTGGGGCTGCATTATTTGAATAACAGCAATTGTCTGCTCGGCAGAACAGGAGTTAATTGCGGATCTCGGTGTATCGTGCAATGTCTCGTTGCTTTCCTTTCCCACCACCAGGATATGAAAAGAAAGCTAGAGCTGCGGACTTGGATTTGTTGCTAAAGGTTGATTTACAGTTAACCATTTTACATCTTTTAGTTTAGAGCTTTTGAGTTTTGAGTATTATTTGGCATACTATGGCCGAGAATAGGCATAATTTCTTTGAAAACTTTATAGGTGAAAATTTCCATATATGTACTTTTTGAAAGCTAATCTTCATGCTCACTACTGTCTATCAAAAATACCAGTATGTTGTGGTATTACAGTACTGACTTACTTATGGTACTTTATTTTGAGAAACATTGCTGCTATGTAGTGTAAGTTGTTGCAAATTACTCCTGCATGGGCAGAGACGTTTGTTTGTTTATTTTAGTTGTTCATTGGATCCATTTTGGTAGATAAGGTTCTGTCCAACGGGGAATTGCAAAAACATTTAACTCTGCATTGCAGGAGTGCCTTGTAAAACTGCCAGGAAAAGCTATTGACAGTGTTGAAGCTGATAATCAGAATTCTAACATCAACAAGAAAAATCTACCAAACAAGTGCCACATGCATTTGTGGTTGTTGTCATTTGAAATCCTACTCATGTTCATGATTCAGTGTTTTATGAATATAAGTCAAGAGAAATTGTGTCTAAGCCAAGTATATCAAAAGTGGAGAATTGTTAGAGATGTTTTAAGCATGAGGTCCTTTACAAAGAGCCCATATCTGTTCATATCGATGACATAGACTGGATACAAGGAACTGAGAAACCAACCTGCAGATATTTTTGTCAAGTTGAATTTTTTCCCCATTTTCTCTCATGCACATCCTTCCACACAATTATGCCCAGAAAAAACAAATCTTGTTACCTGCCGTTTGAACTAGTAAAAGGAGACTAAATGGGCAGCTTTTGGATAATCTGCTGCCAGGAAGCGGGAAAATGATAGTGGACGGCAGGATGCTCTAATGGTAAATGTTTCAGGACTTTCAAACTGTTGGTTCCATGTGAATGTTGTTGGGTTCTAGTGCAAGGGAGATATACTACTACTATTTTTTTTATCAAAGCACAGTGAGTGGGTTTTCTCCATGTCAGAAGATGTGGTGTCAGACTTGAGGAGGTCAATGAATATGCCATTGCTTGAATGATGGTTATCGTCCTTTTGTTATTCTTGGGAGCGAGTTTGGTGCAACAAAAGTGCACTTAACCAATGCCAGCAGGTGATCTTGTGTATTGGGAGCACTAACAAAGCAACAGAGGCTTTTAGAACATATTGGAGGTTGTTCGATGCACAATTTCAGTGTTAGGTAATCGAATTCATAAATTACTAACTTCTCTAAAGCTTGAAAAGGTTGGAGATGTAGAGCTCTAGAACTTACAGGGACACCCCGGGGATTGTCCCTCTATGATGAGACATAAAACTACTCCCACAGTGGATGCAACCTTTAGAATCTTTTTTAGACAAATAGGCTTTATTACCTAATATATTCGAGGCAGATGGACATGAGGCAGTAAGGAGTATGTGGTCCCATTTACTTTTCCTTTTTCCGTTTATGACCTATTATCATCACATCAGAAGAAATCATAAGTTGCTCAGATGAAAGGGATGCATATGACTGCATGACTTTTTGGGATGGGATCACATATATAGTGCATGGTGAAGGCATTAGACTAAGAAAGTTATCATTTGCTTCACATACTTGGGTCCTCTCTACTTACAGAAACATTAGCTGCAAATAAGGAATAGCATTCGATTAGCCGATTAGGGACCATGTCATCTTGGATGGGAAGTGTTAGATTGGACTGTTTTTTTGAGAATTAATCTTCTGATTTTGTTACTTCAGAGGACATAGAAATTAAAATTGGCACACATTGTATCCCCCAAAACGAAAGTTGATGGAAGAATTGAAGGAGATATTATGCATATAATTAATGCTGGTTGGTTAAAATGGAGAGGAGCATCAAGTATTCTTTGTGATAAGAAGATACCATTAAAGTTAAAAGGTGAATATTATAGAGTAACAGTTAGACCTGCCATATTTTATGGTTTTGGGTGTTGGACAGTTAATCATCAACATCTACAAAAGATGTCTGTGACATAAATGAAGATGTTGAGATGGATGAGTGGTCATACAAGAAAAGACCGTATACATAATGAGATTATTAGAAATAAATTATGTGTAGCACCAATAGAGGATAAAATGAGAGAATATCGTTTAAGGTGGTTTGGACATATAGAAAGAATATAAAAAGAAGAACCTGTAAGAAGGTATGAAAAACTAGATTTTTAAAGTATTAAAAGAGGTAGAGGATGACCACAATAGTGTTGGAAAGAAACAATAAAGAATGATCTAGCTTATTGCGAGTTAACTGCTAACATGACACATGATAGGGCTCTGTGGAAACAAAAAATCCATGTACCCCGTCTAGTATGGTAAAAGGCTTAGTTGTTGTTGTAATTAATCTTCTGATTTTGTAGAGTTGGAAAAAAAGGGAAGAGCCCCATGGGTAGCTACATATTTTGAAGCGGTGAGGCAGCTGATATTTTTGTTGGTATTATTCAAGGGGCCTAGAAATCCTTTGGTGCATCATGATAAAATGGCTTCACATGTAAGGATGCATTCCCTACGGAATCTGATGAATGATAAACTATTACTAAGTTTAGGAATTCATTTCCCGGGGAGATCCCTTCTGTAGGCAACATGTGGAGTGTGTTTTGTAATACTACCGAGATACTTTCTGATCTAAAAGTTTGAAATTCATTGTTAGCAAAGGGAACCTACTACCCCTTATGGTTTTGGAACATGGTCTTCCCTGGAGATGATCTTCACATGGCACTTACACATTGGACGCCCGTCCTGGTTGCTTAAATCTTATGTAGTGGGTATGGGCGACAATTTAATTGATTATACACGCTGCTAGTTGTTGTTTTCTGCTTGGGAATATTTAAACTTGTTAGGATTATGGTCATGCAATACAAACCCTTCTTTTGGGCGTCAGTACCATATTTTAGTTTTCATTCTCTTTCTTGTTGATATTGTGAGAACTGCCAACCTATTTTGAAGCATATTGGACCAAAGAGCTTCACTGCCAACAAATATCAATTATGTTTTCTTTCCTGAGTGTTGACAAGCAGTCTTTCTAGTAAAGAGTCGACAAGCAGTCTTTCTAGTAAAGAGTCATATCGTTTTCTGTTACATCTTTAACCTTCATCCCTCTGCCACTGCCAAACTTATTTACCTTCATACATGATGAAATCCTGGGAGGACTTCCCACAAGAAAGAGGAATAGATACAGGTTTCTAACTGTCATATGCTGATGTTAACTATTGGAGGAAGTACTAGGTCTCTGTGCAATTCCTTAAAAATGTTTACTTCTTTACTAAAGAACAATTACTTCAATAGGTCGATTACTCTTTAGAGTTATTTGCACACACCCCTGATAGAGTCCAATTTGTTCAGAAAATGTTCATAAAATACTAAAAATAATTACGAAATTATGCAAAAATTCTTCCTACATGCTACCGAGAACAAGTTTGCATGACAGTAATATAAGCTAAAATGAGTTGACACATTTGCAGTGGTTTGGATGTTTGTGTGAGATGAACGATGGAGCTCTAGTGAGAAGACATGAGAAATTTAGTATAGAAGATTCTGTAGGCCAAGAAAGGCCTCAAAAGTATTGAAAGAAACTAAAAACCAGATCTTGCTTTTAGAGTAGGGCGTTACACAACATGGAGCACAAATCCATGCAGCCGACTCCATTTAGTGTGGAAAAAGGCTTGTTTTTTTGGTTTTTGAAACGTTCTTAAACACTAAGTCCATGAAATTTTGCTAATAACTGCTATTTCTCCCTGTGCTTCATTATCTATTTTCTATATAACAGTTAGCATGAGCAACCTTGAAGCTTTGGTTATGTTGCTTTGTCATCAGTGGGATGTTTCGCTGTGTATGTAATTTGGAATCACATGAAAGCTGGCAAAGGAGTCGGCCTTTTGATATGCTTCCTCAAGTAGGCTGGGGAATCATAGATTCCACCTCTTAAATTTCCGTTAGTTCATCGAAGGTGATGATCTGTTTGTTAGGAACTTGAAAGTTCTCTATCTTCAAAACCACTAGACAAGTCGTGTAATACAAACTACAATGAGTGATTTGCATACCAGGGAAATGATATTAGAGAGCCGATTGGCAACTTTTCTATCAAGCATCTTGCAGATGCATAAGCTACCAAGTACCAGGTCTTGTACCATGGTTAGTCTTGGAGATCAACCACCTTAAACTTGATGTTAACAGTGAATAGAGTACATTCGACTAGTCTTGTTTTGTCATTTTCTCTCTGTCTGTCTGTCTCTCTTGCATGATGCATGTGGCTAAGATGGGGTTCCAAGTGCTTACTTCCCTTGCTTCTGTGCTCTCTCTCTCTCATGCACGTGTGTGTGTCTGTGGCTGTTACTTCCTTTGTTTCTGCATGAGGCTGTGGCTGAAATACTCTAAATAGCACTCGTTCTGATTGGCATAAAAAGTTAAGATTGGCTGTTGATCTGTTCCATTGTGTTGTGCATGTCCTGTATTGATTCATTATTATGAACGAACCTTGACAATTGATATTTTCAGGAAAAGCACAAAGAAAGAAAGCGCAAGAAGGAAAAAAAGGACAAAGATAAAAGCGAGAGCAAAGAGAAGAGAGAGA